>VYXB01004461.1:69892-142333 GCA_013397135.1 Pachyramphus minor | reverse complement strand
TGCTTTTGTAAATACTTTACCAAAAGAAGATACCTTTCTCTTAGACTGAAATAAGCTAGGAGAAATGCTTTTGTTACATCTAGCATCCGGCCAACCATCCAACTCCACGGAAGAGAGAGACTTTCTCCCCCTCACCTTGCTTTCCCAAGGCAATAAAGACTGAAAGTCCGAGTAGAGCCACCAAAATTGTATATAGCAGCCTGATATTCTTTTTATTCATATGTTATTTTAATTAATGTTATAATATATGTTATTTCCATAAGATAAGCTAAGTTTAAGTAGTACTGTTGTAGTATATATTATTCATAAGATAAGTAAGTTTAATTAGTACTGGTGTAGTGCTTGTGAATTTCTTAGTTTTTATCTTTCTAGTAATAAATCTTAGTATTATATCCCTTAAGTCAAGCCTCTGTTTTGTCTGTATAAAACCTCTCTCGACTGATAGTGGTTGTGTGAAGGGGGGAGTTCGAGAAAAAAAAAGGTTTTGATCCCTGGTTAACCCACGACAAGCCCAGAATAAAATTCAGTCAAGAAATTTGTCTCTTTGATAGATGTGTACATTCAACACCTTAACAAGTCAAAACCAATAAGTATGCAGTGAGTCAAGACTTTATGTTAGAGGAACTGCAGTCCTGTGACTGTTTCTGGTTTTTCTATTCTTTACTTTTTTGGTCCACTGTGCTTTTTGCTCATTAGCATTTTACTGCAAGATTTTTCGTTGCTCTGTTCCACTGCTACTTGCATTTTAAAGCTATCTATGCTTTAATGTTTCCCCTTTGGCACTCTTCCTTGTATACCAAAGAAAAATAAAATTTAAGAATACTTTTCTTTGAATACATCTATTACAGGATTTCCTGGGTTCATTAAACATACTATGTTTCCACTGCTGAATATAGCCAGGATTAAGTAATGCGCTTCACATTTTATTTCCATTGGGTTATGATGTTCCAAGTCTCTGGAAAAGAAGCTCACACAATGTAGATTTAAAGAACAGTTAAGTGTTTTCCTTTCTACAGAGTTGAGTATTCGTTTTGTCTTTATAAAGTCTTCACAGAATTTTCAGAATGGTGCAGAAGTACATTGCTGTGAATCCTTAGAAAAAGCTTTAGAAAACTCTGCCGTTATAGTCAGTCATCCCATGATGCTGCACATTCCAAGAATGATTCCTCTCTGTACAAGTGAGACTGGCTGAAAATCCAGAAATATCCCTGAAATTTGAAGATTTGTCTGTAAATTGGCACCTGTGCAGCACTTGATCCTTGTACTCTTCTTTCTTTCTCATCTTTTATATTTTTCTCATAAATTCATTAGACTGATTCTCTCTCACACTCATGAACAGAGCTGCAAACATCTTATGTATCATTTCTTTCAAGTCACTATCCAAGTCATGAATGTTTTCTTTATTTTTACAGGCATTATCAGCTCCTGACACCTCTCTGCCAAGTCTGAACTTTCTTGAATGCATCATTGGCAGGTATTGGAAGCAAGGATTGTGGTTTGTCCCTATATTAAAGCAAGATACAATGTTTTCAAACACACTGTTGATACAAGCATCACTGTCTTAATGTAGAAATACTTAAACATTCTAACAATTTCACCCTATGTCCTGTATTCGAAGTTTGTCCTCCGATGACAATTTCTGCAACTGCTTCCAAGCACAGTGTTCCTTACTTCTTGTTACTTATATCTCCCAGGGCAATTAATGAAAAAAGTATTTTTCAACATATTTTTTAGAAACATATTATTGACTTTTATTTTTATTCATATAACAAAACCAGACACACTTGCTTCTGAAAGCAGAGATGTCAGCAGTGATGATGAGAGATGTCAGACTTGCCCTCTCTTCTGAAATAGGTAGTAAGATATCAAACTCAGTATGCATGTCTCAGGGACCTGCTCTTTTTAGCAAGAGGTTTTTGGTAAGATATTAAAAAAGTCCCCAAGCACTACATGATTAAAAACTTCTATTTGCCCTTCCAGTGGAACAACTATGTGCTCTACTGGCACATCTATGGATTTTTCTGAGCCCAAAAGACAGCGCATTAGTTTTGGGACTGATACTTGGTCTCCTACTCTTACACAGATTCTGTGATATTGTCCCTCTTCAGTGAATGCACAGAAGACTTGATTCTTCTGAACTTCATTCAAGCACCACTTGCAAGAACATTTTCTGTAGGACATGGACAGAAAAAAACAAAGGACTTATCTTGAAGATTATTATCTCGAAGATCAGGATGAAGACAAAAGATTCCAAATGTGGATCAACATGGGGAATGGCAGTCCTGTGTGAAGACTCACAGAAAATGGACTTTACTGTTAATCCTTATAACACTTACAGTTCTGTTAATGCATGCTGCAAAAATTTTCTACCCCAATTCTTACAAGTCTTAATGTGTTTCTTAGTCTCATGTTAATCCTCCACTCCCATTGGTTGTGCACTGCTGTAGTATGAATGTCCCATAGAAGGTTATCTCCGCCCCATGCTTACCCTAAATGCATGTTGTCCCTCCTATCCTTATCCAAGCTTGGAATCATACTGCCTACCCTTTCCTTATTTATAGTATCCACACCCTGTTTCCAGAACCTTCCCTGCTCCCCTTTTAAAAGGAGGGAGCTATTTTGAATAAATATATTTTGAATAAAACTCCTCACGAACCCTGCAGGTCTCTGTGTTGTGCTTCCCCGAATCGTGGAAGTTTTCCATTAAAATTATGTGTTAGGGAGAAGAAGAGCTCTGTAATCAGTGTCTCTATGTGATACTGATATTATATTGGGCGTTTTTCTTAGTTATAAGAGACTTCTGATTTGGGGAGAAAAACACAACATACACAAATCACAGCAGTTTCTTAAAAAAAAATGAAAACAAGGAAAAAAATAGGCAATTTAACAGGTTCTGACCCCCTTCCTTCAGGAACCTGTGCCTTGCCACAGGCCAGCTCTGGGGTGTCCCAGGTGTAGAACCTGAGACCTGCAGAGAGTGTTGCTGTGTGAAAGAAAACCAGGAGCAGCCGTGTGGGCTGGGGATGATCCTAATGGTTTTCATTGGACTTGCTCTGTAATTCTTGTTCAGATACTGTAGCATTGTCCCTCTGTTCTAAAAAGACACTGCCTTGTGGGGAATGGACAGGGAGAGATCATGGACTTCAAAGCGTGGAAAGAAAATGGTCTGGAAGACCAGGACGAAGACAGAAGATTTCAAATGTGGATTAACACGGGGAATGGAATTCCTGTGTGAAGATCCACCAGAAATGGACTCTGTTACTGAATTTCACACCAGTTACTGATATGTTACTGCATGCTGTAGAGTTCTGTACTCCAGTTTTTGCAAGTCCTGACATGTTCCTTGTCCCCATTCCCGTTAGTCCCCATATAAGGTTATTTCCACTCCCTGTTCTCCCCATATGGTTGTAATCCCTCCCTCCAATGCCTCAATTTGGTAACCACCCTCCTACTTTTTCCTTATATGTTTTAGCCACGCCCTGTTTCTAGATCCTTCTCTGCTCCCCCCTATAAAAGTTGGGAGCCATTTTAAATAAAGGCAGAACTACAATCCTGCATGAACCCTGTAGGTCTGTGTGCTGTGATTCCCCTCGTTGCAGCACTGCCTCTGCCTGCCTTGCTGACAAACTGTCTTCCCTTGCAAAGCAGCCTCCTCTTGTGTCCCCATACACCAGCTTTTTCCAGAGGTGCTGACTCAGAAACATTTATCATTTCAGGCCAGAAAACCTTTTGAGTAAGCAGAAGAGGAGGCATGCATTGTCAATTAAGCTCTAAATTTGCTTTTCTAGGGAAGAATATTGGTGTTTAAAAAAGACCTCTTCAAAGCCTTTCCATTATACTTGATGATTCAGCTCAGGAGCACTGAGTAATGCGCACTGTATTGTGCATCTCAGAAGCTGTTTAGAAACAGATTGTGTATATGAAATATGTGGGTTTTATTCCACCTGTATTGATATAATTGCCTCTGGGCCATTGATTTCGTTTTAAAAATCCATTAGAATTGATTTTATAGTTATATAAGCCATGAATACAGAATAATATCTAGTTTAATTTGTTTGCTTGTGAAAGTGATGCTGTTGGTATGAAGATCATCAAGCTATCAGTATTATGAAATATCAGAATCATCATATTCACTTAAACAACTACAGAGCTGTCTGTATGATTCCTTTTACAAGAAAATGACATGTAGAGATGAGTTAAAAATGTGGTATTTACTTCACTCGCCTAGAGCAACACCTTTGCTTGCTTATCTTGCGTGACCTATTTCCATATGTAATTGCATGATTTCCGTAAAGTCAATGACAATTATTAGTATGGAAATAAGTCACTGTAAACTAACCCAAAGGAATATGGAGCAATACCTGAAGTGCTGAGTTATGTTCTCTGATGTTACATATAACTATGCAATATGCAGTTTGAGAGGACCCACAGAACACCCACTTCATTAACTTCTATTTGCCACAAGATTCTTTTGGCAGACTATAACAAATTTCTGCAATGAAAGACCATAGAGCATTGTGGTCTGAGAGGGAGAGAAGAACATCCTCAGTATAATTAGGTGACTTACACAATTAATACATGAAAGGTGTTTTATTTTATTAGTAATTTTTTGTGCCCTCATAGCATCACTAGTGTCACAATAAAAGCATAAATTTCCTTTTTGCATGCATACTTCAGAATTATCTTAAATCAGTTTGTGGAACTGAACTAAGGAGTGACTTGAAGGTCTCTTGACAAGGGTTGATGATAAATGGTAATGCACTCAGTTTTTAGAAGCTGAAATGGAGTATATTTCCAGCATTCATGTTAAATTTAGTTTTGACATCTTCATTTACATTCTGCAAGGGGGAATAGAAAACACATTAATGAAACTGTCACATAAACTGGGAAATGTTGCAATAAAGACAGAGAAACAGCACAAAGAGAAAAAAGGATTTGAAAAAGAAAATAAAATATGTTCAGAAATTTGCAGACCAGAACAAATAGGAATTTAATATTCCCTCCTACATATCCAAGGAAAACTTCAGCAAAAGAAAATAAAAAAACACCATTTGCCAAGAGAGCTTTAGATACTGAGTTATATAATAGTAATTATGATTGACTTTTTTTTGCTTACAGAAATATCTATTCATCTGTGGCCATTCATCGCTGGGTGTTTGGATCACCTTAGCTGCCCTCACATAGCAGGAAAACAATATTTTTGACTTGTTATAGTTAGAGTCATCATTAAATGTGGCCAATTTCTCAAACATATTGTTATATCCAAGAAAGACATTGACATAAGAAATTGTGATGATTGACTGATGAGGAATAATCAAAGGTCTTTGGTTTAGGTAATTAGTTTTATGGGAGATCATCAGAGAAGTCTGAAAATGTCCACTGAGAAATTTCAAGGAAGAAGTATGTTCCAGTTTCTGCAAGTAGGCAAACAACAGGGAATAAAAAGGATAAAACTGTGAAAAAGAAAATTCAGAACCGACACAGTTCTTTCCAAAAGTGAGGACTATTAAACTTTGGGAATTTTCTCTCAATGAAAAGTAATGAAGTGTCCATTACTCTGGCCAACTTGCATTAGTTGAGCCAGTCTGATTTTACAATAGGGAATAATTCCAATGGTAGGGAGATGGACTAGATGACTATAAACACTTTCTCTATTCCTAGTTTTTACAGCACAAAGGACATAATCTTGAAATACAAATTGCAATGGCAAATGTGTTCTTTGTAATGGTTACAGATAAAGGTAATTTTCAGATAACATCCTCTCCCTTTTATGTCTCTACTCTAACTGCACATTATCATATAGGTTTTTAAGATAAACTAATAATATACACTTTAAAGGAAAAAATAATACAGGGAAAAGAGCACTAAAAAGAATCACACTGTGCCTAAAACTGCAAAATAATTTTGCATTGGCAAAACAAACATATTTCTTTTCCTTTAAAACAGTTAGAGATGGTGCAAGTAAAAATTACATATATCCTATACAAATTCAAAGGAGTATTAAAAAAAATAAAAGAAGCAAGAAAAAAATAAACAGAAGAAAAAAGAAAAAATTAATACACTCAATCAAAAATTTAATTTGATTAGTGATACAGTACACCTAAAATCTCTGTATTTTGAAGTTTTTAATTTAACTTTTTTTTTTCACTAGCAAATATTACACCATACTGGGAGAGCACTGAATATATTTTGGGTTGTGAGGAGATAAAGACATTTATTTCACTTTTGCAAGGCCTTGTTTCTTTCTTCCTTTCAAATGCACAACAAACTCACTACAGCACAGGGCAATAAGAAAGGTACATTCCCTTTAAGTCTGGGACTGAAAATAATGACTATATTTTGTTACTAGGAGCCATGTTGAGGGCACACTAGATCACAAATAATCTGCAATGAAATCCAGCAGGTTTCTTAGTCTGCTTTGATGCACCTTCTGTATCCTAACGTTTGCCTGGGTGTATATATGTGTAAAGTGCACATATGTGTGTATGAATAATGATAATTCAAGATCAATATATAGAAAATTTATTTAATTACATATAATAAATATGTATGTCATATATATGGCTGAAATGTATTAATAGTTCAACACAAATCTAAATAATTTGGTGTCACTGTATATTAATGCAGAATCTCTGCCAATATTATCACTGATTTCCATAATAAATTACTTTCTCTCCATTAGCTCATTTATTGAAGAATAGGCTTGGAGATATGATTGCCCATACAAAACCATGACAGCAAAGGCATTCAGATATAAAGCATTCCACGTGATGGGTCTTAGCATGTCAAACACATTCCTTAGTCATGTTTTTTGGGTTTGAAAATGTTCTGATCTGTTACCAAAAAATTTCTTGGGTTTTGAGCTTGTGGAAAAAGGGGGCTCACATGCAAGTCTAGGTGCAAATCCTGGCTTTATATTTAAGCATTGCAATAAAGAAGTAAGATTTTACATAACTCTAAACTCCAACAGTCAAAAGGCACATCAACATATGGCAAGTACAGCCATATTCCCATTAAAATTTATGACTGTTCACTTCAGCTATGATGATAAATATGGAAAAAAATGCGCAAACATAAAGAAGCTACTCAGGTTGCAGGAGGTGACAATGAGCTTTGTACTCTCCTTGGCTGTTTAACAGGTTATTCTTTTATCTGAAGAAGACAAAAGGATGTCAGGTCAATGGAAGAATGATAAATAAGGAACAATTAATCCACTTTAATGCAAAAGGTTTAACTTGCAGCCTTTTCAAGTTCCTTTATCTTTTAAGCTTTTCTGAAGCTTCATCAGATCTTCCATCCATATAAGGATATGATTCAGCTTACTGTTCCTACCATCAGTTTCTTGATCCCTCTTGGTCTAATCTTTGGAAAATGCCTGCTGACATTATCGAATAGAATGTGAGACATTGAAGAGATAAAACAGAAGAAAGCAGTAGTGGCTAAACTAATTAAAAAAATTAGAGGCACACCCCCTGTTAAAACTATGATAAGAAAAAAATTGATGAGGCAATGAGAAAGCTGCAGATCACCATGCATGCTGTCGTTGTTACTTCTAGACAGCTTGAGTCATAAGTTATTAAAATGTCTGCAGCTATCCTTTACAACCATAATGAAACAGAAACATGCTGCAGTAGGTAGCTTCTGGCACAAACTCTCTGTTCAGAACACCTATAAATCTACATGATGCCTACCATGCTTCACACATGCATAAGGATGCAGAGGCCTAACAAATAAGTAAAAAGAGCATTACAGAAAGCATTTCCATCTTCAGGACTATGAAATATTTATTTATTATTATTTACAATGACTACAATATAAACCATTATGAAAAAGACAAGTAGATAGATTATTTTTGCTACAGGTACAATGTGCAAAAGCATCTCAAGTTCTTCAGCTTGCCAAGTTGTAATCTATTTGCAAAGTGGATGATCCATTTATATATAAGAAAACAAGTGCTTGATCATTACCCAAGTCTCACTAAACCTTCTATCTAAAGAAAATTATGGTTTTGAAACAGATTTATCTAAAAATACACAAATACTATCAGAAATAATAACTCCAAACTGCCCAAAGCCAGGAATATTAAGTTGACTTTGGTGATGATTGATCACAATTTTTGCTGTAATAATCTTGAGTGGTCAGAGACAATATTTAGCAACAATACAGAATATATACAACTGTCTGAGTTCCACTTTAATCTGTAGTCTTCTATTCTACAGGAGAGATTTCTGTTAGCTAATGCAGGTCTTATTGTGCAGACAGGGAACTATAGCAGTTAAAAACTAAGTCTTTTGTACACAAGACTGGATTAATCATACTAGAATATTTCCTTTTTATTTTTTCTTGTAGACATACNATTTAGCAACAATACAGAATATATACAACTGTCTGAGTTCCACTTTAATCTGTAGTCTCCTCTTCTACAGGAGAGATTTCTGTTAGCTAATGTAGGTCTAGAAAAAGTAGCCCCTTATTGTGCAGACAGGGAACTATAGCAGTTAAAAACTAAGTCTTTTGTACACAAGACTGGATTAATCATACTAGAATATTTCCTTTTTATTTTTTCTTGTAGACATACTATTAAAAACAGCTTTCTGTAACGATTTGAAATTGATTGGTCTATAGAGATCATGCACTGGTGGAGTTCTCAGTCCTGAGGGATATGGGTCAGACAAAGAGTAAAGTCAGGACCTTGAATTTTAGGAAAACAAACTTCCAGCTCTTCAACGAGTTAGTCAATAGGACTAATAGGGAAACTGCCCTCAGGGACAAGGGAGAAGAACAAAACTTTAAGGATGTTTTCTATGGAACACTAGATGTAATGGATCCCAAGATGTAATGAATCAGGAAGGGAAGGCAAGAGCCCAGCGTGACTGAGTGGAGACCTGTTGGTAAAACTAAAAGGCAAGAAGGAAATGCACAGGCACTCGAGGCAGGCACAGGTATCCTAGGAAGACTAGGGTGATTCTGTCCAGTTTTGTAGGGATGAAGTCAGGAAGGCCAAGGCATGAATGGAGCCTTGGCCTTGACAAGGAATGCAAAGAATACTAAAGGCTTCTACAGCTATGTCAGGCAAAAAAAGGAAAGCCAAAGAAGGTGTACCCTCCTTGATAACCAAGTTTAGCAAACTGGTAACAAAGGACAAGAAGGCTGAGGTACTCTGCAATGGTTTTGCCTAATTCTTCACTGACAGCCTCTCTTCCAGCAACTTTTGGGTGGAAGGAGCACAAGGCAGAGATGGAGGAGCAAATTCTCTCCCACTGTGAGAGAAGATCAGATTTGTGAGCACTTGAGGAACATGAATATATATAAAGATATTGGACAAGATGAGGTGCATCACAGAGTCCTGAGGGAATTGACTGATGTTGTTGCCAAGCAACTCTTCATGATATTTGAAAAGTCATGGCAGTCATATAAGTGTGACCTGCCAGCCTCACCTCTGTGCCTGGGAAGATCATAGGACAGATCCTTCTGGAAGCATGTGGAGGACGGGGAGGTAATTCAAGACAACCTGCATGGTTTCAACCAAGAGTCCTGCCTGACCTATCTATTGGCCTTCTGTGGCAGAGTGACTACATTGGTGGACAAGGGAAAAGCTATGGATGTTGTCAACCCTTTTCTTGTATTCTGATTTTTGTGGGATTTCCATCAGCTTCATCAAATGAGAAAGGAGATGTGACATGTTATCCCAGGTCCAGACCATGTAGCTTCAGAACTTAATGAATATACATATGAAACTTAAAGCCCTTTAACCTAGCTTAGATAAACGAGTCTACTTTTATTGTAAGAGAACATCACTGAGGAGCAAAGCTGTAATGCACGATGTGGATCTGATTCTCTTCTTAAGTAACAGTAATTCAGTCTTGGCTTCCTGCCAATTCCTCTTTAAACTCTTATCTTTACTATGATGTCTGCAGACAGAGGCAAGAGTAGATCTACTGGAGTTTCTTGCAGTATTAAAAGCCACACTTAATTTTATTTACTGTAATTTCAAAAGCACAATAACATTCTAGAGGTTCTGCACCTATGCAGAATTTTCATGCAAAATTGTCATATTATAAAGATAATATTAATAACCCATAATTAATAAAATGACAATCACTCAGCAGTATACTAGGTGATCTTTTCTCTTGTATATATATTTCTTGTTTGCTCACTGCTTTCTAGAGCTGACTTGGAACTACACTTTCATTACCAAATTTTCTCTGATTTTGCATATCATTTTAGTCAAGGTAGTAGAAAAATTTATTTTTTAAAAAATCCTGATAAATGTTCAGCAGACAAAGACATGATCACTCTCAGTAGAATCAATTCATATCTATAAAATATCTAATTTAATATTTATTTACTTTGATTTTTATATTATTTTTAAGATGTAAATAAAGAATATCACTGCATTTAAAAAATAATTTTGAAATTACAGCGTAACTTTTCCACTAAAAAGGCTGGCTTTTCTTTTCTGCCTGAAAAGTGCTACAATCCTGTAGAAGATATAATTTCAGAGATTCAGTATTTTCAAAATTTTTAACACTCCATTCTTTAATATTCTAATCACCTCTTCTCTTGACTGCTTTCCTCAGTAACTGATCCAGACATAATTTTCCTTTCACTGAGCTGCTTGACCATTCAGATACAACCCAAACTAAAAGGAATCTACCCAGTTGTTCCGCTTAACTAACGCATACACTTGTGATAAGAGCAGACCTGACACTGTTTTGCCTGGCAAGATCTTGCCATTTTACTGAGTTTCATTTCCTATCAAGACTCCATTAAACTTCTTTCTTACAGTTGTGTGGTTCATCTTTCTAGTACTCCTAATGAGAGAACCTCTAAGGATATCATATGCCTCATCACCCATGCAACAAATGGGGATGTTTACTTGCTCTTCATCGGAGAGTGCCTCTGATTACTTCTGCGATTAAAATCTCCAGTGCTGCAGTGACTTTATGAAATGAAAGGATTATGTTTAAAAACACTTAATATTACATTTCCACTGCAAGAAGATTCTTATTTTGCCAGTATAAAAACAGTCATAAAAGTATATATCTGAACATATTACTTCAGTAATATGTTCAGCCTTCTACCAAAAATAGACAAGTTTTGCAAGCATAGTTACAAGATAAGCCAGCCAGCTGACAATCTCCATGCTGGCTCCTTTTCAGCCTGTAGTCTGAAGCATATCCTTGGACTTAATAGACAAAACACTTTTACATTTTCTGTGGAGTGCTTTTCTGCGGATTCCTTTTCTGCCTGTAAGGTACTTAGGAGGAATGTTGCACTGCATTCAGATGGCTGCAGTAATCATCGAAAGACAGTAGCATTTGAAAGTACAGCTAACAGGGAAAACATCAATCTTAAATCAAGTGAAAGACTTGAGATTGTCTGGTTTAACACTTGAACTGGCTATTCGCTCCAGAACATTTCAGGTTTGCATCAAGTGATGTATGCAGTTAGTAATCCTGCTGAAGTAGAAAAATATCCCCAGAATGGTAAGAAATAAGATTTAATGACAGTATAGAAAAAGGCAAATATTAAGCCTTGCAGAAATCTAGCCTACTGAAAAATAAACATGAATTAATCTATAGGGTGTTACTGTGGTTGTTAACATGCAAGCATATTAATGTTTATTTTTAAACTTTTTTTGCATCTTAGGTGCACTGACAGGGCATTTATGCAAATCTATGTACACCACTTTTGTGATAAGTGAAGTAATTTGCCAAAGGAAAGTGATCATCAGTTCTACACAGAGACACTGAAAATGACATTTCTCAATAATGGTCTGAAGTGTCAGAAACTACCATAATTTTGTGTATTGATTTAACCCTCATATCTACCATATTGCTTTGCTGTGATGTTCTTAGCAAGTATTTGTATACCAATAATACTCCCCTCTGTATTTTCTCCTTATATATGAAGTTGAAAAAGCCAAACAATATGTTGAAAGTTTCTCAGGTCTTCCAATAGGGTTCCAAGAAACTCTATTGGCATAAGACTGTTAGCTTGAGAAAACAAGACAGTGCAAAATCTGTGTATAAAATTGTCATTGAATTTTCCCAGTGTATGTTAAGCTTTCAGAAAACAAATATATAATTTCATTTGTAGATTAAGACTTTGTTATGCCAAACTGTCAAAATAGTTGTCACTCTATTATAAATAATGTGTTTATGTGTGGTAGTTAATTTCAACAGATCTCACCGAGCCATTATTTCACAATCAGGGAGCATAAATAACTGCCAATACAAATCACATATAAAAAACTCCCCAGCTTAATTAGAGTAATGTACATCAATACAGGCCACTGAATTGTATTTGGCACACAGTCTAAACTTCAACACTGATTAAGAAGCCTGTTTGATGACATGCAACTGATCTTCTGTATTAAACTAAAGTACATTTATTATGAGTATGGGACTGTCCTGCCTGCACAAATAATTCTATGTGTCCACTTGTAAAAAGAATAATGCTAAAAAGTTTAGCAATAAAAGCAATTAATTGATAACTTTTTTCTTATTTCAAATGCTAGATGGTTATCTAATTTTAAAAGCTTTTAAAAGAAAACCTCGTTTTGCTTATTCTGATTGCTGTGTTGTGCAGTGGCAGTGAATTGCTACTATATTTAAAAAAATTCTGTGTCCCAAAATAATATTGTTACTCAAATCTATTAATTGCACTGCTTTAGAGTGAACTGATGGCTATAATAATTGATTATTTGTAACCTTGTTCGTGTTCTTTGCAATATGTTATCAACATACAACTTCCACAGTTGAATAGCCGTGATTAAATCTTTTTTTGTTTAGTAGTACACATTTAACATATATTTTCATTAAAATTCCTTATCTATTGCATGAGAAAGAGGTAACAATACCCAGGTTCCTCTCACCTGTGAAATCACAAATTTCTACAGTGGGGTGAAAGACAGGTTTCAGAAGATACTATTCATTGCAAAGAGCAGTTAACTAGATAACTTCTTTTTAAGCTGTGGAAAGGTTCATAGAAACCTTCATTTTAAGGGCACTTTTCAGTGCACTGACAATTCCAGTGTCCAAGATTCAAGAAATCAGTGGTTGAAAACTACTTAAGTGATTACAGTGTTTAGACTAGAGACTGTAGAAACTGTGTTCAGACATATAGATCTATTTAGTGAACTCCAAGTGGCTGTGCTACAGATACTGGAGACAGATGGGTTTTTCATCAGTGTTATCACTCTGGCTCTGGCTGACACTGCCTTAGTATTTACACTAAATCTATCTTGGCTTTCCTACAGTGTTTGTATTGTCAGGCATTAAATTGGATTTTTTTTACATTAATCTCTCTGATTCTTCATTTTCCTGCAATTCTTTGAATACTCATTTCAGTATTATAATGCTTGCAAGTGAAAATATTTGCATACTTATATAAAAACATGTGCTTTTACAGATTTACTCTGTTAACAAAAATCCTTCAGAAATGAGAAAAACAAACTCATCTTCTGATATACCTAGGGTTATTCTTTTCCACACATATGGCTTAGAAGACCTTGAACTTTGACTGTCCATATGTAGACATAATTGCTATTTTCTTTCAAGAGCACAGTGAATCAGTCATATGAATAAAAGCACTTTTATGAGAAAAATTATCTCTATCCACTTCATGAACATTATTTACATAATTCAGAATAGGTGATACATGTACTGATGCAGGAACCCAATATGTTATTATTTTCTCACTATAAATTAGGAAATATAGTGGTAGGTGGCCTACAGTAATATAGACTAACTTCCATAAAATATTCCTTGTGTTATTTATATGTATATGTATTGAAAAAGTAAACTGAACAGTAAAAATTCACTTGGATTTGCTATTGGTTTCAGGAGCAATAATTAAAAAGGATATGATACTTGGGATTCAAGTTTTCTCTCTCCATTGAAAGAGACACTGTAAAAATTTACTCAATTATTTAATCCTTGGGAAAATCCTGTTTTTACAAATAAGAATAGTTCTCAATGCATACCACCACTTCTTATCAATGCCTTGGATACTGAATTGCTGCCAGCTAGCTGTATTTGTGAAGGAATTTTTTAATTTTACACTTAACCTTTGATTTTTGGAGAAAAACAGAATTCATTTCCCAAAATTTGAACCTTCATGTCAAAATGATTTCTTCAGTTCACAAGTCACCTGAATTTCACTGGAAAAGTAACAAAGAAATGGAAGCTCCCAGCTACCTATGCTGAAGGTATACTAGTAGCTTTCTTCCTATTATCTCATCTTGGGCTATATTTTCTCATCTTGGGCTATATTTTCTCTAAGGTCTTTTCTGATTCTTGCCTGGAGATGTAAATGCAGTCCTTTGGAAAATGTTTCTGTTCTTAAGGGAATAAATTCAGGCTTCTGAACCAGTGGGAAAGAACAAGTTGCTAGAGGAGAAGGATAGATACAATCATCCTATTATAAATACATCAAAAATAATGTTCACTAGGTGTTATATTCTGTTCTTGATATGTGTTGCCAGTTAGAAAAACATGCACAAGCTGGGCCTGTAATCCTTGTATATCAATGTGAGTAATTCTGAGGACCTTTTAAAAGTATTTTTTGCAAAGAAGCGGACATGGAATCATGTGTATGATCTTTCATTCCAAAATAATTCTGACAACAACTATATTTAGTAAAATACTTTTCTGTGTGGTTAAGTGTGTGTACTTATTTAAATCCAGTGAGGTTTAGGAAAGTATGATTTTTCCTCCTACACAATTTAACAATAATGCATATATGTGAAGGCATATACATTCATACTTAATACTGAATTTTCATCCTGTCTCCCACTATCCTTAGCTTCCTTGTGACTAGTCACACTATAAAAAACTAAATTATATCTTTGTTTTCCCATAGTCATACACAAACACCTGTTTTTTTAATGTTTTCTGAGGCTCAATTTTATAGCTATAGTTAATTCCCCTTAACTATTCCAAACATCTATATGTAGACACACCCCAAGAGATTGCCTGTCTATAAAAAACATGCTGCAGCCAGCTGCAGGATGCATGAGTTTTTTCTGCAGTGGACTGTTAATGATTGTCACTGCAACATTTTCTGTCTTTCATCTGCTCTTCCCACCTAATAAAAACAGAAATGTAGCCCCAGGGAGAATTTTCTTTCTTTTTTTTCTTTCATACTTTCATTATACAAGGAAAATACAGGATTTATACTTTGGATCAACAAAAACTTTGTAAATAAATTTGTTGTGTGAAAGTACACTTATAATAAGCATTTTGATGGAAACAACAATGAAAGAAGGCTGTGTCAAATTTTGTCAAATAACATTTCAATATGAAGCTATAACATTAACGCTGCTATGCTTTTCAGTGATAGTCATGCCTGGGTCACTTTATAGTTCCAAATTTACCTAAATAGTCTTTCTATCTGTCATCCTTTTTGACAAGAATTCTTCCAGTGTTTTCTGGGAGATCAGCAGTTTCAAACACAAGTGTTGTCCTGCTATCAGGACAACCGACCTGTTGTTCTCAAGGCAACATCTAAATTTGATCTGGATGAATATGCACAGACAAGTACAGCAGTCCACCGTGGCACTGCTAATAAGAAAATTATGCTTAGGTACTGATTCCACACACTTTTTTTCTTGAGCTTTCTCTTTTTTTTTTTTGTCTTTTTTTTTTTTTTTAAAGTTTCTCTATTACTTTTATTCAATTACTTTTCAAATTGTGGTAATAATTGTCCACTGATTTAATTTAAGTTAGTTCTGATTTAGCCATGTGTGAAATCTAGATCTATAAACACCTTGATAAAGCACTATATTATGAAACAGAAGTTAAATGTAGAAACACACAAATAAAACCTTTTAATATTCTTCAGTCTCAGTATTAGATGTTTCAAACATTACAACAGGATAATCATAAGCTTTTTGATGTTTCTAATTTAAAATTAAATGCTTAAAGTAAAAATAGAAAACTTATTTGGAAAAATAATTTTGTAGATATATAATGTAGACTATGACATAGTATTTCAAATATAACTTTTGAACCACTTTTGATACATAATCATCCCAGTTTTATTTATTTATAAGCCGTGTCTCCTACCTGATTTTTACTATGGTTCCTTAGAGATCTTGCATTTCAGAGCTGAATTTGCACACTTAAATCAATACAGAACTATACAGGGGTTGTAGTGACAGAAACCAAGTCATGAACAAAAGCTTATTTGAAACTACATGACAAAATGTTCTATTTCATAATTGTGGTAGGAGCATCAGTAGGGTAAGATTCTTTTTAGTGACTATTTTATTCTTGCTTGTCCCTCAAAATATATCATGTTAAACTGTTTGGAATATTATTTGAACACTCCAGAGTGCTGAAATCATACTGAATATTGAAGCTTGAAGTTTGTTGCATATGTCAATATATCAGTTTAATTCAAAATATAAATTACATGTTATCATTAGTGAATCTTTGATGTATATTAGTGAGTCATGTTGTATATTCATTTGAAATATTTTCATATCTACCAATTTGTTGAGGTTATTCTTACTTTACTATATAGAAACTGAGTGCTTTTATAAAACTAACTCTATTTTCTATCAATTGTGCATCTGAAAACAATTGTTTGCTTCAATTTCACTAGTAATGATTCTTTTGAACTCTCACCATATGTAGAAAAATGACAGAATTTGATCCAACTTCCTTTACAGAAATGATTTGTTTTATTTTCCTTTTTTTAAAAAACAAGATACACACAAAACCAGTCAAAGGTATACATATCATTTATGTTCCACTCACAATAGGCTTTATTTGGAAGAATTCTACCTTAAAAATTCTTATAATTACAGAAGGGGACGTTCACAAACAAAGTTGATACTTGTTTTGGCTCAACTAAAAACACAACTAACAGACACTCTAAACCCGAAGAATTCTACCCAAAACACCTACATTAGTCATTTACCTCTTAGAAAAATAATTGATAGAGATTTAGTGCATTTCTGCAATTCCATAGTAGGTGGGGTTTGAGATTGCTAAATATATAATGTAATACGTTTATGGTGTCATACCTATGAAAGCATCTAACTTGGCTGTACACATTGATTCAGCAGATATACAGATTTAGAGTGTTATGTAGTTTTGATTAAGTATTCTCCAACTAGCCTGATAGGTCATAAAAACAACAGAAATTAGCATTTTCGATACAAACCTTAAAATATTGGTCTGTTTTATAACATACCCTGTTTAGCCATTAAAAGAAAAAGAAAAAAAAACAACAAAAAATCTCAACCAAAAAATCCAAACCAAACAAACAAAAAAAAACCCCCACCAACTTTAGAGAACCCAATAACTTTCTAAAATATTACACCTGATGACTGAGCTATGATGTATCTTTACAGAAATGATTTATGTATGCATTAGTTTCAATATGAATTCTTTGGCATGGTTCAGCAGGAAGCTGGCTTTTCATGATTTTCTTTCTGATTGCGATATTTGCATTGCTGTTAGTTGTATGTAAGTACATATTTTTATGCCCTGCATTTTTGATTATCTGCTGGTCCTGAATAACAAGTGGATTTTTCATTAATGAGTATACCTTTTGAGGATATTTTATGAATGCGGTTTAATGATCTGGCATTTGTGTGTGTGCGTGAATATTGATGTTCATTAGGTTATATACATTAATTGTACCCTAACAAAGTAGTCCACTCTAGAAATCAAATGGTGACCAAAGTTTAGAAAGTAAATTAAGGAGGAAAACACTACAGGTTTTATCACTTCAAGTACATCATATCTAGCTCAATAGTTTTTCACATCCTTTTAAGAGGTTTTGGACCTCTGAAGCTCTGTAAAAAGTGTACTTGGGCATACAGAAATTAATGTGTAAATTCTGCTGACATATTCTGACTTGCAAAATAAAGCTAATTTGCAATAACCTTCACATATTATAGGAATTGTGTACTATGGTTATAATAAAACCGCTGCTGTCGCAGAAGTAATATGTCTCCTGTCAGACCAGCTGATATTGTGGGAAAACAGGAAAGAACTGGGGTGCAGAGACCCTTCCTTTAAGTCAAATAAACAGTCTTCAATACTAGACCTTCAAGGTTGAGAATAACTGCCTCAATTTTAGCTACAGTCAGTGGGTTAATAAGGGTTAGTACTTTAGGGAATGTGATATATTGAATTTCAAAGTTGTAGCTTTACCAGATTTTTGAAAGCACATCACAGCCTTTAAAATCACACACCTTTCATAATATACCACCATGCCCTTTGTAGAAATAAAGGACAGAGTGCTGTTAGATTGTCTTAGCTAACCCTGACCACCATATATAAACTTTGTAAAGGTACTAAAAATCCCATCTCGTGGAAAGTTCATTAGTACCTCTGTTGGAAGACTGTTTAGAAACTGGAATGTAGGCAGTCACAATAGCATAGAAGACATTTGTTAGGGGCTCTGCTTCAATGCTGTGAATATGGAATGGCCAGACAAGTTTTTGCTGTGTGTGAACAACATGTGCACATGCATATGAAAGGAAAAAAACTGCTTATGTCAATGCATAATTTTCATGCATGATATGCCCTACCTATGCACTCTCTATCCTCTTCTAAATACACATGCAGAAAGGAGTTCTCTGAGATGGACTTCATATGTCCCACTATTACTTCTCAAGGAACTTTGCTACTCTGCTATTTTGACTCTGATAGAAATATAAAATCAGTGGTTTGCAATATTAAATCAAACTGCTTTTCATAATATGAAAGTACAAAAAAAGAAAAAAGAAAATAAGAAAGTGCAGTCACATACATATTTCTTTTCTAAAGCTCTTGTTTAGAACAGTGCAACTGAAAGAAAACCATACTAAAATGTGTTTGAATTTCAACAAGAACTTCAAATTACTGCTTGGACACTGAAGTTCAAAGCTGTACCATGCCTCTGTCTTTCTTCCTGGTTTATTGACCAGCGTGAAATAGTTGAAAGAAATTTCACAGCTCAACTTATTAAACTTTAATATATAAATATTAAATTAAATATATAAATATATATATTAATATATAAAGTTTTAATATGAGATTCGAAGATAAATTGAATTATGAAGGGCTTTTAGACACATTCTTTCATTGTGTTTCTCACCTATCCATGATTCTTAGCTGAATCAAAACATGATTCATTATGTCACAGATCCCCATTATCATGAAAATATTTAGACGATATGCATATACAAATCAAATATTTTAGTGCATATTTCACAATCAGCAGTACTTTCATGCGCTTAGCATATACATAAATTGGAAACTATATTCTCCACTAGATAGCTGCATATATTGCTAATGTCAAGAAGCGTAATATTCAACTTAGCTGGTGTTTCTGCACTTTCATCTTTGCAAATGGACAGACTTCCCATTCCAGATTTGTGGAAACTGTATGATTCACTAAGGGATAGTTTTCCACACTCCAGATGATTTGTCCATTCTGGAAAGAAACATTACAACATTAGCATTTTTTCACTTAAAAAAGAAAAGAGAAGGAAAGCACCCAAATGAAGGTGACTGGTATTTTTTTATCTGCAGCTTTTCAGGCCTTCAAATCACAGAAATACAAGTCAAAACCACAAAGCCAACATGTGACTTAAAGCCTTCTTAAAGCAGAAAAAAAATTAATTTATTTAAAGAAATAAGTAATCATTTTAAGAGATACCCAATAAATTGAAAGTTTTCTGAGGTTAACTCAAACTCCAATAGACAAATATTTTTTCAGATGTTCAAATTCATATTAGTGCTTTCTAGTTTGCCCTTTTTGGTGATGAAGTAGGTAGAAGTTCTGCTTACTCCATGCACTGTGCTACACCAGTGGAGCTTCCAGGCAGAACAGAGTAAAAGTTTCCAAAGTGAAACACAACTTTATGAAAAAGTTCTTGCCACAAGTAGATTCTGTTGCGTACGTCTGCTCTGTTCTGTACGTCTGCCAATCAAACAGACATAATTCTAGGTGGTTTGTTGGAGTTGTTTTAGTTTTGTGTTCTTGGGTTTCTTGCTTGGTTTTGGTTTTTTAACATTTGTCTTTGAAGGCCAATTGTTTAAAAAAGACACTTTTATAATACGGCAAGGAGGTCACATGACAGAGAAACGCAAACCCCTGAGTAACAAAATTAAAAATGATGTGCCTATGTCTCATTGTAGTAAAATTTAAACAAACATGAATTGTAGCCAAAGATCCAACAAGAAACATAGTTATTACTTAGATAATGTTTAAATGCAGTCAAATAAGATGGACAACTCTCTTAAGTAGAAATAACCCTGAATCCTAAATGAAGAGTCCCTTCTCAGCAAATTGAATGCATGCAATTCTGAGGAGGTACATATATAAAGAAAACAGGAACAGTTGAAACCTGTGATCTTTAAGACATTTCGTACAAGTGACCCTTGGGAGCTGATTTTTAAGGGTACAAAGATGCACGGAGAATTCAAGATCCATTTAATTCCTAAGGCTTGCATATAGGACACATAGAAGTGTTTTATAGTGCCTTATGCATAATTTAAGGAAAACAAACAAAACTTAAGAGGTATAGAGACCTGTTGATTTTGGCTTTTTTAATACTGTATGAGTTTCATGTCAAATTCAATGTGTTAAGGCTTTGTATCTTAGAATATAATTATTTATTTTTTTTCTATTCTTGTGACTAGCTAAATACTCAGGGACAAGGATGCAGTCAGTAGCTCTCTGATGCCAAAACTGACTCCTTAAGACACAATAGAGAGCATATATGTATGGAGAATAAAACATTTTCAGCTGCTGGACTATATCAAAAAGAGTATCAATTAGTAGCAGTCATTTATTTTTCAAGATTATAATCCCATGGAGAAGACTGAAAATGACAGGAGCCTGATGATACTAGAATAAAATAACTTTTACAGTAAAAAACAAGGAAAATTATCAAAGGAGGTACAACAGCATCGAAATGGCAATTATAATAAAAGTAAAGGGCAGAATAAATTAAATCTTCATTTCTTTTCTATTTGTTTATTCATGATTATGGTAAATCTTCAACAGACTTTTTCCAATAAATTCATTTCCCTACTGCCCTTCTACCATAGAATGTTGCAAGAAAACTTCCTCAATCCCTCATTGCAAGTAATTTGCATTATAACAGAGCAAAAAGAAAAAGAAACTATAGAGGAACTTTCAGCAGCACATATCTTACAACTACATGCTAATGTAGTCTTCTTTCCTCCAGTGTTCATTTTCTTCCCATAGAGCCCCATTACCATGCCTAAGATGAGCTTGCAGGTTATTTATCTTAGAAAGCTGGTGGAAGCAGGGTGAGAAAAAGATAAAAACTGAGATGAGGAATATCACAACTTTGTAAATCACTGTTCTTAGTAATACAGGAAAACAAAGTTAAAACCTTAAAATAATTTTAAACCACAGTGTGAACCCATACTGGTTTTGCATGGCCAGGTTTTGGTAGAGGGCAGGGCTACAGGGGTGGCTTCTGCAAGAAGCTTCCAGAAGCTTCCCCTGTGTCCAGCAGAGCCAATGCCACTGTTCCAAGTCCAATCCCATAATTAATGGGACGAGTTAGAAAGGGGAGAGAAAAACCCTGTAATCTCTCTGCAATTCCAGCAGCAGAGATGAGTGAGAATATGTGAGAGGAACAACCGTGCAGTCTCCCAGGGTCGGAAAGGGTTGCAGCAGGAGAGGGAGGCTGTGTCCCAGTCTCTGGAGCAGAGGTTCTCCTGCAGCCCATGGTGAAGACCATGATGAGGCAGGTTGTCCCCCTGCTGCCCATGGAGGTTCACAGGGACATCTGAAGGCTGACTTGTCTTGAAACATCCTGCTGATATTTCTAGAAGGAATGCTGGGGTCTGTCTGACACATACACTTCGTCTCATGTTTCTTTGCAATATGAAAGCAGTGCATGAGGGACAGAGCACGTTGACGCATTCAGGTTAAAATAGAGCAAGGTCCCAAATGTACTCTGAATAGAAGATGACTTTTGAAACATTTAGTATATTGTTCTCAAAGCTAACATACAAAGCTAACATACAATTTAGACCCTGGTATCCAGAGATTATTTACAAAGCAAAGCCAGACACCTCTGATGTGAGGACTAATGCTGAAAGCACGTCCCAAAAATTCCAACCTTTCCTCATTGGGGCTTGTGATCACACTAGATGAAATTTAAACAGCAAGATAATCAGTTCATCAAAAAAAAGTGGAAAGTTTTCACTCTGTATGTAACCACCTCATTAGAGATGATAAGGAGCATGGCATGATCTCACCCCTTTCAGGAAATTTTAGAGAAATGTCTCTGAAACTGAAATTCTAATGCAAAAGAAAAGGCATAAGGAATAAATTTGATCATAAGAGACTCGTAACTCCATTTATGTCTATTGTAAGCAGGCATGTTTAGGGTCCAAAGTTGCAAGGCAGCCAAATGATTTTGTCTTGACACAATGACCTTCAGGAAATCTCACAAGATATATGAAATAATACCTTTCTTTAATAATTAAAACTATTCCAAAAACCATTTAAGGTGTTCTTTCTCCTCAGACAAATCACTTTTGAGAAAAGGATGTTGACCTTCACAGAAAATTCAAAACCTGATCCAATAAAATAATTGGTTAAAAATAATTAACAGCTCTAAGTTTGTAACATGGTCCTGCGCTGAAAGTTAAGAACTTCACCTCAAACAAAAAATCTACTAAAAATAGACAAAAATATATGTGATCACATGTTCAGGTCGTGGAAAGGATTGCTAGTCATTTATATCAGTAAAGAGCCACAACATATGTAACAAGAGGCACCTCATTAATCTAAGCTGGTGGGGCTCCAGTGCCCAATCAAATACAAGGCAAATACATTTAGACAAGTCACTCTGTTTCCCATATGTGGGTAAGAAAGAGCTCTAGTGGGCTTCAAAGACATATTCTATTTTCTGA
The DNA here is from genome assembly GCA_013397135.1 of Pachyramphus minor. NCBI lineage: Eukaryota > Metazoa > Chordata > Aves > Passeriformes > Tyrannidae > Pachyramphus > Pachyramphus minor. The sequence goes on along the minus strand of VYXB01004461.1, from coordinate 119,420 downwards.
GACTGTTAATTAAAACCCAGCCTGAAGTGAATAAATAGAATTCTCTTCAGAAAAAGAATATTATCTTTTTAATACAAAGAGCGGTGCAATACAAGTCAGTGCAGCTGGGGACCTGCTCACATACTACGCTGTTAATACTTCAAAGGTAGATTTGCACTAATGACAGTTTTCAGATGGAAGTTTTAATTTGATAGAGCACTGTGGCTCAGAGACATAAAACTTTTGTTTCCTTAAATGGAAGCCTGAAATGGGAATTCCCACTCTCTTTCACAGATTATAAAATACGTATTACTGAAAGAATGCATTTTAGTGAAGACTGCTCATAGCTCTAAGGCTCACAGAAGTTCTTATAATGAGTTTCCCTTGGTGGGTTCCTGTATGACAATATACTGGAATATAAATAGTGACAAGTGAGTCCACCCAAAAGTAATACCTACTTACTATGCTACATGGTATACAGGATTATCTTGCAGACTTTACTGTTCTTAACAGTAAAATCAAGCTGTTTTATCCTTCAGAATCTTCCACCACAGCACTACTTAGAATTAGAAGTAATATACAGTTTATATGCTAATCATCATAATAAATCTAACTTTATATATAGTAAAGTCTTTTCATGGCTTAAATGAGAACAAACTGATTGAATGTTGTTTTGGTTCATTTAAAATGTATTTCTACACCATTGCAATCATTCAAATATTCAGCTGTTACCACACTGCCTGCCAATTGAATACTGAATGAAGAAAAAGATGAAAAAGTGTGAGTACACTAAGGGACTAAAAATAAAAATCATAGTGAATCAGTACACTGTTTGTTGGTGGTGGAGATTTTTGCTATGCTTGCATGTGTATATTTCATTTATAATGAATTTACATTTTTTCTATTACTGAATACATTTAGAAATTGCTTCTTCATGTGCCAATCTTTTATTTTTACTGACCACAAAGTATCAAGATTCATATATCTGACAATTAAAGCAAAGGAGGGACATGTTTCTCTTCTGCCTTTCAGCAAATCAAGCAAAGCATTTCACAATATGTTAACATTGAGAGTAACATGCTTACTTTTGGAAATGATTATTACTGCACCACATGAGTTCTATAATTTAATGTTTTCTAAGTATGTGTAGTTCAGCCCTTTACATGCATAATATTTCGAAAGACATACATTCTGAAACAAACTTCACTCAAAGTATGAAAGTTAAAATTTTTTATTCTACATTCCCTGAAACATTTCTGGTTTTGTCATATTTTTATATCCATTTTTGTTATCACAAAGATTGGTGTGTAACCTAAATTCTCCTAAAGTTTTGTTCTTGTCGAAATTTTGCTGAAAAGTTGTAGAGAGGAAAGGATTCCATTAGCTCTATTCCACTCAATTCCACTCAGCTTCACGGGGATTTGTATCTCTGAGCTCTATCTCAACACAATCTCTTTTTTTTTCCAACATGATCTATGCTTCTGCTGTTGATAATCATCAGGTGGCTGCACTGTATGTTTCCATGCATGGTTCTACAAGTCTACCAGTATATCTGTAATGACAAATGTGTTTTAACAGTGGTGAGTGTTTGAAAGGATACATGAGACTGTACACAAAGAGCAACTATTGTATAAATATATCAGCAATCAGAGCAGTGAAACACCTTTCTCCTTTTTATGGTTAAATAATTTCTTCCTCTTCATATGGTATTTATTTGAGCACCTTCCCCTGGTGTGCTGTTCCCTAAACTTCAACCTACACTCTCATTTAAGAGCTGAGACATGTCACCTGTCTCACTGCTTTCTCCTTTTCATAATCTTGTATTATACAACTTATCCAGACTTGCAACTTCAAATTCTCTGTGATGACATACTTCTAAGAAGAGTTTGTTGTAGAACAAGAGTATTAGGAAAAAAAATAAGACAGAAAATAAGAGGGAAATTAAAAAAAAAATTCTCCTTTAGTGCCTTCAGTCAAATGAAATTAATATTCCCTCATCTGTTTCAGACTCTGGACAAATCTCATTAAATTGCACATCAGTGTGTTTTCAGTGTTGATGTACTATTTAAACTTGCTTCAATAAAAATGTGACTAATAAATATTTTGTTTTTAAATATGGAAACAAATGGCAGAAGGAAATGTGCAAATTCATTTGGTTCTTACTTCAAATAATTGTAAAAGCCCTAGAGAGAAACCTTGTCATATTTGAAATTAACTCTATTCCTTAGCTTCAAGCTCTTCTAAAGTCTGTGAAAGCCATGAACTGCAGCAGTTCATATAGTTCTTCAGTAGATGTTTGTCAGGAAAAGAAGTTCCACATCCACAGTGGAATAAGAGAGGTGCCTCCCGTGGGCTTTGATTTATTAAAAAATGAAAGGAACTCCAGCATACACTGTCTCCAGCTCAGTGAGGTTTTTGAGAAAATTGGAATTTAAGCATGTAGTTCATTATTAAGACTACTTGTGCATAGGCACATGTAGAATTGAGACAAGTGCTTCCACGTTTTCCTCAGGAACTTTTTATTCTGATTGTTTATTCACCCCTTTCATTTAAGCTAGATAATGTCTGAAGAACTTCAGAAGTAAGCAAATGACAGTGGGTTGGAGAGATTCCCTCAGACAAGTTTTCATTCGAGCAACTTCGAATGTAGAAAGCTGCTTCATGAGAACATCCCACTTTGTCCTGACAATTCACTGCATTCCTCTTAGATACTGCCCCAGGAGCAATAGTGAAGGAGAAATATTTTCTCCAGTATTGTAGAGCAGAGATTAAACTCTACTCTTCTTGAAATTACTCAGGAACTACCCTCAACTTCCTGGTAAAAAGCAACATGGACATAAGAGTGACCAATTGCTATAAAGGGGAAAAGGTATTTTCCTGGCTACTTGCTGAGAGGATTGGCCTTTTTGGTCCCTAAGAGGACCTCTCCTGATAGCCTTCTGCAAACTTCTTTTGTACAGTTGATTGTAGCCTTTCAGGACTATTTACAGAGAGTCCTGGCAGGCAGGGCAAGATGGGATGTAAAAGATAGTGGAACATGAGCTGTGGAGACATTTATATTGAAAGAAGCAAGGAAGAGAAGAAGCCCTGACCTGAAAAAAAAATTTAAAAAGAAAAATAAAAGCCCATTTTGATGCCTCTGCTGTTTAGGAGGTTAACTGAGAGGCTCTGTGTAGGTTTTTTGAAAGCAAAGCACAGACCAGAACACAGCCTTTCATTAGCAGGTGTCAGATATGAGCTCATATATACTCAGCCACAGCTATTCTGAAAATGCATTCTACAAGGTCGTGCGTCTCTCTTCTGCAATAACTATGTTGCAGTAACTTAATCTAAATTTGCTAGTAATGAACAGACTTCATAATTCTTGACTCTATTGTTCTCCCGCTGTCTTTCATCCAGTCAGAAAAAGACTAGTTATTTCAGAGAATTGTAGAATGGTTTGGATTGGAAGGGACTTTAACAATCAGGTATTTCCAATCCTTTACCATCAGCAGGGACACTTTCCTCTAGACCAGGTTGCTCAAAGCCTCATCCAACCCGGCCTTGAATACTTCCAGGGATGGGGCATTCATAACTCTGGACAACCTGTTCCAAAGTTGCACCAATCTCAGAGTAAAGAATTTCTTTTTAATGTCTAAACCTACTCACTCTCAGCCTAATTTTTCCCAGGAAAAGCTTCTTTTTTCAGAGGATACTGGTTAATCCTGTAGGTCAAATGCTAGAGAGTGGTACCAGAAATGTGAAAGAAAATATTATTACTTTTATTGATGTTATTAGAGTCTATTTCTCCTTATTAAACCTATTATTTCCAATTTATTTATTAAAGGAACACAGTGTTGCAACATCCTTAACATTATGACACAATTCAGGAAAACAGGAGCGGTTTTGATACTATGATCATTTGCCTTGTGTTAAGAAATAAGTACAACAGTGTAAGAAATTTAAACAAAGCATGAAATCAAGAGAAAAGAAACCTCACAGTTTATCTGTGTTAAAAAGGAGATGGTAGTTAGGCACTGAGATTCAGTTCTGACTTCAGGTCAGCTCAGAGAACAGTTGCATTAGCATCTTCTTTCATCTGTTGGAAAGAGACAACTTTGTAGGCTTTTGCCTTGACTTACATGTGACTGTTACTGAAAAAGTGTGTGCTTGAACAACAATGATGCTATGCCATGTTTCACTGATAGAAACTGTTTTACATAATATACCCATGTCAGCCTTCCATTCTCTTCGCTTGGGAATCAATGTATTAACTTGAACTTGCTTTACTTTGTTATGAATGGGAAACACAGCTGTTTAAACTAAGGAAACCACTGAGATAACAGTCTTTAAACAACTAAGATGGACTAATGCCATTTCTGGGTAAAGCCAAAAATATTCACTTTAAATATTTATTTATAGTTCCAATAGCACGTAACTTTGGCTACTGATGAGGAATACTTGATTAAATCAACACTCATACAAGTTACATATGAGAAGCAAAAGATAGTTAAAAGGTAGGCTCTGTGCAAACAGATACTCCCCAGCGTGAACATAAATTCACAAAAAGAAAGCCATCTATGACCAACACAAAACTTGGCATTAGGGCTGATTTTCTAATTTCAGGGTGTACTTCAGTGTCCGAAACATTATGACTGATGAGTTTAAGTTGGTAGCAGTTATGCAGAATGACAAGCAGAAGACCAAAGTTAGTGGTCACAAGTTGTTGAAGTCCAAAAATATTTGGAAATGGTGGCAGAGTACCTTGTCACAAGAAGATTTTGTAAAAACAACAGTGTTTACAGGAGTTGGTGTGTATAATAACAGATATACCAATACAAACGTGACATTCAGCCTTTGTTCACAATGTTCATAAAAAAAGAGAACAGATATATAACTAGTTGGAATTATGCTTGTTTAATATTTGCTTACAAAATAGTGAAAGCATTTATCAAGGAATCTTCACACTATTGTGTAAGAGCTTTTCATACAACTCTCAAGGCATTTTCTTTTATTTTCTTCTCTCTTGCAAAATTAATAGGTAAATGTATTACTTTATCTATAGAAATCTTCTGTTACAAAAATTGATGCTATGTGACATGACAGAGCTCCCTACATCTCTGGGTGAGTTGGTCCCTAAAATCAGGGTACTTCAGGTTTCCAATATTGCTATTAACCTATTCCTTCCACTAGAATTAAACAGATAGGTTATGGGTTATAAGACACTTGAAGATTGTCAGGGATTGTGTCTCTCATGATTTTTGCTAGAATTTGGGACAATGAGCAATCGATAAAGTGTTAAATACATTTCTGAGATTATTTTAAGATTCAGTGTTCTAAGTCAAGGTTTAAACGAAGATTTACAAAATACTTTCAATGTACTTAGGTATTGTTTTCCCAGGTCAGTGTTGACTGAACCCAGAAAGCACTACATTTTAAATAGGAGCAATGTGAGAAAACTGCTTTTCCTATTCATTAACCATAAGTAATTTTTGACTGTTTGTTATCACCACCAAACAGAACAATGAAATTCTAAAAACTAAGTCAGTTAAAAATTCTCTGTCTTCTTCAGAATATGTTAATTTTCACTTAGCCTGAAACAGTATAAATGTTAGATAGCAGTATAAAATTGAGACCCAGGTCCATGTTGCCTTTGGTCATTTACTCTTAATGTTCCACAAGTGTTGGGGTTTGGAGGGTGTTTATGGCTTTATATTGACAATAAAGACCAACTGTAGACACAGCTAATTTATAGTACAGAAAAGAAGTAGGAAAATTATCTGAATAGAAACTTCCAAGGTCCGTAAGAAATTACTCAAAATATGGTAACCTATACTACATACGCACACTATGGAGAAGCATATACCATAAATTCATTCAAATGATGAATTAAATTTTTTATACCTTTGAATATAAAGGTACAAAGTAAGAACTTATGAATAGGAAACTAAATTCCAATAAGTCCTATGTATTGACAAAAGTGTATCCAAAACTCACAAAAGCAAAAGTTATGGCCACGGTTATTTCTTTGAGCTTTTTTACTAAGGCAGAAGGAAAAGCCATTATTAATGAAACAAAAGTAAGATACTAGAATGCTTTCTGGTTTTAGTTGCATAAAACATCTGTACATCATGCTCCTGTGACATTTAAATTACTTAATTTTAAAGTAGCAATCACCACAAGTGGATGATATAAAAATCTTTGCATACCTTTTCTTCCCTTACATTGATATGTCCAAAACTCTCAAATTCTGGGAAATTTGCTTTCCTAAAGCAAGACAAAAGCTTTATTACAGATAATCAAAGTTTTTAAGAAATGGACAAAAATAAATTTTTAACTTTTCATCTATTCAATATTTTCATCTTCTCTCATGAAGCATCCACACTTATTCCCAGAAATTATCTTACAAGAGGTATAAATGTATGTCTTCAGGAACAATTTTCTCACATACCTGAAAGCATGCAGAAGATATGACAATTTGTCTGAAACAACATCAGTTTGGTTTGACTAGGGAATCATCTGGATACATATATTTGTATACATGCCAAATTTTAAGATAATTAGACAAAATACAATACTTAAAATATACAAATAACATTCCATTAAGGTCCATTAGGCTGTCCAGAACATCTAGCCTTTCCCACTGTTAAACAGCAACCTTTTTGAAGTAAAGTAAGCCTTTAAAATGTTAGGCTCTGAGAGACGAAAAGATGACTTGTCTGAAAATTTTAGCACTAATTGGGGTATCCTGTTTAACTGTGCTTAGCAGGTTCTGTTTGATAAACCACATCTGAGCCACGTGTCACAAGAATTGAAGTACAAATGGCTTATAGTTGTTCTTTTCTTTTTTGTGGGTGAGAAGCAGAGAACTTATAAGTAGTTAAATGTGTGTGTACAGTTCTGGAGAAATGGAGCCATCCAGAATCTTTCTAGGACCTAGCAATCTCTTCAGCTAACTACATTTAATAGTGTCCTTTTAAGTGAAATATTTTAAAGTGATTATTATTATGAATGATAAGGCAACCAGTCCAGTCACATTATTTTTTTTCAAAAATTGTCTGCTTCTCTTTAAACTGAAGATAAAAACCAAGACACAGTAACTATAAAAACAGAGTGAAAGTAGAAGATGAGAATGAATATGTTCAAGGAAATCAGATGATGCTGACTCCCTCAAAAAGACCAAAAATAAACTATTCCTCCCCATCAACGTGCTCCCCTTGGCAAGGTTGCAAGCCAAGGCAGGTTGGTTCATCATTCTGGCTGAACAAAGTGTGAAGGCCAGCAAGAATATCTCAAATTTTTAATTAAAAAACCAACAAAAATTAATATCAATCAAGNGACAAAAATAAATTTTTAACTTTTAATCTATTCAATATTTTGAATATTCAATATTCTCTCATGAAGCATCCACACTTATTCCCAGAAAAAGGTGTTCTTTCAGTAACCCCTGAATCAAACTTGTTCATTTGAACTCTTTAATTTATTAATAACATCTTCAGATGAACTCTTTTTTTTACTTTCTTTTTTTTTACTTTCATGTTCTATTTCATTTCCTGAAAATAATAGATTTTGTTTTAATTTCCTAACTACTTGCTGTTTTGTTTATTCAGATTAGTACAATGTATTTGGAACTGATTTTTTTTCACTTTCATCAGATTAGAACAAATGAAATAAGTACAGATATAATTTGAAAGCTTTGGCTCTGTTTGCAGGTTAAGACTTCTATCATTAAAAGGGCTACTCTGCATACCATTCAATGGGAGTGCTGTAATTGTACTGGATAATTTAAAGTTGACTATTTCAATCTCCCAAAAGAGGAGAACAGAAGAATCTCATTAAAATATTTGCAATAATAAACAATCACTTTTGCAATTTATTTGTGAAAATAATCCTGACAATTCACATACATATTACATAATTTGCTTCCATTATATATAGTGCATTGTGTACTGTTAGTTCCTAGTGAGCAGCCTTTTCTAAAAATCCAGCCACTAGGCAGTTCTGCCAGTATTCCTTGGGAATTTTTAGTCACCTAATGCAATTAAACATACGGTAGATATCAGATCGTGAGAGACAGTTAATTATTTTTCTTTTCTTACTGCACTCTAAAATTATTGGGGGAGGGGGTGTCAGAGGGGGGGAATTAAACCTCAAATTTTAATATTCTTGAGTAATATTGATGACTTAAGGGTTATGGGTTAAAAGACAGCACAGTTACCATCGATAAAAATGTGGAGTATTCAGTCTATGCACTGGTTTTAGTTTTCTAATAATACCAAATTAATCCTTGTATATCTTCAAATGATTCTATCCTGATCATTATTGCCTACTAATAAAGGCTGAAAAAGATACATTAAGCTGAAAACCGAGAACAATTTTTGTACTGGGACCTGGTTTTGCTACATAGTAACATCTTTCTTCACAGAAAGAACTTATGTATGTAATAATCATCAATATAAAATCATACAAAGATATACGGGATGTTGACATCCTGTTCTGAAGTATTGCTTACAAGATTTTTAGGAAGTCTCATGAATCAAATATTTGCATGAGTTCAAATTTTGATAGACTTTGTATTCAGAAGTAATTTTTGCTTCTTTGGATTGATGAAGTAGTATAGAACTCTAAACACACTTTTATTAAGTAAATTTGCTAATTTCCATTACAAATATAAAGGTTGTTCTAGATGGAGTCTTTACATGGTGGAGAGAAGAAGTATGACACTTAGATTTATAAGCCAGGTAGACTTGAATCATAGCAAGAATCTTTACTAAATGATTTTATTCAATTAAATTCATCTGTCCTTCTTCCTCATGATTCTGCATAAAACAATTTAAATGAACAGTCATCCTGCATCTGGTTAGAGAAATGATTACCTCCACTGCATTCTACAAATGAAAGAGGACTTGGTACAAAGAGAGCTGAGGACTACAGGTTGATACGATTGACACACTAAATGATGTGCCAAGCTGATTAAATAAATCCTTTGTCAAATAGAACCAGTTATACTAGAAAAAAGGTGACAGATGTATATTTTCTGCTGGGATTTATACAACCATCTGGCCTTGTAATTTCCAGATGGAAGTTTCACATTAAATTCTCACACTGAGATTCTAAGGTATTTTCAGTGTTTTCCTTTATTCAAGTATCTATGGCATGGATGGAGTTCTCTCAGTACTTACTGTTCCTGCTGACTAAGGAAAATTGAATTTTTACATAATATGAAATCTATTACTTTGCCAAATATTCCCTTAATAAATTCATTCTATTAAAAGCTGCTGCATGATTAATGAAAATAGTATCTTCAAAGACATTTGCAGAAAGTCAGAATTTCACAGCTCATAGCAAACTTTAATGAGACAATTAAGCCATAAAAGTGCATTGATTCTTGCATTTGAGTTTGTTTGCTATATTTAACTTTATGCCATAAGGAAGTCTTTCAAACTTGTCTTTTAGGGTTTCAGAATAACTTGCTAGAAAGCAATATTGTAAAGAGGACAAGAACAAATATACCAGGATTAAGGACATTGACAATTCAAGTTAGGGATGGCAGCCAAGCTAAACATGTAAAATAATATGTAAATATCAAATAAAAGATATGTTAAAACTCTGCAAAGCACATGTAGTCTAAACTAAAATACTACACTATTAATGAATAATCCTATGCACGNGCATTGATTCTTGCATTTGAGTTTGTTTGCTATATTTAACTTTATGCCATAAGGAAGTCTTTCAAACTTGTCTTTTAGGGTTTCAGAATAACTTGCTAGAAAGCAATATTGTAAAGAGGACAAGAACAAACATACCAGGATTAAGGATATTACCAATTTAAGTTAGGGATGGCAGAAGTGCAAATGGAAATAGACAACACCGAGCTAAACAGGTAAAATAATATGTAGATATCAAATAAATGTTAAAACTCTGCAAAGCACATGTAGTACTACACCATTAATGAATAATCCTGTGCACATGTGCAAATAGTGGTTGACATTATGGAAATCTCTGAGAAATTCAGAGAAATTAAGAACACAATTTGAGTTTTCTACTCCCTCAGCCTGACTCCAATTGTTGGTTGACTGTCTGTTCTCTCGAAAAGGAAAGGAGAACATACAGAAAGAAGCATGGAAGTCTTTGAGAATACCACAACTCTTCTGGCTTCAGAAGAGGACTACAGGGATTGATGACCACCTTGGTACTTAACATAGTGTTCATTTCTCTAACTCCATTGTGACTGTATGAGTCACAGCTCACAGCTTCCTTCAGTGGCTAGGGTTTGAAGAAAAAAAAGATGTGCTTCACCAAAAAATCTCCTCCTCTTACCTCTTTGAGCTGCAATAGTTAAACATGCTTGATACTTTCCATTGAATTTTAGTTCCTACTTGAGCTGCAGTAGGAAAATATNAAAACTCTGCAAAGCACATGTAGTACTACACCATTAATGAATAATCCTGTGCACATGTGCAAATAGTGGTTGACATTATGGAAATCTCTGAGAAATTCAGAGACATTAAGAACACAATTTGAGTTTTCTACTCCCTCAGCCTGACTCCAATTGTTGCTTGACTGTCTGTTCTCTCGAAAAGGAAAGGAGAACATACAGAAAGAAGCATGGAAGTCTTTGAGAATACCACAACTCTTCTGGCTTCAGAAGAGGACTACAGGGATTGATGACCACCTTGGTACTTAACATAGTGTTCATTTCTCTAACTCCATTGTGACTGTATGAGTCACAGCTCACAGCTTCCTTCAGTGGCTAGGGTTTGAAGAAAAAAAAGATGTGCTTCACCAAAAAATCTCCTCCTCTTACCTCTTTGAGCTGCAATAGTTAAACATGCTTGATACTTTCCATTGAATTTTAGTTCCTACTTGAGCTGCAGTAGGAAAATATTGCCACTTCTATAGAGCAAGGTTTGGGCCACAGGTCCCTGTGAACCTTTCAATCTGTATACAGTGTTTATTACACCAAGCAGTATGTTTGCAGAGTTGCTTCAAATTCAGAGTAGTGACTTAGAACTCAAAACCAGTCTGACTAATTTTTTTCTTGCTTAGGAGAAAAACAAAATTGGGAGTTACCCCCCGCCAAAAAAAAATAAATAAAAGCCACAAACCCAAAAACTAGATAATTATACATTATCAAAACATTGAGAATCCAAACTAGATCCCATAGTTTCAAAATACCCTGAGATAAGATAAAACTCATTTGTAGTTCAGCAGATATTACACTCTCTCTAACCTGCCAGAGAGGACAAATTACTCAGTGTGTTATACACAACATAATCATGCCACTTACAAACAGCAATAATTAACTCCAGTAATTGATAAACAACCTTCTTCATCTAGTTTTACATGAAAGAAATTCAACTAGATGGCTAGTTTGAAACTCCTAAAAGGAAATAAACACTGAAAGTAAGTTCAAATAATGATATTTACTTCCTTGGAGAAACATAAGACATTTTCTCTGTTAACAAATATATATTATTTATTTCCCCTAGAAGATTTTTTTGTTTTTACATTATTGCTGAAAGTAACATAGGTGCTCAGAACAAACCATTTTAGCAGGACACATGACCACAAAACTGGTCAATTTTGGAACTAAAATCACTTATTCAAAACTTAGTTCATCCTCTCTGTGGTATACCCTGTCACAATATGTAATATTAGTATGGGATATGTCAAATAATTCAAGCATTTTAAAAAATTCTTATTTTTGAATTGAAGATTCCATCTGCTATTCCTTTCAAGAATATTGCATATCTTTGCAGCAGCTTTGCCAAATTTTTAGATCCATCTTTAGAAGGCTGCTGTATATTGCATATTTCTGAGAAGAGTTTACTTTTTAACTAGATGGCTTACTGTATGTTGTTACCATTGTCACAGGACACACAAATCAAAGACAGCAAATTTTGAGATCATAAATAATCCAGGATTTACCTACAAAAATCTAGTCAGCAGGTGATATATAAATTATTTTTTAATTAATTCATTGTAGATGCTGCCTGAGTATTAAACATTATATTGAACACTGATAATGAGGCAAAGATAAAAACAGAAGAACAGAAAATTCAAATATGGGAAAAAGTATTATTTGTTTTCATGTTAATTATTTTCTTGCTTGCCAAATTCTCAGATTTTATTACCTTAGACAGTGGTTTGGATATGATTTTGCCTCACCTTATATTAAAACACATTTTCAAACTCCAGTTAGCACTTATTTATAATTAAATTTTGTTATTACTTTCATCGTTTTCATTTTTAGTAACTAAAAATATCAGCAAGCAGAAATTCTAGAATGAAAACATTTCCCTTCATTACCTACACAACCGTGTCCTGTACCTTCTGTATCAGCATTTTGCTTTATATTTTCAAAACTAAGACTTCACTTGAAGAAGGAAAAGACCAAAACATTTCAATTATCATGTGTTCTACCTATAAAAACCTTTTAAAATTAATTTTTTATCAAATTCTTGGTCATGGCAGTGTGGTAACAACACATAGCATCATTCAAGACATTTTAGATTCCACATTTTTCAGGATAGTGACAGTATATTCTCATTAAAATCACTCTGTTCACACTAATAAGGTTAACTCAAAATAAATAAATAATATCAAAGTAGGAAAGGTGACGTGCCTTCTCTCTCCTGTCTCAGGTTAAAATTACAGGTTTTTTAAGTAATTTTTTTCCTTTCCCCTATGTCTTATGGCATAATTAGAAGGCATGGGATGATTAAATGATGCCCTAATTATTTACACTGAAGTTTGCTGCTGAATCTTACTATCTTTTGCATAAGGTATTATTTTCCTACCCTGTTTATCCCTACTTCAGAAAATTTGAAGACAGATTCTGATTAGATCAGCAGGAAAATGGCCAGTCCTTGGGCCAAAAAATGAGACATTAAAATAATCACTTATATTCAGCTGTATTACTCCCTCTCTGCAGCCAGAACACTTATTCTCTTCTCTAGGATTGTTCACAGTTCAGCTTAATGAGCAGTTCAGGAAGAAAGAATGAGTGCAGCATATAATCATATTCAATCTAACAAGATACTTGAAAAGAAGTTGGTATTTCCTTATAGATATTTTAAGGCATGTAACTTTTACCATGCAGGATTTCTGGGTTTGAAGAAGCATAACCAGAAATTTAACATTAGGCAGCAGTATGGAAGCATGCAGAGGATCATGACCACTTCTGATTATCACTGCTGATGTGAGGTGACAGATGTTTTAAAGAAATAAAATTATAAAATTCTGAATACTGTTGATGCCCATAGCATGCACCGACTAAAGAATTCTGAAAACCTTTCCCATGTAGAAAAACAGACACAGAAATTCAAATTTGATTCAAGACCTGGAGATTAAACTAAAAACTGTTTTATTTAACGATTTGTGGCAAGAGGCCATTTAATTGTTTGATGCAGAGCTGTTAAAAGGTTTCCTTTTGAAGTTATAAGATGAAAAATATGGATAAATGCTGTCAGTAAGAATAAAATTTTAGTCTTGTATTAAGATTGTTTCTCAGTATTACATTGTCCTGTCCTACTCTCCTTCTATGCTTTGGTTGATACATCAGTAAACTGTAAACCCCAACAACATTTTTAATCCACATTTAGCTAATTCTGACAACACAGACGCTAATAATTAAGTATAAGGAGTATTATGAAAGTTTAAATTGCTTAAAATTGTAATTTTCCCCAGTTTATCACTCAGTTGTAAAGCTTCTTAACCACAATCATAATAAAATCATAAATGTTATTAGAATTGTGAAGTATAAGTACAATAAAATTAGTGTTCCTTAAACAAAACTACAGGATCATGAATTTGAATACCCGCCTGCATTCTTCAGATGCTGTAACTGAACTACAGAAAAGCCCATTAGGACTATTCCCACTCCTGTGTCAGCAATTATAGCTTCCACCACAAGCACAAGCCATAAGGTGACACTCAGAGATGTGTTGCATAGTCTACAAAAACACGCATAAAGTATGTCAGAAACTCAGAATATGACTGGCAGTTTTCAAAGCTATTTTTTAATTTTCTTGAATTGAAAAGATTTTAATGGGCACAATTTTATGGTTAATAACGCTCTGCAAATACAAAACTGCAGCACTGAATCATAAACAAATACATTTCTCATGTCTTATGATCTTCAGAAATCTTCTTGGTAGTGTCACAGTAGTATTACAAATTAATGCTAATATCTTCAATAAACAGTTACTGAAATATAGGAGATCTACACAGGAAACACATTAGGGATCAAATAGATACATTTTATCTCCAACACTAGGTTCCTCTTTAAGTAGGTAATACAATAATTATGTAAATATATGCTTTAAAAACACATAGTCTTGGCAAGGAAAATTTTCACTGCATAGTATTAGCAATATTGCGTGACCAGGAGTAATCAGGTGTCACCAAACACAAGCAAAAAGAAAGGGGGAGAGAGGGGAGAGAAAAGAGCTAACTCACCCTGTAATTTCCAACCTCAAGTTTTCCTATACTCCTTAAAAGCCTACTAAATCAATATTTGCTTTTGCCTCTTAATAACACTTCTGCCCATCAAATTCTTTAGCTGAACTGGAAAATCACATTATGAAGAAATACATTTTAACAAAAGAAAATATTAAGGTTCAATTAGATAAACTTACATTCAGCAACCATGATTTACTTCAAACAACCTTTTCAAAACATTTCAGCTTAAGCCTGTTGTCCCAAAGATGCTGCTCTGTACTGCTCCCTTGAGACTTTCAACTCAATGGAAAACTCTCAGAACTTCAGTGTTATGGTCATTTTGAAACTGGTCTTTCACAGGCATTGTGATCTTCTAAGCAGGAAATAGTCCTTACTGAAGCCCCCCAGTCTTGAGAGCATAATACTTTTATGAGCAATATAATTTGCTGTTTCAAGGTCTTCCACAGCTACAAGCAGAAGCGTTAGACAGCCTGGCTCCTGAATCAAAGGAACCTGTATTGAGACTGGAAAAACGTAGGATGTCACACTTTGAAGTTGAATGTTTTCACTTACAAATTATTATACATCAAAGAAACTAGCCATGCATTTTTAATGGCATAACCTTTTGCAAGATTAAGATCTACTCAATTAGAAAAAAAATTATATTAACTAAAGAAAATAGGAAGAAATAGTTGAATGAAACTCAGGCTTCAAAAGTCTCAAATACACAGGTAAACTCCATTTTATCTACTTGTTTTAGTGTTCTTTTTCTGTTTCTGCTTGAAACCCCAAGAATTTTATAAAGAGCTTTTTTATTGGGTTGGTTTGGGTTGGTTTGG
The DNA here is from genome assembly GCA_013397135.1 of Pachyramphus minor. Lineage (NCBI taxonomy): Eukaryota > Metazoa > Chordata > Aves > Passeriformes > Tyrannidae > Pachyramphus > Pachyramphus minor. The sequence goes on along the minus strand of VYXB01004461.1, from coordinate 104,178 downwards.
GTTTTTTGTCCTGTCAATACATTTTATTTGTAAACATAGATGAGAAGATGTTTTTGAAACTTTGACAACATCCAAAATATTAGAAATGCTAAACAATGATGCAATTTTGCATGGAGGATTAATGTATTAATGTATCTTAGGCTGATCTGCTGTTTCTGTGATGACAAGAATGTATTTAGGGTTTCAACTTAGATGGAAGCCTTTTCCTTCTTTTTAGTGGAATGGTTTAACTTCCAAAACCAATTACAGTTTTAGATGTTCAAAGGTGTCTAGAGGATGGATGATAGTTTTGCTTGATTGTTTTGACAGGAGCAGTAAGTTCATCTTGGCTTGTGCACTTACAAAAGTGTCAGTTTTCCAAAAATATTATTATCAGTCCCTACAACACTGAGGTGAATGAGCAGCTTAATAGACTGATCTCTCTCACATGAAAGTTAATGGAAAGGCTGCAGACAACTTTACTTTTGTTGATTTGAATAAATCTGTAGTAAATTTGCTAATCCACAGCAATATTTTTTTCACAAATATCCCAGCAAAACACTTCCCACAAATGTCAGAAGTTCTGGGAACATAAGCGTATCCTTAGGAACAAATTGCATGACGTAGTTGTTAATCAGTTGCTTCGGAATTACTTAGAACTTCATGTAATTATATTCTCCTTCACCTTGACAAGCTTTCTGAACTAAAGAAACAATCTTCCTTTTTGTAACAAGTTGGTTTTAAACTTGATTTTGTCTTTTTTTTTTCTGCTGCAGCAAGCTATTTTCAGCTGCTTTTATTCTCAGACAGAGGTCTTCCATTTTTAGCACAGTAAATCTCAGTGATAAATTTGAATTGTATTTCAGTAATTATTTTCATTACACAGTCAAAACACTCTTTTTTCATCACTAAAAAGATAAATTTGGAAGCTAATATTAAAGTTGACATTGAGAATGGAAAAAGAAACTGGATAATGACAAGGATTGGAGAAACAAATCCAATACCAATACATAAAATAATACATAGTAATGTGCATCTGGCTGAAATGGATACTATTTCCCCTTAAATAAATAAATATATATTTATTTATTTATTTATTTATTTCCTCGAAATATTGTGTGGCTAAAGATGGCTAGGCAGGCATTTTAAATAAGATAAACAAAAAGAGAACAATGAATTAAATAGGAAATGTAAAGGGTCACAGAAATGACTGAGTAAGAAAAAAATGTGTGAGCAGAACACTTAAAGAAAGAAAGCAAATAAAATGCATAAATGCCAGATAAAGAAAAGAATTGAAAGAGGTTAGGTAGTTGAGAAAAGAGGGAAAAGAAAGGATCTACCTAGAATTAAATAAACTTTTTTTTTTCCTCTTGCTTGACCAAAAAAAATGCTAAGGAAATTAGTGGAAAGAAGAAAGAATTTTGTATGACTCATATCTTAGAGGAAGTTTTCATCAGTACAATTTTACAAAATTGAAGTCTTATTTAACCAAATGGAGAATGGGGCTGACCAACATTTGACTAAACCTAAAAACAACTGTTGAAAATATACAAATAATTCCCATAATTTAGGTAGGGGTTGTAACCTTCATAATTCCCCATCAGTTTCATGCCACACTCAATAAAGGTCTTGGGTAATCAATGACTGAATGTGATAAATTGCATCTCAGCACAAATAGTTGTTCTGACCTCTTTTATCAACACCTTCAATCCCAGCAAAAGTTCATTTTCAAGATTTCCCTTACTATGTGCTTATGTTTGTAAAACCACAGCCTATGGAAAAAGGTTAGTCTCAACTGCTCCTTTCCTATGTGATCTGCTGTAAGAAAGCAAGCTAATGCAACAATGCTTTCACCTTCCATGAAAATGGGAAAACAAGGTGGATAACTTCCTTTGCCAAATGTTTTAGGAAATTTAGCTGTAAGCCCATCTCTAATTTTAGTCAATTCTATATATAGCTGATAGACTGGCAGCCTACAGAAGCAATGTCGAGAGCTTGGTCAAATGAAACATCAGCGGCATTGGTTCGACTCTGCAGTGCAAATAGAATGAATGAGAATCTTGAGTAACTCCCTACAATGCACTGACAAATAAAGGTACAACTCTAAATGAATGACTACATAAAGCTGTTTTCTTATTTTGAAAACCTTACTGTTGATCTAGAAGTGGCCAAAACGCTACAAAGATATTAATGGTAATCTCCACACACACACACAAAAATCTACNTTTATCTACTTGTTTTAGTGTTCTTTTTCTGTTTCTGCTTGAAACCCCAAGAATTTTATAAAGAGCTTTTTTATTGGGTTGGTTTGGGTTGGTTTGGGTTTTTTGTCCTGTCAATACATTTTATTTGTAAACATAGATGAGAAGATGTTTTTGAAACTTTGACAACATCCAAAATATTAGAAATGCTAAACAATGATGCAATTTTGCATGGAGGATTAATGTATTAATGTATCTTAGGCTGATCTGCTGTTTCTGTGATGACAAGAATGTATTTAGGGTTTCAACTTAGATGGAAGCCTTTTCCTTCTTTTTAGTGGAATGGTTTAACTTCCAAAACCAATTTCAGTTTTAGATGTTCAAGGGTGTCTAGCGGATGGATGATAGTTTTGCTTGATTGTTTTGACAGGAGCAGTAAGTTCATCTTGGCTTGTGCACTTACAAAAGTGTCAGTTTTCCAAAAATATTATTATCAGTCCCTACAACACTGAGGTGAATGAGCAGCTTAATAGACTGATCTCTCTCACATGAAAGTTAATGGAAAGGCTGCAGACAACTTTACTTTTGTTGATTTGAATAAATCTGTAGTAAATTTGCTAATCCACAGCAATATTTTTTTCACAAATATCCCAGCAAAACACTTCCCACAAATGTCAGAAGTTCTGGGAACATAAGCGTATCCTTAGGAACAAATTGCATGACGTAGTTGTTAATCAGTTGCTTCGGAATTACTTAGAACTTCATGTAATTATATTCTCCTTCACCTTGACAAGCTTTCTGAACTAAAGAAACAATCTTCCTTTTTGTAACAAGTTGGTTTTAAACTTGATTTTGTCTTTTTTTTTTCTGCTGCAGCAAGCTATTTTCAGCTGCTTTTATTCTCAGACAGAGGTCTTCCATTTTTAGCACAGTAAATCTCAGTGATAAATTTGAATTGTATTTCAGTAATTATTTTCATTACACAGTCAAAACACTCTTTTTTCATCACTAAAAAGATAAATTTGGAAGCTAATATTAAAGTTGACATTGAGAATGGAAAAAGAAACTGGATAATGACAAGGATTGGAGAAACAAATCCAATACCAATACATAAAATAATACATAGTAATGTGCATCTGGCTGAAATGTATACTATTTTCCCTTAAATAAATATTTATTTATTTATTTATTTATTTATTTATTTATTTATTTCCTCGAAATATTGTGTGGCTAAAGATGGCTAGGCAGGCATTTTAAATAAGATAAACAAAAAGAGAACAATGAATTAAATAGGAAATGTAAAGGGTCACAGAAATGACTGAGTAAGAAAAAAATGTGTGAGCAGAACACTTAAAGAAAGAAAGCAAATAAAATGCATAAATGCCAGATAAAGAAAAGAATTGAAAGAGGTTAGGTAGTTGAGAAAAGAGGGAAAAGAAAGGATCTACCTAGAATTAAATAAACTTTTTTTTTTCCTCTTCTTGACCAAAAAAAATGCTAAGGAAATTAGTGGAAAGAAGAAAGAATTTTGTATGACTCATATCTTAGAGGAAGTTTTCATCAGTACAATTTTACAAAATTGAAGTCTTGTTTAACCAAATGGAGAATGGGGCTGACCAACATTTGACTAAACCTAAAAACAACTGTTGAAAATATACAAATAATTCCCATAATTTAGGTAGGGGTTGTAACCTTCATAATTCCCCATCAGTTTCATGCCACACACAATAAAGGTCTTGGGTAATCAATGACTGAATGTGATAAATTGCATCTCAGCACAAATAGTTGTTCTGACCTCTTTTATCAACACCTTCAATCCCAGCAAAAGTTCATTTTCAAGATTTCCCTTACTATGTGCTTATGTTTGTAAAACCACAGCCTATGGAAAAAGGTTAGTCTCAACTGCTCCTTTCCTATGTGATCTGCTGTAAGAAAGCAAGCTAATGCAACAATGCTTTCACCTTCCATGAAAATGGGAAAACAAGGTGGATAACTTCCTTTGCCAAATGTTTTAGGAAGTTTAGCTGTAAGCCCATCTCTAATTTTAGTCAATTCTATATATAGCTGATAGACTGGCAGCCTACAGAAGCAATGTCGAGAGCTTGGTCAAATGAAACATCAGCGGCATTGGTTCGACTCTGCAGTGCAAATAGAATGAATGAGAATCTTGAGTAACTCCCTACAATGCACTGACAAATAAAGGTACAACTCTAAATGAATGACGAGATAAAGCTGTTTTCTTATTTTGAAAACCTTACTGTTGATCTAGAAATGGCCAAAACACTATAAAGATATTAATGGTAATCTCCACACACACACACAAAAATCTATGCACACTTACTACTGTTACTCTAATATGTGCCTTGCTTGTAAATATCCAGAATACTCTAACTTATAGGTCATATTATTTCAACTCACAAATTATTCTTGCCTCTTTGATTCTTTTAAAATATATTGAAGAATGGTGCTGGAACAAATTCAAGGAAAATATGGATCTTTTTCAGGGAATGCATTTGTTATTTAATTTTGACAAATCTTAACCTGGAGCTTTTAAACATGGAAAGCAAATGTTCTTCAAATGCCAACTGAAGAACAATAAAGTCAAAATTAATAACACAGAATAAGACCTTTCAGTAACAGCAAATTCTTAGTAATTCTTACTGTCAATTTTTACAAAAAATGTGTAAATAGACATACTACCTTATCCAGGTATATTAGAAAATAAAATAAATAGTGTAAAAAACTCTTTTCACACTAATTCTTAAAAAAAATTTGAGACACACGGATGCTTATCATTCATAGGAAAAAGGATAAACCAAAGTAGGCAGAAGTCGAAGTAGATATTCCTCGAAGATTAACACAGAATGAGAATTACTAAATAAAGAAACAGAGAAACATATAAGTATCCGTAGTCACTGAGAGATTAAAAAGTTTATTAAAAAGATTTCATTAATCATCACAGATGGTCACCTCTGGAAATGGAATTACAGCTACCCTTCAGCCACAGATCTCTGAACAGCAGTTTGCACAGAAGGTTCAGCATAAATCTTGCTGTCAAGAAAGCTAAGAAGCAATCAAAGAAACACTGAAGCCACATTAGATCCTACTTGTAGATTTAAACTCTCAAAAGGCTCAAAAAAAATCCTCAAACATCAAGCTCAGCACTGCTAGAACTATAAGGCAAGGTACCTCAGCTGAAGTTGAGGTTTTTCTGAGTAAAATGTAAACACACTTTTAGATCTTAAAATCAGAAATCTCTCTGCAACCTATGCAAAACAAATATTTTCGATTTTTTAATTATTCTCAGATTATTTAATTCAGTGGAGCAGAATTAATTTGAAAAAAAAGAATGCTTATAAACACCTTTCATTGATTAACCTGATTGCTATTTTCATCCTTTTTATCACCACGAGTCAGTTCACAAAATGCCATTTATAAGGTTTTATTTAAAAATTGTTGCTGTATTTCTTCAGACATGGTTTTTTGGATGAACCTGGTTTCTATTGCCAAACACTCAGAAATAATATTATATACATTTACTTCCTTGAGTTTATGAATGGTTGAAGACTGCCATTTGATTAGAAAACAAACTAATTTTCAGTGCCTCTGAACTAACTTGCAACACTATGAGACCTCTTTAGCCTGTAAATTGGTTCATCATAAGACCATATAAAGAAGCAACATGATAAATCCATAAGTACTAAAATTGTTTCTCTTGTTTTTTTTTAGTATCAGATACTGCAATTGAAAGAAAACAAATAAACAAACAAACAAAAAACAACACATGAAAAAACCCTCCCTCCAAGCCAGAAAAAAAGCCTAGAAACCCAAATCCACCATCTGTAAATAGTTGCAGCTCACTACTGACTGCTAAAAAAAAAATAGTGTTTTGACAATCATATTAAAGTATTATTCTTCAAGTTGAACAAAGATATGGGAAATAAGCAGAATAAAACTAAGCAATGTCTGTGAGCAAAGATAAATTCTTACTGTGGAAACAAGTTTCTTCTCATGGAGTTAATTGCACTGTCAAACCTGCTGGATGACATAAAGAATGGATGATTCAAAATAGTTCTAATTTGCTTGTCTGTCTTGTGCTACTGCAAAACAATTTCACAGCTTGAACAATTTCTCACTTCAAATAGTTTCAATTTTCTGTTACATAAACAACACCTCTACATTCTTAAAGAGCAGCAGGTCTGAGAAGAATAAAGAAATTTCAGAATCTCCTATCAATAGGTATTGAACCTTTGGTATGAAAATCCCAGAAGAATTCTCATGGGGATAGTAAAGAATATTTATAACTCTATGTCACGAATTCAGATTTGGTTATTGATGGTAGACAGTAATCAGCATATTTAATTATAATATTTTATTGCTCTTTCATTATTTTCATGAAGCAAATTCTCCATCTTTCTTGAGAACTTATTTCTATATTGCATCTAGCACTAAAACCTCAGTACAATGTAATAAATAGCAATTTTCATATCAGCTGAGGAAATCAGTTCAAGATTTCTGCATAAAAAAATCCACAACCCCCACAAAAACTCCAGAAAGCAGTGTAATTATTACTGAGCAGACATAAACTGATGAGGTTTTGAACATAACATGTTTCTGCTTTGCTAAGACTGTGTTCAAGGGACAGAAAATTATTTCTGAAAATGAGACATCTTGGCTTACAGAAATGAAGCCATTCTTAAATACTTTCATAATCCTTAGGAGAGACTTAACACCTTACGAAATAAAACAAATAATAAACACTTGAAATCTGTCAAAACACATGTTCTGTCTCCCTGTTTCTTTTAGTGGTCTGTCAATATCCAAGGACTATAGCTCTGCAATACAATGTAAAAATGAAATGTGAAAAAAGAACCCTTTAGGGGTTTGTTGTTGTTGTTGTTGTTGTTTTGGGGCTGTTTATAAAGAGGACTTTTTTAGGGTTTCTGATATACAGAATCTGTCAATTAATTTACAAGCATTATGGAAAATGCAGGTATAAAGTGTTATAAAAAATACAGGTATAAAGACAACAAAAGTATCTAAAAATCTGAGTTGTCCTCTGGTACTTCTATCTCTCTAACATCCAAAAAAATACAAGAATCTGGATTAGTCGAACCAAAAATCCATCACACATAGTGCTTTGTTTCTAATGACTAGTAATCGTTCTTGTCTGGAAAAAAAGGAAATGTAAAGAGTTACTACTCCAGAATAAATCCCCAAGATCCTATAATTCGTAGCTCAGAGACTTCCTGACACAGAGATTTATAATCTAATGCCTGATTTGGTTTCTCTACCATGAACAGATCCAAACACTCTGTGATGTCTGGAAAATGTTGAGCACCCATTCATCCTGTTGCAAGCCCTACAGTGTAATTACAGTCCAGCCTATTTAGACATTACTTACACAGGAATCACTCCAAATTCAATTGTCTTTCAGAAAGCATTCAGATCCCTGAAATTATTCAGTTATCTTCATTGCTTTGAAAAATTTAATATCTTAATGACTTATAACTTAATAACTTTGTCACTCTTCACCCTTTTACAGATCATTTACATATATGTTAAACAGCACAAATGTCAGACAATGTAATGTTGACTTTTTTTCCCCTGTGGGTGAAGAAAAATTATTCTCTGCTTTCCTTTCAATTTAATTTATTTATTTATTTATTTTTAAATCCATATGAAAGTGTTCCTTTTTAACTGCTGATTTCCCTGAGAAACTCTGAAGGCAAAACCTTTTTTTATGTAGTTTGGAAATCCAGGAAGCCTACACTGAATTATGCATACATCTTACAAATTAGACAATACTTTCCTCACACATATCTGTATACCATGGAGACTCATTCTTAAACCACATGAAATGTAGCTCTGAGGAAGTCCAAGAGCAAATCACATCAAGGAAGAGCATAATACTATGTGAATCAAAGCCAGCAGCAGCATATGAAAATTTGTCTTTCATTCCTTTAGCCATTAAATTATTGTTAAGAAGTAATTTCAGGACTAGGAGAATAAAAAGATCAGCAGACATGGTGATCTTTCAGAAAAGTGTCCATTACAATCCAGCCCATTAGAGTCCATTACAAAAGTTTCTCATGTTTGAAACCTTGCCATGAATGAAGCAAAAACTAATGTTTCCTAGTATATAAAGTATGAAGACACAATTAAAGGTAAACTTTCCCTGCAGTAGGTCTTGTAAAATACAACATTCTTTCACTTAAGAAGAGAAAGAAGACAGAGTTGTATATACAGCATGCCAAGGCCTTTTGATTGACTGAAAGAAGAACTGATATGATAACTGTAGTAGAAATGCCAGCAATATCCCCTTTTGCTCTGTGGTAGTTCACTGATTTTTTTTTTTTTTTTCATGTAACACCCATTTGTCTGCATTATATCTGTGCCTTTATCACTTAAAGTTTTAAGAGTGAGTTTTAAGAAGTGAATAGCATGTGTTTCCTTACTAATCAACTTTTGCATTCTGCCTTTAATGTTAAATTTCGTTTTTGAAAGAAGGTTTTCCCGGTACATATCACCTGATAATTGCAGGTCAGAGTTATATGGCAAATTTTGTGTATTGATATCTCTAGATTTTTCAATAGAACCATGCCTATTTTCAACTATGTTAGAAACATGTCATAACTTGATTTTATGCCTATAGGAGTTCTACCAGATGAGTGTGTTAATAATTTGACACTTATTTCAGAAGATGTTTAATTGCAAAGCATACATGCCTAGCTATCTGGTATAATAATATAAGGATGTGAGGACAGCTGCAAATGCTTTTTATATGACTTTAGCCATCAAATGTATTGTTCCCACAGACAAAAATAGCCATTTTAATACAATTTAATGGAGATTTAATTTTCTGACAACTAACAACTAATTTTGTAACAACTAAATCAGTTGATTCTGTTTTTAATTCTTCTGGTCCTTTTACATTTTCCATATTGACACCAGAAGCAAAGTAAGTAAAGCCTAATGAAAATTCATTTTGCAGTACTGATCTTCATAAGCAAACAAATTCTTAGCAATCCTAATTCTGTTTAATATTAACACTTGAAAAGCTGTGTCATGTTTGTGGAGGATGAATCAAGCTAAGAAACAGTGCCAAAGACTATGCCAGTACCTACTTTTGCAGGCATTGTGATTTCAGTATCGATGTCACTGAGTTTAAAATTTGCTTCATTCAAGTACACTGGCCCAACTCACATGGCTTTTTCTAGGATTGTTGTTAAATAGTGGTTTCTCTGGTACTTAATATTATATTATATATTAATGGTAGAGGAGTAAATAAGATATAGATGGGTTTGCAACATGATCATATCTTCCTGTTTCTGGTAGTAAGGTTACTCTCACAAGTTACAAAGGAACTTTCTGCTTTTCATAACTGGAATGACAGTCAAAAAATAAAATTTAAAAAAAAAAAAATAAAAAAGAACATTTTACCGAAGTATTTCTATTCTTACATTAAAGGTGTTTCAGAATAAAATTCATATTAAACCAGTACAAATCCTATGTTGAATAAAACATCACTTGCAAGACTTCTCTGATTTTGTTAAGGGCCGTGGTAAAAGAGGTAGGCTAGGCTGACTTTATCAACAGACCTTATAAATGCAGTATCTGTATCAATCGTAATTTTCAATGATGTCAGTATCTGCACCCCCATGTTTTATGTGCACATTGTAATTAAATCCTGATTGCTCACTTTTAAGAGGCAATAGTCTGTGACCTTTCCAAAGAATATTTGTACAAGTGTACAATATTCTGAACAAGTGAAAAATTTTGTCACTTGCATTTATTGTGAACAATAAATACAAGTAAGGAGTCAGAATTGAGGAAAACAGAAACCAAACATTTTTTATGTGAATATCATTTCTTAACTTCCAGGCACCTTTGTCTACATAATGATTATCTTTGTTGTGGGGCCAACAGAATAATCCAGCACAGCTCATAAGCTAATGTAATTGGAGTGAAAGCTAATGAAATTGGAGTAACCAAATGACCAAGCAAAGTTGAAATAAGATAGAGAAAAATGGGAGAAATAATACATGTCATGGAGGTATCTTTTCCATCAAATTACCTTCATAATATCTGTAGTATTTATTGCCATGTGAGCCCTGCCCCCTCAAAATCACAAACCAGTCCATTTTACGTCTGAGGGAATAACTGAGAGCTGACAGTGATATTCAGCTGTTTGAGACTCTTGAAGCTGACAAAACAAAAATTAAACTCTTGTAAAATAGCATGATGTAAATTACACAAGATACGGAATCTCTGAAACTCTTCAAGGGGAGAAAACTTTGCATTGCCTTCTGTAAATTTGATTTGGATGCTCTTACTGCATTTGTTACATCTATCAAGATAGATGGTTGATTGTTTCATCATGCTAAAGAAATTTTATTTCAGTTTTCAAGTCAGATTTGTCCTTTAGACATATAACCTCTAACTTCTTGCTCTATGACTGTTGGAAAAGTGATCATTCCTTTCTCCCCAAATGACCATAGTTTAAACCCTTCATATCCCATGATACTTATTCTAATTCAGCGATTTCTGTGTCCCTTATCATCTCAGAAGAATTAAGGATATAAAATTTTTATTGGGGCATTAAATGGATTAAAAACTTTAGTCCTTTAATAAAATGTATTCCACTTGGTTTAAGTATGAAAATTACCATAGTTCTGAATAAGAAAGTTGTAAGTTCTTCTAAACACATATCCTTTAAAACAGTACTATTGTAGATTTGCATTGCAACTTGAAATCTGCTTTATGGATTATGGTGTATCCGTGGGATTGTTCCTATTGCTATTTGTAAAAATGATCATGTGCTACCATGGTAAACATGATTTCATGGAAATATGACAAGAGAAAATGTGAAAAATGTGTATGTACTGATATATCTCAAATATTTCTGATGCATTTACAAGTTTAAAAGTATAACTTAGATCAAAGGTCAGAATAAGTTACCCACCAGTAATTGACACAAACCCCCAATATGCTGTAACAGTAAGTATTATAAGCTGGAAGAATCCAAAGCCAAATCAGCTATGACCTTGTTGGCCCAGCCATGGGCTTTGGAATGTACTAAATAACCTACAGACATTCCTTCCAGTCCAAGGTATTGTTAGTTTCTGCACAAGAAAAGAATGATTTTCCAAGGAAATTGTATTAGACAACTAACCTATATAGCTTTGGGTTGCACATTCAGCTGTGAGATTAGTCTCACCGTCCTCAAGACACTGATGGGACAACTCATACCTTTCCTGATCCTGCTGGGCCCCATGAGCAGTGTGTAAGGTTTCAGCAGGCAACACCACACAACATCAATCACGTGGAAGTCAATTTCTTACAGCATACTAAAGGACTGAGAAAAATACATGGTAAATTATACTCGTAGATCATTCTGTATTTAATGATTTGGGAGGCTATATATAAAACATCTCATTCTCAACATGTTAACTTATGACATGGTAAATTTTGCTTTCACCATTTCCACAGTATTTTGAGAATAAAGTCAGCTTAGCAACATTCTGAATAAGAAACAGCATAGACCTTATGGATTTTTTGACTAATCTTGTTAATCCAAGGTTCAAAATGGCTTACATTCATAATTAGCTCATAATGACTAAAAAGATCCAGTTCAAGAAAGAAGACATTGAAAGGCTATTCAATCCAGTGAATTTTTAAATCAGCCTTCCAACCCCAGAAAAATTAAAGAGCTTAATTTTATAGACCATATTGTGTAGCAAGTGATGGGTTTTTAAGCGCTTTGCACAGTATGCTTCAATATTTGTGATATAGTGAGCTGCCTTTTATAATGCCTATGGGTTTTATTGCTGAGTGACATCTTGGAGAGATCACCACCTATGGTGAAAGAGAATAGTAAGAGATTTTAGATGTAGAATAACATATTCAAAATATTTGCTTTTACTTTGGGTTTTCTATCCACTTAACATGTCACTGACAAAGAAGAAATCTTTACTAACAAGGAGGAAGAAAGAAGTGCACAAGACATTGCTCATTTGCACAGTTGGTGAGGTAGAGTTTGTATAAAGCATCCACATTTCCTGAGTCCTAGTGGTCTCCTTATTAAACAGTTCTTCAGTCATCCTGAAAACATGATGGCACATCCAGTTATTAATGGAAGCAATTAGAATCTGCATTATAAAACTGTAGTCAGATCTTATTATAAATCCAGCTCTTTTTTCAGAATTGCATGGAGATTTCAAGTAATCTTACCAACCAGAATGGAATAAAGTTTGTTAACTTCTAAAAGTATATATGAAAAATTAAATACAAAATCAATTATTGAACAAAATTCTGTCATAGAATCGTTCTATGACTAGCTTTACTACATAGACTTGGAAAGTCACAAGCTTTACTACATAGACTTGGAAAGTCACAAGATTCAAAAAACTAATGTTCAACATATTAAGTTGCTTGTTACTTACATGTTCTATTGGAAAGTAGCACCCTGTCCCAGGAGTTATTTTCTAATTGAAACTAAAATTGTTAAGAAATTTATGATAACACGTAATTCAAGTATACCTAGGCCAAGTTCTGAAGTACTCAAGAGCTGCAATTGCCAGAGGTTTCAATGGCAGATTGTAGTTCCCTGTGCAATTCACTACATAACTACAAACAGATTATATATATATACTCGTGTTCAACAATGGAAAACAGTGTCAAACATTATGAGACTGATATGATCTAATTTCATAAACATTTCTTTAGATGCAGTCACTCTAAGAATGAAATTACTTATTTCATAATAAGTAATATTGTTGTAATCAAAGTATTAAAGCTCGTTATTATTTACATAAGAAAAACATTCAGGTAAACCTTAATAATATGGTTAATATTAAAAAAGTTTATTATCCCAGTATCCCAGCTTAGGATAATGCACATTCCAAAGGAAATTAAGACTGGAAGCTAAAAAACGAGAAAATAATGAGCATGGAGTAAGACTGCATGTGGAGCACAAATGAAAGAGTCATGATATTTTTTATTTTTTAAATACATATGTCTAACTCTGCTCTTTTATATAAAAAGAAGTTGATCCTTCTGTTCAGTGGTGCTTTAGAATAGAGTGTAAGAGACTGTTTAATGGGTGAGTCCTTCTACAAAGTAACTCAGTCAAAAGATTCCAGGACTGCAATGTTTTTGAAAAAACTGTGTACCTGTTAGTGAATACAGCACGTCTTTATGTCTTTATGAAGATGAAATGAGAAATCAAGTATATACAATTTAAGTGTCTCAACTACATTAAATATATGCAGCAATGCATTAACAGAATCAGTAATTATTATTTATATATATAATACTTTTGCTTATTTTTCTTGCACGTATTTTATGCAGCTTAGGAACATGACCTTATTTAAATTTGATTTGATCTTCTTTTTTTTTGTCCAGGTAATCACAAACTGGTACTTAGGTTGCACTATAAAATATGGTAAAGTGAAATGGGAGAAAAAAGTCCCACAAAATGAGACTAATATTCAAACATTGTCTGATCTTAATTCTCTACTTTACTTTCAAGGGATCTTCATATTTTAATTACAGGTATAATTAAAAAATATGTGTGTATATATATACATACAAAAAATGACGTATTAAGCACTCTGAAGTCACTAAATGCATTCATAACAGTATTCTTCAACAGCGTGGAAGAATATGAGCAGAGAAATGCTTTGTTTCTGCTTTACTAAGGTAAGAGGGCTCTAACTCCTTGTCAGGATACAGGAACTCCATATTTATATCAGCCATGAACACAAAAGTGTTCCTTCTCCTAAACTTTAAAAACATAGTCCACTCCCTGCATTAGCTTGTCCAAAAATCAACCAAAGAAACATTCTGAAGCCAAGACTTTGATGCATGATGTCAAGGGGAAAGAATATGGAGGGCCAAAAGGGTGGAAGCCAGTCCTTCTCAGATGTAGTAAAGATTGTCAGTTCATCTCATAGCCAATGACTAATCCTGCTTGTCTAAAGAGAAAATCTCAGAAAATAAATGGAGAAGGAGAAGGATAAAAATAATACGTGTGGCTACAGCTGGGCTTAACAGTTTGCAGATTGGAAGCTTTGAAAAATGCTTTCTTTCTTGTAATAGACCAAGTATGTTATGCTGTGAAAAAGCTCATTCTGCAATAAGAAGCTTTTTGGAGAAGTGTAAGGTGAACAAGCAGATTGAAGAAGGAATAAAAAAATGCTACTGCAGAAAACAGTAGATAGAACAGATGGAAGGAGACCATTGCTCTCTCTTCCTACATGCTTTGTCCTTGTAGCTACAAGTTCCATTCCCCCCACCAAACAATGAATTATAAATTGCCTTGTTGAATAGAACATTCATTCTCATCCATGTTAATATTAAGAAGTAAAAATTAACAGAAACAAGTGCACGTTTACATCCATAGTCATGAATTAAAAGCAAAACAACTCTAAATCTACTTCTACAAGTCCTAGTGGTGTTGGACAAAATGACCCACCATGACTCACAGTGCTGAAAAACTAAAATCTTTTCTATAATTCTCAGAAGAGAGACAGAATGACTGGAATAGAATCTATGCTGTTAATATTCCCTGTCATGAGTATTATTGACGTCTTAACACCTACATTTAGATTTACTACTGATTTGGTTTTTTTCTTTTCCTATTTCTTCTCTATGCATTGGGTGCTTATTTGGGTCTAGATGCAAATTTCAAAACACATAAACATTTTGTCTTAGAATTTTTAAAAATTAATATGTCTTTCATCTGATAGCTTTTAATATGTTCATATTAGCAAAATTATTTTCAGAAAATATGAGTACTGTATGACTTTGCCACCTGGGCACAATTTATTTTCAGAGAGATTCCTTTTAAGTATTTCAACAAATCACTTTTCTGTAAATATAGAGTGTGTCCAAATTGTTGCTGTCTTCAATGCATTTTGAAAGAGTCATTCTAACAAATCAAAGTTATGCTTACTTATTGCACATGTAGGTAAGCATCATAAGTCAGTACCCATCTGCTAAACATGCCTTCATAAATAAAGTACTTTACCAGATATAATGCTGGAATACTTTAGTAAGATTTTTTTATTTTTAGTTATTTTAGACTTCTGTTGTTTTTCCCTTATGGTGATCCTTGATGTTTGGGTTAATAGTTGTTCCTAAAATGCAAACTTTCATGTCTCAGCAACAATGAAATACTTTTAAATGTTGAATCATTTTAACGTGAATTTCCTGGTATTTGGTTTAAGGAACAGCAGAGAAATCTTGTGCAGCATTTTGATACCCAGGTTATCAATTCACAATTATTTTCATGTTTTTAGGGTTTTTTTTATCTGCCAATGTATAATGGACACCATCTAGTAATTACATTTATTTTCCTTCAGAATCTGTAGTAAAATCTTTACATTGTTGATGGCTACAAAATTGGATTTATATACTTTAATAGAAGCTGTTTCATATGTCTGTGAAAAAAAAGGCAACACTCAGTACAGAAACATTCAGATAGCCTGTAAAGACTTAACACATTGGAGAATAACAACTATTTATAGTTCTCCTATAAGAGCTAACCTATAAAATGAATTACTGTTAATTACAGTATCACAAACAAACGACACTAGTTTTGTGCCAGAGCAGTTCCTTAATGGCAACATATCAAGTGTAATGAGACTTTTCTCTAAGGTCCTAAGCAGCAATCCTTTCAGTGAACACGACGGCAGTAGATGTTCTAGAGAATTAATTGGAACTACGTAAAACATACAAAAAACTGGTACTGTCTATTGAAAAGGAAGAGACTAAAATGCAAATGGATTTATCGTAGGCATCTCTCTCTTATTATGAGGCAGTTAGTATTCTTGGGAACCATGTGTTAACTAGGAAAATACTTGAAATTGAAATGACCTTTAAATTAGAGAGAGTTTGGTAATTATAGAATGGTGATAACTTCCCTTTTTCATACCTTTATCAGTTTAAAATCCCAGAAGTACATCTCTGACTCTGACAAGATTTATAGCATCACTTGAAAAAAAACTTTCCACTGGTAATTCTTGTTGAGAATTAACATAACTTTTATATTCATCACATAAATAAAGATTTATGATCTGATTAAAATCAGGCAGAGCAATATCCTCCTTGCCATTCTTTTTAAAGATGCATAATGGGAATAAATTCTGATTTCCAATATAAATTATTCTATGTCATAAAAAACCAGTGTCTCTGACTCACACACTGACATGGACTTTTCAACGCTAAATATTTTCCTTTTTATTCACCACTTCTCAGCCAATCTACCGTGGAGATGTTTTAGCTTTTTGCTTCAGTTACTGAAGTAAAATAGAGTGCTACCACAGACACAGAGATAGAGAACCTGCTAAAATGCCAAAAACACTCAAACCCATAATATTTTACAAGATACAATCTGCTTTAAAAGGAAATAAAAGCTGTTTTTTTCACACCAGTTGGTTGATTAATGTTACAGCTCAAAAAGATTAAAAACCACCATACTTAATAAATAACAAGGAATCCATAAAATAAGTTGAAGGACAAGCAGATGGTGACTTCTACCATACTGTTTTAAAACTAAGAAACTACACTTTAGTGTAGTGATGCCAGTGACATGCATCCTGTAATTACCTTAAATGCAGGCAAAGGTACAGGTTAACAGGATGGAAATACTTAGTTAAAAAATTCGAGTTGAATTTTTTTGTCAAAAATTACAACTTAATTTTCTGTCAAAAAACCCCAACTTAAAATGATATAATATTGGATGGGGGTCAGAGATGGTTATATCCAAGCTGGTATTCTCTTTTTAGAGAAGAGGGATCCAAAAGAGTCAGTTTTTTACAAAAATCCGAAGTCAGAGACATCAATGAGACAGTCCAGAGGAATGAAATGGAAGACTATCAGACTAGGGAACATTTGAAAAAAACAAACACATACAAGTCCATGGGAAGTATCCACAAGTGCCAATATCTCTGTGAGGCCACATGATTACCTTTAGAAACTCAGATGATGATCAGAAATATTTCCTGAGGACTAGAAAAAAGCCAGTGTCACTCTTATCTTCAAGAAGGGCAAGAAGGAGGACTCAGGGGACTACAGGCCAGTGAGCTTCATCTTTACCTTTGGGAAGGTGATAAACCAAACAATCCCATAAACTGTTCCTAGACATACCAAAGAGAAGTTGATTTTGTGTATTCAACATGGGTAATGGAAATACTATGCCTCCCGGGAATAAAAACTGGCTTCAGTACAATTTAACCTCTTGTTTGAGTTTAAATAATTATTCTTTGTTGTAGTCAGATGACGTGAAAAAGTTATGCAACTCATTTGTATCTAGGGATGCTGCAATATATGTTTGCCTTTTGGCTTCCAAAAACTGGCAAATCAGAACTCTCTAAATTGACAGCTTACTGTCAACAGTAGCATTAACTCTAGGAACAATCCACTCAGGAAGAAGGAACTCCAGTCAAAAAGTGACTGGACATAGTCACCTGAAGTAGTTCACACCCCATCTTCTGTACCCAACCCGCTCCCTAGGCTTCCCTTACCAGTCACTGTCAAAAAGAGGACTCAGGGCTGGCTGGATGGTTGGACCAAGTGACTGTACATAACCTAACACTCCTAGTCTCTTTCAGTGACATCAGGAAAAGACCAACTGATTTTCCTGTTTTACTAAAATGTTTATAATGTTCATCTGATGGTTAATACAGGGGTCAGCTGTCCTCTGTTCTAAAAGCAAGAGGATAAATAAGACCTCCATCTTCACAGTGTCTGAGTTGATCTTGATTCACTTGTTCCCCTCCTTTAAAGCATCAAAGATACTGCAGCAGAATGTTCCCCTACTGGTATCAACTAGAAGGATAACTGGAGAGTACCAGAATTCCCTAACAAAAGAGACAAAGACATGCTGGTGTCATTTTGTGGTACACCTGTATCATACCATGCATTCACAACTGTGGCTAAAAATCCATATGCCAAGCATACAACTGTGACTTGTTAATGTCATCACCCCTTGTACTATTTTATTCTCATTACACTTGGTTTGAGATTATAAACAAGAGGAAGCTTTGTTTACTTGTTAAGAGGTTTGTTTGCTTAGCTCAGAGCAAAATAGCTTTGTTTCTTTGTTGACTAAGTGTGACAGATACTAAAACCAAAAAAACACTATAAACGTTCCTAGAAAGCAACATTATCTGTGAAGCTAAATTAAAATATTCTTGCAGTACCATGAGGTTGCAATGGGCTTTTAACAATTCTCTTTGCACTTTCTCTGGCAGTTTGAAGAAGAGCAATACAGTGCATCTACCATTGGAGTAGTTTTTTGTTCATTTGTTTTTCAGAAATTACATCCCTGTTAGGAAACATGATCTAGCTGTAGCACAGCAGTGTAAATTCTCTGTGTGAGCCACATGGAATTAATTTTTTTCCCAGTAGTTATGTATTTATAAAAAACCCAACTTCCTAGTTATGCTTCAAAAACATGAAGTAACAGCCATACACCTGGAACAAGAGTACTTTTAAAACTTCACGTCCAAAAAAAAACTTTATGAGAATTTAAATCCCAAAAGCACAAGACTTACCTTACACATTTTGCATTATAGACATATTTATCTTTTCCTTGAATATGAAAGATGAATATTTAATCATAACAAACCATTATTTACTTTACATTAATTGTTTTACACAACCTTGTTTATAATAGCCATCTGTTTGAAAAGACATTCTTAAATGGGAAATGTCAGCTAATCAAATAGCTTTGGATAAGTTAGTAACAAACATTCTTGAGAAGAATATTGGATGTACCTGAAGGCAGAATATAGTCTCTTTTTTCTCTTTTTCAGGGCAAGTTATAGCCAAAGAGACTGAAAAATTTATGTTGTTTTTATAATGCAGGTGCTACCAATCAACCCCTTTTGTTGATTTTAGTAGTGTGTGTGCACTGCATAGCTCCAGGGAGTGGGATTTTGCTCCTCAGTGATGCAAGTACAGGTTCACAGTGTTTGTATTAGTATTAGCTGATCAGTTAAAACCATGAAAACTTATGAACTCACAATTATATCAGTACTGTAATATTTGTATCCCTCTAGCTTGTCTGATTGTGTAGGCCCCTCAAAACCAAGGAAAGAGAGTAAAACAACTTCTGCATCACATATCCTTGCATTAGGTATGTAGGGAAAACTCTCACTCAAGTTACAGAGTGTGGGCTTCCTATGTACTGGAAGCAATATGCAAAAATAGCTGTTATCTCCTCTGTGTTCAGATATCAGAAAGAATTTGAAGCTACAGGGCAAACCACTTTGCTCTCAGGATCTGTAGGGGAACAGGAGAATTATCTAGGAATGGCTACCCCAAGACACTCCTTTGCTACTGGGATGTGGAATATACAGAGAAATTCTTGATGTCGTCTAACACATCTTGAATATTGAGCTTCAAAGACAAGATGACAGTCATCTGTAAATCTTCTATAAACCCTTCATCTTGGTTTGTGTATTTTGGCCTCTGATGATGGCTGTTCACTACTACATGCTTAGTCTCAATAATATCACTTTTCTTTAACAGAATTCTATAGTATTTTCATACATGGATAATTATTAGTGAAAGAAGAATTTGGTGTATCAGAGTTAATGCTCCAATTAATGTGTAAAGTTTTAAATTAGACTTTTTAAAATCTATTAATTCTTTTAGTTCTTTTTCATCACAGATTTTAAAAAATACGACAAACAAGCATCTTTCACTAAGTGTTATAACTTTTATTCTGGAACTTTTATGCAAACTCTCAAAGTTTGCATAAAATATCTACCTGATATCAATAAATTTAATATGAAGCAATCTCCATGATATTTTGATTTACTGATTTAGAGGTAGTTTGTTTTAGTGACTGCATCTTAGAAATATGGGGTTTTTACATGAATATTATGACAACAAATACTGTCTTTGGCAAACTTTTTAAAACCTTACTTCCTCTTCAATGTTATCTGAGAAAATAAACTCTTAGCAATTTCCCTGTAACAGCAGGACACTGCAAAGAGATAAAAAGCTTTTACTTCATTCTGCAATTTTCATTATTTTTAAAATAAGTGAAGACCCTGAAGAAAAATGTTTTTTTTCAATAGCATTAGTTATTCCCATATGGCTAATTTCCTTTAGAATTAGTTAAACAAGAAAAAGTCAACCACCTATATTCATCAATTGTTCTTCCCAAGCGTATGGACATGTGAAATATAGTGGCCATTGAGTTACTAAAGATAAAATCTTTTTTGAAAATAAACAGCATTCATATGAACTACTTTGTTATACTTTACTTGATATGTATACCAGTATCTCAGACAAAAAATTTCCTCTTGTTGCTGCAGTGAAATAAACAGTATTCTCTGGGGTTACTTACACATCTTGAGGTTCTGAGGTAACACAAAGTTCTCTGGAGAAAGGGGGAAAAGGTAAGAATAGACCAGCTCTTAAAACATTTCTTTGAATAAGTATGTTGGTGGGGCTTTATTATTGTGACCTTAAAACATACCCAAAGAGTTTATTAAGCAACAATGGGGTGACCTAATCTTGAATTTAATGCTAAAACTGATTCATTATGGAGCCAAATTCTAAGTGGATAATTTGAATTATCTAAGTGTCATTTTAACTGGATTAATAATAAGCCTTTCATTTACCTGTTAAGATATCAGTTAGACTAGCAAAACTTTATTGATTTTGCATATGAAGTGTGTCTCATTTCCCCAGATAAAGCATATAAATTGCAGTGTAAGAACTGTTAAATATAGGTAACATAACCTGTAATTTGGATGCATGAAAATGGTAAGAGCATGTTTGTACCTTCTCACCAATTCTAGAATCCTGCTTCTGTGCATTATTCAAGTCTAAAAAATACATTTCCTATTTTCATGAGTTATGGATTTTCTTGCTTACATATTTTATGACAGGCACCAGTGCATTAGTACATTATACACGCTCTGAAGAACAAAGAAAGCTGTTCAAGAAGTTACACTGATGTGAATTCACATTTGCTACCTACAATACTGATTACACTTGGTGTTCATTTTTCAGTGTTATAATAAAGTATGTGTGGCTTCTATGTTTTTTAAATATAAGTTTTTGGATATCAAAATGGAAAAGTGAGTCAAGCTTTTGACACATAAAGCATCTCTGTTCGCTTGTTCAGATTAAAATTTCTTCATATCAAAGCAAGAAGTCATGTTTCTAACAGTTCCATTTACAAAAATCCTATATGTTATAGCTGGTTTTAATAACAACGTTGATGGCATTTTGAGTAATATTAAATAAAAAATTCTATTCCCTTAGAAATGGAAACCAGTTTAAACCTTCCCCACATTTGCACTAGTATATAATTTTCAAAAAACATTATTTGTTATTAATTTTGTGATATTCTTCCTTGTAATTTTTAGCAGTCCACCAATATTAATTATGGATTACATCTTACCTTTGACAGGCTGTAGAAAACACCAATTATTTCAAAAGAAATTTTACCGCATTCTAATGGTTGATCATGGACTAGAAAGACACAAAATTGCTCAGAGCCATAGAGTGATGCTGTACTGTATTATTAATTATTAAATATCTAGGTTTTTTTTTAAAAGGTCCATTTCAGATATATATTATCATTTTTATGCTTTTCTTGGTCTATGGTAGTTTCAAATGGCAGAAAAATTGCTGTCCCTATTTCGGGTCATGTTTCAACTGAAATGAAAAAAAGCAATAAAGAGTGTTGCTTGAGGAAGAAGCTTTCAAAGAAGAACTTTTAATTAACATTTTTATATCCTAATAAACTATCTAAGGAGTAAGTACTTTAAAAACCTTTTGATTAAAATGTAAAGTCTTGTCACCTTAATCTGTCATAAAAGCTCACAAAAATAGGGTGACATTCATTTAAGTATCACTGGTAATCATTTTTCACCTTAAGATAAATTAACTTGAACATGATTGAATTTATTATTAAAGGCTTTAGAAACCTTTATTTTTTTCAATTAAAATTTAGAAGGTTTGCATAATTCAGTAGATATCATACATGACATACTTTCAAAATAAATTATATTTTTCTGTTCTTTTTGCTATTTGGACAATAAATACCAAGATATTTTAATCTCTTATTAAAATTGTTACAATCATACTTTCAGACAGACTACTAATTCCATAAAATCTCAAACGTTTTTGCAGTCCCCTAGTTTGGATGGGGCATGTTTAATCTGAATCTGCATAATTTCGAAGTCACAGGATAAAGTTCTTCTTACTCTCCACAAGACAATGTCCTTGATGAGTCAACTCAAGGACGAAAGGAGGGTGATCAGAGGGTGACTGAGGGTGACCTCAGTCTCCTCACGTGATCACGACAATAGTTCATCGCTCCTGTGTATTGTTCAAGACAACAGCTGCTGCCAGACCCTGGAAATGAGAAACTCTGTAATAAGCAGAGTGAAAAAAAATTATTCAGAAGGAAAGCAACTTCCTAATCTCATGCAGCTGGTAGCTGACATTTTCTGAACATTGACTCTTATTTTCCTTCTTTCTCTCCCTACCTCTTAAAAATGTAATAAGGCGTGTTGTTATCTACAGCTACATATCTTCTGTTTGGCTTAGAGAATGAAAAAAGTGGCTATTTTTGGATGAAAAATGCCATGGAAATATGCACTGGATTATACTGATGTTGGGTTGCAAAAACTATGTATTTAGCTAAAAGAGAATACATTCCCTTCACCCACACTAAATGAAATAATTTTTAATATCTTTATTTCTATATTTATTTCTATATTTTCGCATATTTTAATCAGTAATTACTAAACAGGCAAGGGCTTGTTTAATGTTCATGTTCATGATTTTGTGCAGCTCAATTTTACTTTCCACAGCCATCAGTTTGCAGACAGTACCATAATAAAGGAAAAACTGAGGGTAAGACAAGATACTTAGCAGCTATGAAGCACTCAGGATCATTCATTGTCAAAGACCAAAGCTACTTCTGAAATACATACATACTGGAGAGAAAATTAAAGTTGTTTATATAGTTGTTTATACAATCTAGCCTTTGGCCCATATATATATATATCTATATATATATATATATATATCAGTTATTTATCTGTATCCATATATCTCTGTATATGAAGTTAAAGCAAAAAAATAAAATAATATTGAAGACACATTGATATTACTTTATTGGAAAGAACAGTCTAACATGCATCTTCCTTCAGTTCTGTTATTATCACAGTTTTTATAGCACAATCTCAACTAAGCAGCTCCTGAAAACTACTTTTAGAAAAGAACCAGAAAACAAACAACTGAAAACTACTTTCAAAATCATAAATCTCCACAATCAGACCAGACCCAATATCATTAATGATGATACCTATTTTAACAACTTAAATTAAGGTCAAGTATTCTATACTTTGGAGAGGAAAGAGGTACAGGGAATCTGCTTTTCCTCTCCACCACTGCAGACCTGCTAGATACAGGCCGTCTCCTTACAGTTTTGAGCCATGACGAGTTCTTTACATTGGATGCCTATGTAATTCACCTCTGCAGGCACCATTTTTTATATTCAGGCAAAGATGAATCTTTCTGGATGACAGGATAATTCTCTACTTATTTCTTCCTTTAGATTCCAAATGGAAAAGATATGAAGGAAAACATCAAATCCGGTTGAAGTAATGTATAATTGCTGAATGTGCCTAAAGTTCAGATGAATGGGAGCTCTTGGCAGAGAACACTTCCCCTTCTTCCTCTGAGCACAGACTCACTTAAGGAGAGGCTTAACCAAACCTGTCATAGCTGATTTATTTTTGAGAGCTACCATTTGGCATTAAGAATGCTTTTTTCTATACAACATTTCCACTAATATGATAAATATTTTCTTACAAACATTATATGAGAATAAAACTTTTTCCTAAAAGTTGTATTTATTTATGTCTTGAGTTTTTTCACAGTAATAAGGCTGATCTTGAGATTGAAAACTAAACTTTTCAGGTCTAACAAGATGAAAACCCACTTGACTGAATCACCATGAACTTTAAAGGCGGGGGAGGGGGGAGAGTTGTGATGATCATAAAAGCCTGATATGATATATTCTGGATTGTCCATCTGAAAGAAATGTGTCAAGGTAAATCTGACTTCTATCATCCTCAGATGTTTTGGAGTTCCAAGTACGTTATTTTAGAAATTCATGGGTTAACCACAGTTATTTAGAGAATTTGGAAGTGTTATTAGCCTTTTAACAGACAGAAAACTAAGGCAGTGTGGGTAAAGATGCATGAACACTTCATTTCTGCATCACAAGTTTCCTCGAATTAGTTGTACCATGCTAGTTGCCTATTTTTCTGCTCTTAGATTATGTCAACATAATTTGACATATAATAAAAAAAGATGGTGTATTGCAGAATTTTACATTTTCAGTTATTACGAATCAGTTGACAAATGCTATCTATGCTATCCATGTTAAAGTTTATGATTAAATTGTGATAAATAAATCATATTTCCATATGAGTCTTGACTTGTCTTGAGAAATGAATATGTAGCAGAACAGCAATATTCTGGCAGCCTCCTCAATCCCAACAGTGTCTTATTTATTAAGCATTTTCTTCAAGGAACATTATCATGTTTAAATAACTTTTGCAAATTCTTCAGTAATGCTATTACCACTGGAAAAGGAGCATTACCTTTTAGAATTCTTTTTATATTCATTATTTTCATTACAATGTTAAATCTAGGTAAATGCATCCTTTGCAACCTCATCCTTTTCTTTTCTACATATTGGAAGAATAATGCTTCCTTCTCTTGCAGTGACTCAGTTATGAATTTTGGAACAGTAGAGTGAAACAAATACCTAAGGAAATATAAGAGAGCAGAAATTCAAGGTTGTCATTCTTTGAATAATTTAGCTTTGCAATGAACTTAAAATGTTTTTCCAAAACCTATTCTCATTGCAGTGTAACTGCATAGTTTCCATTAGCATTAACAGGATTTACATGTACGTATTGACAGGACAGCAGAACCCTCAGGAGACATCTGCAATCCTAAACTGTATCAATCCCTAATGTTTCTTTTGCCGGGACAGCAGCTCTACTCACCCAACATTCTCTGATAGGACCATATGGTGCTATGTTTTCTCTAGCGTTCAGTGCTGAACCTAGCACTTTGTAGGGATCATATTAAGTGTGTGGGCACTTAACTACAGTAAGCTTTAAGAATCTTAAAATGTTTAATACATCTAATTTTGTAATACAGATACAGTTTCTATTTCTGGTCACTTGCAAATTGGTTAAAAATGTACAGATTTTTATACATGTGATTGGGTTTCTTTAATTTTTCCAAAAGTAACAGAAACACTTGGGTGCTTTGTTACGTTGGGAAAATCCTTCCTGTGATGAAGATTTCTTGATAATAATGAGCTCAATCCTAGCTCTTTGGAAATAAGTGTTAAAATTCTGGTTAAGTTGGGGAACTGGCTGGACAGAAAGTCCCACAGCATTTTGGAACCTTAGTTTTGGTAACTATGGAGCCAAAGGAACAACTGTGAGAAACTTACGCTATAAATTATTTCCAGATGTGAGGAAAGGAAATTATAAAACCTGAAAATTACCTCTTGACTTTAATAAATAATATTCCATTAATAGAAAAACATTTCTATGAGATACAGTGTACCTTTTCCTTTCCTTAAAAAAATATTGACATGGTTAAACAACGATAGAAGTGGACAGGAAAGGTCAATAATTAAGTTCAAATTCCTTAAACGCAGAAACTTAATGCAAAGTGAAATGTGACATTTAGATCTTACGTCTTCAAGAATTAATTCTACTCTTTGTTGGATTCTGCAGCTGGGATGGAGTAATGCCAGGCACAAGTATAAATTGGGAGAGCAGTAGCTGAAGGGCTGCCCTGCAGAAAGGGTTCTGGGGTTGCTGATGGGCAGTGGGTTCAGTGTGAGTCAGGAGTGTGGCAGCCCAGGGGGCAAACCTTATCCCGAAGTGCATCAAACACAGCATCACCACCGGGTCAAAACATGTGATTAATCTTCTGTACTCAGGTGGACATTGGTGCAGCCTCACCTGGAGTGCTGTGTGCAATTCTGGGACCCATAGTTTAAAGAAGGCTATGAATGCTTGAATGCTTCCAGAGGAGAGAAACAAAGCTAGGAAGAAGGCTGGAAGGAATGTCTGTGCCCTAAATCATTTGTAACTGGAATGTGTAAGACAGTGAGGAGGCAGAGTCATGCCACTCTCCACACTGCTGGCATTCAGTCCACTCACTCCTAGGGCTTCTTTCTTTATGCTGTGCTGCCAGACACATTGTCTCATCTTTCCCACTTCCTTCTTTGTAGGTTAAAATTATATAGATGAAAAATATACTATAGCTACTTGCCTGAATTCAGGACAAGGGGTCACAGTCTGCAAGGAAGCTTGAGAAAGCAGAATCTGAAGGCTTTCAGACTTTTATTCTCATTACCACTATGACAGCAATGGGTAGACTGACAAAACTGAATGTTTACATGTTTCTTCCACCTAAATGCAGTACAATAAGAATGCCACAGACATAAATAATACTAAAAGTACAATTTTACCATCAGATTTTTGGAACTGGATTTTTTTTTCTCTTGTTTTACTCCACTATGTTTTTTTAAACCATATATGTATATACATGTATGTAAAATATTTTAATGTGATATGTCAGGTGCTAGTTCAATGTCATTATATAAGTGACCATAGTCCACACATATGACTCAAATCATTAGTTTCTAAAATTAATTTTAGCGTAATTTTTTCCAGATTTTTTTTTACCTTATAACGTCTATAACAATGTGCTTTCAGAATAGCATAAAATAATTTCTGATGGTAGATATTTTCATGATAAGCTTGTAGCAGCTCAAAATTATCACGAGGCAGATAAACCTCTTAGTGATTGAACAATGAGTTTGCAATATCAGGACAGAGCAACATGGTTGGAAAGCAGCCTGACCTTTCTTTCATCCTCTCAATTTTCCAGTTACAACGGTAATTGTCAAAAGCCATTAGAGTCATATAAGATACACACACACAAAAAACCCAGTAGCACAACAGCAGCAAATGACATAATTTCTAAACCTCTTGGCAAGGCAAGTTTTAATGAGCAATAAATAGGAATACAGTATCTCCCTTGTCTTCTGCCCACTCCTTCTCCAACAGAGAATGTTGTTGAGTGTGGGATCAGACTTATCAATGCAGGATTTCTACAGAGTGGCCATGAAACAGTTGAAACAACACCGACATCCTCTTCATTTTTAAACCCATACAGCTTCATGTGCCCGAAACCTGTGCACACAGCATTTTGGCTCAGCCCCAGCATTAATTATACCCCAGAGAAGGAACATCACCATGGGAAGAGACAAAACCAGGAAGAATATCATCCATCAACTTACTCCACCTGATGGATCCCTTCCAGCCTAGTCACAGCAGATCAAAGATAGCTGCCAGCATGTCAAATAATTTACAACTGTCCAAGAACACTCTCCCCAAGAAGTCAGAATGTTTTGACCTGCAAAGTAACATCATCATATCCCTAGGCAGATCCCAGCAGGAACTGCTTATACTCCTTCACAAGAATAAATACTCTCTGTCAGGTCAAGGAAATCTGAGTACAGTGTACCATCCTATATTCTAGTCTGGTCCTGGTAATAAACCTACTTAAATTTACATGTAATAAAACAAGACTCTTAATCTTAGTGTTGCTTTGAAGCATATCAGGGAATTGTTCTTATGCATGAATGTAGTCACAGCTGCCAGATTGGGTCATCTTATGTTGTGGTAGTCAGTAGACATTGTTACCTATTTTAGTCACTAAATTATTTTTCTTCTATACATCAAAAAGAATTATCTATTTTTTCCAGAAACTTTATTCATCTGACCTACAGAATTATCTCTCTAAAAACCAACACAGACCCTCTGTTACTTTATCTTTGGCCATTAAACAAATAAGAATTAGTGTGCTTGATCTCACCAATTACAAACTCTGGCAGTGGAAGAAATGAGTACATTACTATACATATATCCCCTCCAATATCCTGCATCAAAAATATGAAATATACCATGTTTAGGGAGATTTTATCTTATAATATAACATTTTTCTGGACTTTTGAGGTGAGTTGAAGTTGTTTGGGGTAGGAGATGTTTTAAATTTTCTTGCAGAGCCTTGGTTTTTAGCCAAGAGAGTGTTCTGTTTATAGTAGCTTTTGACTTTTTTACTTTAACTGGAGCCTATTATGAATTCTGTCTGTATTTCCTAACCATGAAACCTTTGATTGCCACCTAGGGATTTTTACCTCTGAGAGAACCAAAAACAGCTTTGATCACAGCTGTCAGTGCACTAACATTGTTTTTAGTCTGAGACCATAACTCTAATCTTATATTATAATTCATTTCTGGATTTAAGCCACATGCTGATTCAATAAAGCCTGTCAGAAGCTAATAGGTTGCCTCATAGGAACTGAGGGAGAATCAGTGTCTTCTCTCACTCAGTAAGCATTCCTCTGTTTAAAATCAGCAGTGTTCCAAGACGTCATTTTTAACACGGGAAGAAAACAGGACAGAGGAATACCAGTGCTTAGACATAAAGACAGGAACAATCAATATTAGAAAAGTAACTTTGTGGGACTAAGAATAGTAAAGCTTACAGAAACGTGAAAATTGTTATGTGTAAGTGAGACAGATATTTGCTCTTCCTTCAGAAATCCTAAATTATACATCAGCCTTGTTTTGCATCTTTATAACAATCCAGCATCATTCTATAACTATCCAGGGAATTTTTTTCCCATCAGAAGAGCACTCACCCGCAGCTAATATTATGCATTTTCTTTATTACAACAGCAACTAGCAAAATAAACCAGATCTCAGTGATATCTCAGAAGATAATAGTGGGTCCTAAAAAATAATAGTAGAAATAGATAAAACAGGCAATTGAGAAAAATATTTAATTATTGCAAAGGATACACAAATAGTAGTTGGTTTTCTTTGCTTCCCCTCTTTTTGTAATTTATATGTTTTCAGTGGGGATACATTTATACCTATAAAGCACTTTGAAATATAAGTGGAAAGAGAGGACTTGATAGCTCAGACATAATAAGAAAAGAAGCTAGGAAACAGTGGAGAAAAGTAGCAGAAAGAAAATAAATCAAAATTTGCAAAAAGATTTCTGAAGTTATTTATTTTAGTAAGACTTTGCTCCTCCCCAGTGCTAGCTTTGTAAAACTGATGAAAAATATTCAAGTTTTCTTTTCAATTTCTCCTTCAGTAATCTGGATAGATGGATTAAGTGACGGTCCCTGCAAAATTGGAAAAAAGGCATTAATCCTGAAAAGAGTATTGGTCTTGGTGCATAGTGCATATGCACAGTGCTCTTGTAGGAAGGGTGGAGAAGGAAGCTGAGGCACTGTGCTGGCAGGTGGCACCCGCCATGCATTTGTTTTGGTCAATTTTTGTCCCTCATCATGAACCCAGGAATACATAATTCACAGTGTGGAAAAGACAGTTAGTTGCATTTTTATTTATTTGCCTTCATGATTTCCTGTCAATAGTGACAAAGCTTTCTAAATTAGCATTTTAAAATTAGATACAACTTGCAATGGCTGGATTCTGCGGCTGGGATGGAGTAATAAATTACACTGGGAGAACAGTGTGGAAAGGGATCTGGGGGTGCTGGTGAGCATCAGGCTCTGTGTGAGTCAGTAGTGTGTGTCATGGAAGCCCAGAGGCAAACTCCATCCTTGGATTCATCAAATACAGCATCACCAGCAGGCCAAGGAGGTGATTATCCATCTGTGTTCAGTGTTGGTGCAGCCTTACCTGGAGTGCTGTGTGCAGTTCTGGACTCCACAGCTTAACAAGGATGTGGAGGTATTAAATTGCATTGAGAGGAAGGCAACAAAGCCAGTACAAGGTCTGGAAGAAACGTCCTGTGAGAAGTGGCTGAGGACTCTGTATTTGTCTAGTTTGGTGAAAAGGAGGCAAAGGGGTGATGTCCTTGCTCTCTACATCTTCCCAAGGATGGGAGGTGAAAAGGGAGGTGGTATCTGCTCTCTGGTATCCAGTGCTAGAATATGTGAGAATGATTCAAAGTTGCGGCAGGGAAGATTTAGACTGGACATCAGGAAACATTTCTTCACTGAGAAGCTGTTCAAACACTGGAACAGGCTTCCTAGAGAGGTGGTCAATAGCCTAAGCCTCTCAGTGTTAAAGAGGCATTCAGGCAACACCCTTAACCATATACTTCAGCTTTTTGTCAACCCTGAAGTGGTTGGGCACTCAGACTACATAGTCATTGTAGACTTTGAATGAGTATTTTTTTCACCTCTGTTGAAAACAAGAGTGCCCTAAATTTTGCCAGAGTTTAAATGAGTATTTCTCTCATTTGTATTAAAAATAAGAACAGACAATGTTGTGAGTTGGTTTGCTGAGTACCATATTATTGCTTCACTCTTTTTATTCTGCCTTGCAGCTGAGCACAGCTGGATAAAACTCAGAGGAAACTTAAGATTGCTTTTGATTATGCTGGCTCTGTTTCTGGTGATTCTGCTTGCTTTCTTAATTTATCTCTGCATAATGAGAAGCAGTTATTTTTTTATCTGCTGATAGCTACTAAACTGTTTCCCTGTGGATTTCTTTTATGAATACTGCTATGTTCTATTTAGTAGTGGGGGGAAATCATAGTTATTACATGGTACCTACATGAATCGTATTATGCTGAATTTTAAAAGGAGAATAATGAAATCATTTAGTGCCTTACCCAAAGTAAAAATCTCTCAGATGGTAGGTCATAACAATGTCATAGGTAGAAAACTGAGTTTTGGGAAAATGCAGAATAGTATCTTCTAACATTTGTGTGCTGTAAGTGCACAAGATACTATGCCCTAAAATGCATGGTATCTATTTTCCAGTCTCCTGATTACTGGAATGGTAGCAATCTTGCTC
Organism: Pachyramphus minor; assembly: GCA_013397135.1. NCBI lineage: Eukaryota > Metazoa > Chordata > Aves > Passeriformes > Tyrannidae > Pachyramphus > Pachyramphus minor. The sequence continues at coordinate 73,064 of VYXB01004461.1, read as the reverse complement.
CCTTTCTTAATTCAGTGTTCTAGTTTTAGGAAAGCAATTTTTTTTTTTTTCCTAAAATACTGCTCTTGAAAGAAAAAAAAATATTTCTTTAAAAGCAAGAAACTTTTAAAATTGTATATATATATATGCACTTCTGCAATATCTGACTGCACCTGTCTTCACGCTCTCACCTGCCTTTCACTGCCAGCTTTTCAGAACTGAGCTTCTTACACTAGCCCAGCAACTACAGAGCAAAGCCTGGAATGTAGATAAATCTTATATATGCTATTTTCATTTATATTCAGAGGAATCAGAAAATTATACTGGGAAAAAAAGAAGTTTTGATGCAATAGCTATGATAGTAACAATGGTCATTCTTTGGTTTTTAGAATTTAAATTGGCTCCCAGACGAATTTGGAATCACAGGGTTGTTGAGGTTCTTGAGGAACTTCTGGAGGTCACCTGGTCCAATGCCTCTGCTCAAGCAGGGCCACCTGGAGCCAGTTGCTTGGGACATGTCCAAATGGATTTTGAATATGTGCAAGGGTGGTAAATACACTAAATGTAATATTCCCGCCTGGTTTCATCCCTGTTGTTCTCTAGAGTTGTCAACCTTTCTCCTTCCTTTTTAGTGTCATAACCAGCACTGGCAAGTTGTAAACACGTATTTAAAAAAAAGTATGAGAAGAATAATCTCAGAATGAACAATGAATCACTTTTGGTCTGATTTGGTTTTGTTTTTTTAAAACCTGCAGTAATGGAAATGGTCTAGGAAAAAGTTTTTTACAGAATACTGTTCTCATTAAAATTTGTTTTAAAAGAAAGGAAATTAGAAATATGGGGGAATCAAAATTGCCCCTCAAAGTAAAGAAAAGGGATTATATGTGAAGGTTTTTTTTATTCCAGATGATACTAAGAAAATAATATTTACCCTGAAACATTTACATTTAAGTACTTTTTTGGCTGTAAAGCTATTGCTGCAACAGAATACAAATATATTCATAATGTTCTGTATTGTTAGAATTGCAAATGAAGACACTTTCTAACAAAACAAAAAAAATACACTTGTCAAAAGCCTTCTGAACTTGTTTATCCAATGATTATTATTAACAACATTGATTTTTAGTCTAGTGTAAGAAGCAATCCTGATATAATTTTCTCTCCAAAAGCACTTGCATACACCTCTACAAGATATTTTTGATGTACTTATTCATCCAAAAGATAAGTATTGGTCAGGGGTAGGTACCAATGACCTGTGCAAAAAAAATTATTTCTGTTTTATAAGAACTTCCTGTGGAAAGGAAATAGGAACAATTTTTTTGTTTGTTTATAATATTTTTTAAAAAATTATTAAATACAGAACATTTCAAGTGGTTCTGGAGTATAAAATACCGTTAGAAAACATAACATTTCTGCATAAGTTTTCTAAGTGGCTATAATAATCTTGGCTAAGCACCGTATTTTGCCAGCCTGGTAAAATACGTGGTGGCCTTTTTCTTTGGTTGTATTAAGCAGGAGAATGGCAGAATACGCACAAAAATTCGCTTGTGGCAGTGATAACAGGCACCTAGAGATGGAATCCACTGGAGGAGAAAACCTGGCACAAGCTCTTGACAAATGCAGCTCATTTCCAACTAAACCATTGGTGGGAACTTCTGTTTAATGTGCGCTATTTTCTAAACTAAAGATGACATTTGCTTTCTAGAGTATCATGACATAAGTTCCTCTAAATCTCTCACTTACTAAAATGAAACATTTGCATTACAGTCACTTTTCCTTCCAGATGTCATTTGAAGCCTTATTTCCTAATAATTCTTTAAAATACTGACTTACTTTTCACGCTCTTATTAGAAATGAGGCATTCGTGCCCACAACTACTTCCCACTGCCAGAGATAAAAAAGGGAAAAATGACACAGCTTTTCTAGTGACATTAAACCCCATTTCAGTTGGTTTTATTGTCTCTTCATTCATCCCAGCAACTTTGATGTCCAAATTCACTTCCCATCCTCAGTCAGGTGCTCACTACTTTGAGACTAGGCAGGTCCTGGACCTGGACTTAGCAGCAGCATGTTTAGGATGATGTTGAAGCAGCATGAGTGTCCCACTAGTGTGCCATTTTGCTTTCATAAAGGTAGACAAAAAAATCAGCTCCAATTTTTACTCTGGTTTTGAATTGTGCATTAAATGTATGTTTTGCCTAAGGAAAACTTCTGTAAGTGACAAGGACTACAACAAGGTAAGCAAAAGGCACAGTCCAGCTGAGATCTTCTCTGATACGGTCTTGTGGGAAAGCAGAAAACATTTTTCAAGGATTGGTTTCAGGCATTAAAAATTACAATTTTGGGAGATTGTAGAAAAGAGTCATCTGTTATCAGACTATTTGTGATATTAGAAGGATTCAGACAGCTGTGAACAAGAGAAATGCCCTGCATAAGAATGCAGTGCAATGCGTAGGTCAGTAAAGTATCCTCCCATGACTGCTATTGATTACCAAGATCAAAAGTTCAAGAGAAATTTATCAATGGTGAGTTGAATATTTCATATAAATGTTGACACTAACGCAGTCTTTTTACATTTTAAAAATTATGAATAATTAAGATGTTTCCTCATAAATAATTCAAAACTGTTGCTCTTCTGAATTTATCAGAACCTACCAACGACCTACTAACTTTAAGGGCAAGATCAGAATATTTTTACCTTGATATCTAGAGACTCCAATCACTACAAATGAGGTTGCTTTGATCTGGAAATTTCAACTACAGACACAGAAACTAAACTTTGTACATCCAGGACTGAATATTTTGGCAGAGTTTCAAAATTTAAAACTAACGCTGCTTCTCAATGTCAACCATTATATACAAAAGTTAATGAGATTCATTTTAGTGAGCTGCAATGAAGTAACATGCTCTTTTGAGAATGATACAGGAAAAGATGAAACAGCATGACCCAAAATTTCAGTGAAGTTCTGATAAAAAATATGAACAAGTAGAAAAAATTTATGGTACTGAAAAGTTCACAAACCAGCAAGATCTTGAAACGAATACATTAATTATCCTTTTCTTCCTGAAACAGACTCGGTTTTTAAGGTGGCAAATCTCCTTTGAGGAGTTTTCCAAGATTCACGTGGATATCTTATCACCTCTGAAACAAGTTATACATTTCATCATCATGGCTTGGCTTTGCGAACAAAGA
>VYXB01004461.1:37494-69822 GCA_013397135.1 Pachyramphus minor | reverse complement strand
GGCCAAGGCTTTCAGGGAGTCCTTGTATCTCCTTTTTGGGGCTCCTCTTGCGGCAGCCAGTGGCAATTTCACCATAGAGCACAATCTTAGGGAGGTGGTGGTCCTTCATCCTGGAGACGTGCCCTGCCCAATGCAGCTGTGTTCTCAGCAGCATGGCCTCGATACTTGTGACTTCAGCCTGTTCAAGAACAGATGTGTTGGTCACATAATCTGTCCAGTGGATGTTTAGGATTGTACAGAGGCAGCGCTGATGGAACTGTTCTAGGAGTCGCAAGTGGTGGCGGTAAATGATCCATGATTCAGACCCATACAAAAGAGTAAACAGTACGATGTCTCTGTAAACATTGATCTTTGTACTTTTCTTCAGGTGCTTGTTACATCAAACTCTTACATTAAAATAAAAACTATTTAACCACAGTTTTTTTCATCTTCTCTTTCAGATTGATTACTGTAGAAATACACTTGGGATTTATCTAGTCCTGCTCTTTCTCACTGAAACAAAATAATGGTGGGAAAAGACAGTGTACTGAGTAGCAGCCACCAGTCTCAACTTTGGCCCTTGATGCATAAACACACAGGAAAATACACCCCAAAGATTCAGTCAAGAGAAAGATGAGAGAACATACTGAAACAATACAGAAAACATGAATGATGGAGAAAGAGCGAAGGAATAATAACCTGAGGATATGAAAACTTATTCTATTTATTATTTCTACGATGTAAAGCATGTTTTTTAATGTTCTTGAGTGTTTTAAATGTGCAATAGGTAGTAAAACAGTGATATGAGCTATCCATTCATAGTGCTTTCATGTAGTTTATGGGAACGTTGAAATCAATCTGGGTCTTCAACAAGGTACATCACTGAAGGATACATTTCCAAATGCACTCTACATCCCAGAAGGAATGTAAAGCAAGTGCAAACTTACACAGAACGATTCAGAGGCAGAAGCAGCAGTTTCTGCTGACATTTGGAAAAGAGTAATTTATGAATAGCTGTGCTGTTTACAGAAGGATGAAGCAATGTCATTAGGGGATGACTGAGTTAATGAGACAGCCTGAAAGCTAAGGATTGTAACTTTCAGACAGCCAACTGGCTTACAGGGAAGAGGCATACAGTTTTCATAGTAGTGCTCAAGTTCATTGAGCTAGACACCTCTGAGTACTGCTTCTTCCCCATATGGGAACAGGTGAAGCGCAAAACCACCTTGCTCTCTGCCCACACAGATTTGGTTGTATCAAGAAAATGTTTTCTCCTAAGCTCTAAGGTCACTTAGGCTTCTGAAAATTTCATATACCATTAAAAATTTTATTTATCACTCACTATGTGACTGGGACAGAAGAAAAAAACACAAAAACAAAAACAAAAACAAACAAAAACAAACAAAAACAAACAAACAAACAAAAAAAAGCCTGCAATAAGAGTTTCAAGATTCAAAATTTCAAAAGAAGCATTTTCCAGGATAAAGGGTGCATCAGGTGAAACAAGAGAAAGCCTGAAACTACATTGACTTAAAGTCAGATTAAAGAAAAAGCTAAAATGCCATAGTTCTTGTTGGAAAAAGAAAAGAAGAAAAATCATTGCATCAAAGGTATAGTCTGGATAAAGTTGAGTGTGATAGCTGAAATAAAAGAATAGAAAAGGTGTAAACTCTGATTGTGACTCCAATAGCTAATCAAGAATAAGGAGTACATGCTGTATTTTCTATTTATTACCAATGGAACAAAAAATCTGATGAATAACTGACCAATAATTTTGGAGGCTCTAGAGATAATTTCACTACACAAAAGATGACCAATAATTTCACTATATAAAAGAATCTACTTTACCTGCCTCTACCTTTTAAGTAACAGGGAAATGGTACCAATGTTAATTGCAATATTTATGTTTGACTTGGCTTTACAAGAGAAACAAAAGATCTTTGCCAAATAGATTGATAAGGTGTGCATTTTTGTAGTACAGAAACATTATTTTACAGTTAAAATATCTTGAATCTTGGTAATGGTATTTTCAAGTATTTATAAATATCAGAGATGGTGGTAAAAGAATAAGAAAGAGGCATAAAAAAATCCCAAAAAGCAACGGTGAAACAAATCCAAGAAAAATAACTCCTTACTCTGTTAAGTATGAAAGACTAAATGACTAGTGTATGATAATGATTTTAGGGCTTATTAAAGTCATATTTCCATGTTACATGCTGTTTTAGTACATGCTGTTCAGCAAATCATGACTCAATTCTTTCTTCTTCCATTTCCTCATTTAAAATCTTTTTCTGGTCCAATTTTTCTCTCAGAGATACCTGCTTCATATTTAGTTCAATTTTAAGATACTATTCTCATGTGTCCTTCACTTTGAAAGATAAAACTTCTCTTTAAATTCAAAACAAATATTTCCCTGCACAAAATCTTGTCGGTTTTTCTAACATTACCATCCATCTAATAAAAAACACCTCTATCTACAAATATAAACTTAGTTTGTTACATCTAAAGTATCAACACCTTTTTCCCCCCCCAAAGCATGATGATATATGGCAGGAATATAACCAGACTGAGGAAAGGGTGATCTGATATGAAGCTATGGTTAAGTGTTCATAATTTTCCCTTATTAGAACTATTAAAAAAAATTATTGTACTTTTTTCCAACAAAGAATAAGTGGTTTTTTTTAACAGAATCACAGGAAACTGAGGTTGGAAGGGACCTCTGCACGACATCTGATCCAACCTCCCCCTTCTCCCTCAAGGCCACTTCAAGTCAGTTGCTCAGGATCCCATCTAGGTGGATTTTGAGTATCTCCAAGGATGGAGACTCCACAGACTCTCTTGGCTGGTTGTGTCAGGGCTCAGTGCATTATGATTGACACATGAAAGTGAAGCACATTAGAAGGAGTCTCAAATCAATACTTCTGTATTTTCACTGTCATCATTTTACATGTATGCATCTGTGTTTCAGATGCATGCTCAGATGCTCATAGCTGAGCAAAAAAGATTATTTGTGTTGCAGCTATTAGAAGGTGAAGAGGAAAAGAGTTCTAATAATGATGCATTAAAAACATGGTATTTGCCCTCTAGGACAGTTGTTACAAGGACTTTTATGGTAGAATTATTAAGTAACAACACAGAAACATTCAAGAAATAATTAATTATCCTTTTGATAATTATGTGACCTTAAAATATTATTCTCAGCAGTTAACTTCATTTGTTAACATGAACATTTGTTTGTAATGGTTAAGTCATATTTGAGTTCATTCTAATTTTACAGCAGAAAATGAAAACCTTATTTTGACTGCTGCTCCAAATACATCATTAATTTTAAAAATGTTTTTCAAATCTTTTCAAGGTAAATATTCAATTATTAACTGCTACAGATACAGAATAACATCTCAAATCACATTTCAGTGACATTTGTTCTACTGAACATGCAATTTTTTTGTTTTCATATATCATCGTGTTTCCTTTCTTTTTATTATTCAGTTCTGTGATTCACATGCCTGTCTGTATTCTGATTGTCACTCAGATGTTACCTTTCTTTTTGGAAGGAGTTCAACATGCACAGGAAGGGGATCTGTTGATTTATTTGAGCACCGTGCACCCAAAACAAGAATCAAATAGTCCAAAACTATCTTCATGTGAATGGAATGTTTTCCAAGAAGCATTGCATATTATACTGCAGTATTAACTGCTATGGTTATTCATGTTTCTACACCGGTAAGGAAGGTTGGGCAACAGCTTCGTTCCATAGAAACCATAGTTAGACTATTATCACTAGACAAAAGTAGCAAATTTTAATTATGGCAACTGTGGTTATATTTACAGAATTAATTTATGCAGTCCTAAAATACAAATTCTCATATTTCAAGGTCACTAATAATAATAATAATAATAATTCTATAAACTTTATTGCAGAGATTTCATAAATAATTTTGAACCTGCTACAGATGTTCTGGTGATGCAAGTCCTTTAAATGTCTGTTGATCTACTATGAGAATTTTATTCTAGTAGAGATAACTGCAAAGATAAATTGCAACCAAAAACAAACAAACAAAGCTAGTCATGTCAGACACAATTACCTTTTATACAAATGGTTATTTTTCCTACCATCAAATAAATTTGTATTTAAGGAAAAATTAGATTCTTCCCAGTGAGGAAATGTAGATAACATGGAATTAACATCTTATTTTATTCACTCAAATACTTGTAAAATTTTTCAAAACAAACTGGTTGTTTAACACAACACATTATTCAAAATAGTTTCCGAGGAGTGAAAACAACAACGCTTGGTCATAATTTCATTTTTAGTGTCTTTACTACTTTCAATGTTCATTTGCCAAGACATCACTTGATAAAAAGTAACAGTTGTTCTAGAGAAAAACATTTAACAACTACAAGGGAAAAAATCATAATACCCTTTCCCTTTCTCCCTTTACTCATAAATTTATTACTTAAATAAACAATCTTGTTTCATTTTTTNTGTTCATTTGCCAAGACATCACTTTATAAAAAGTAACAGTTGTTCTTGTTTCATTTTTAAAAAAATACATTCATTTTACTTTGGTGGAATTATGCATGTCCTAAATCGAAATTCTGGGGGAAAAAAAAAAATATCAATCTTGTGATGGGCAGACTTACAGGGTGGCAAATGCAGAAAATGACCCATGGATATCAAATTCAAACTTTCAAATAAAAATAAGCTGCAGAGGAATATGTTGGAGAGCAAAAAAAAGAAAAAAAGAAAAAATAGAGGGAAATAAAACAAACTTGGTCGCTGCAATTTGCAGAAAAACAAGAGGATGCAAAGATGTAATTAAGCTGCAATGGGAATTGTATGGCAATAATACAAAGTTTAGGTGGCTGTTTTACTCACTCTTGTGAATTATTTTTATTAAATTAATTTTTGGAAGGCACAAAATGAGGGAGGGTGTCCTCACCAACCTTCTCATTTTCTCATTCCACTTAAGGTGGGGAGAAGAAAGGGCCTCATTGACCAAACTCGTATCAGCAAACCAGACATCTGAGCAAATAAACTCAATTTCCTAAATAATGAGCAGAAGAGAAACAGGCAACTTTCGTGGGTGACTTCACCCTGCTCTAAAGTACCCTTTGTTAAAGGATACATTTGGCACAGGTAGCTCAGTGTGCAGCTGCAGGTTGAGCTCTGGGTGGTGGGAGCCCCAGGCAAGAAGCTGTGAACTGGCAACAAACATTTGCACAAAGAAGGGCTCAGGAATCTCTGGCCTTGCCAGGGCACCAGGCAATGACAGACACAGAAGTCGATGACTGTGGACTTTCACGGGCTTAGGCTGTGAGGGTATAAAAGCCTTTGTTCAGGGTCCCTCCTCAGAGGCACCAGCTCAAGCTGTTATTTTGCTGTTGCACTATGATTAAGTTATTTTATGGATCTGAGTGTCTGAGACTCTGCTATGGGAAACCTGGAGTCAAGCTGATAATGAAACCTGGTCTGACTGTGTGAGTGTGGGGTGTGTAACTGTGAAGGGGCTCCTGCCCCAGCAGACTACCAGAGTGGCTCCTGGGAGGTCAGGCAGGGAGGTTCCTTAATACCCTCTCTAAAGAATGCTTTCTTCATTGCCTGTAGAGAGTTCCTACACCATCAGCTCAGATGTTAGCTGTTGCTGTACAAGGGAAATGAACACTCAGCACCTGTAGGTGCTTTCTGAAGCTCTTCCACCTTTAATTTGCAACAGAGAGGCATGTTCCTAAATCCCTTGTAGAAAGTATGTTGCCAGCAGGAGTTTAATTCAACAAAATTTGCCTAATTAATGTAGCCAGATGGTTTCCTGACAACATGCTAGTTCCATCCTGACAGCATCTGAACTGTATGAGCTACTTAAAGAAAAATCTCATTTCAAAATCATCTGGGAAAACCTGACCTCCCATTTTTTGGGGCACAATTCCAGTTACAATTATGAAAGAACTCTCATAATCTCACTTTACAGAAAAATAAAATACTAACATGGAATAACTCATAAATCTCTATCATCACATAACACGACATTTTATACAGTGGCCAACTAGCTATGATTTTTGAGCATTAATAGCAAACCTTATATTCCTGAAATCTAGCAGTCTCCTCGAATCTCTCATTTTTGCAGCCCAAAAGCTATTCTTGCAGGGTTAGCTTTATGTCAGATATCATGAGAACTGCATCACTAACCTGCCACTGGGTTTTTCCCTCCTATTTCATGTATTGGGACATATCAGGAATTCACTTTTTCGGGGTGGGGGGTGGGGGGTGGAAGGGCATGTGAGAGGAGTGAGTCAATCTGTATTCTGCTGCTTTCTGCCTTTATGCTTCAGTGGCTGTATTTTTGTCTACATCAAAGAGCTTTGCTTTGCTTTCTCACCTGGGTCCCCTCCTTTGTTGTGCTAAGGTGGGAGTGAAAAATTCAGCATGCTGAAAAGTGAACTCCAAAGGGAACAACATCTGTTAAGTGTTGGTAAACAGATTCCTATTAGAAACATTTGTACTTCTTTTTCTGCTGCATTTAAGTACTTTGAGTAAATATTAACTCTTGCTTACCATAACAAAGTAATAGTCAAACAAGCAGAAAATGCAAAAGAACCCCAGGAGTAGTTGTCTTTCACAAATAAGATTAATCAGGTGATCAGAGCTGGGAGTTTCACTTCAATGATGGAAAGACTTTTTCAAATAGAAGCTATCCTTACAGTGATTCCCCAGTAACAATCAAGGACTAGATTTGTCCAATCGCCTCTGTATATAAGCAGTTCTTGATCTGTATGCTCTCAACCAACAATATCCCCAAGATTTCATATGATTTATCCTGCTTAGGAATAAACTTTTCATGTTATTTCCAAGTGGTTTTATTATATTACAAAAAATCTATTTAAAATAAAAATTTAACCCTTTTACACCTTTTTAGACAAGATAGAGATTAATCAAAGTTCAAGTTCTGTCAGAGACTCACTTAGCTACGCACATATGATGGCCAACATGAACTTATCACAAGTAAATCTTGTCTAATTATCAAAGTAACAGACTTCATGGAGAGGGAGAAAGCAAAAGACTGCTACATCTGTGTTACAGCTTTTGAGGCAACTTTCCAACAACAGTGTTGGAAACTGCCTTAGGAAATACAGTCTTAGGCAATACAGCCAGAGGTTCCTAAATTTAGTTTACTGTCAGTTTACTTCCATGCTAGGTCAAAAGCAGATTATCCTCAGGTTTTATTTCACCTCCAAAACCTGTGAGTCACCTATGTAATTTCCCCTTCTCAAGGTGTTGGTAACCAAAGCAGCTCCACAACTTCTAGAGGGTTTATGCAAAGGCAGAGGAAGGAGATAAAAAGTCGAATTTTGTACATATACCGCCTTTCATCTATACATAATGTCACCAAAGTACTTTGCAAGTACCTAAGAGAGAAAAATCTACAAGTTTCCTGGGATACTGCACACAAGACTCCAATAAGAGGAGCAGCAACAGTTCTCTTCCTCTCCCCTTGGGCTTCACGGAGGCTTCAGGGAGGACCATACCTTCAGTGCCAATCCTGTTTGCATGTAAAGATGCAAAAGCAGGTTGGAGACAAACATCAATCCAGAAATATGTCGTTCAGTTTCATTTGCCTCCCAAGCAGTCCTTTCCTCCAGGGAAACAGTGAGGGTGACCTGTAGTGTGGAAAAGCATACTGTAAGAGGGATGCAAAACTCCCTCAACGGGAGGATGCACTGAGAGGCACTGTACAGGAACTGTTCCTTGTCCTGTGCTGATGTGACTGCTTTTTAATTTGAAAACTGGGAGGGAATGTAAGTTTAGAATTCAAATTATTCTTGACAAGTTCCAGAAATGTACTGAAATAAAAGGATGCAATTGGACAGGGACAGTTATGCAGCAGTAGACATAAAGTGTACACATAAAGTGCTGAGAAGTAATTTAAGTGGGAATACTATATATGAGACATGAAGAAATCCTTCTTCACTACTCAGCATGACTGAGGTCTAATTAAGGTACTACATAAATAAATTTTAAAAAGTTTAAGGAAGATTATGAAAAGGGACTGCAGGCTGAGAAAATGCATCCTTTTAGAAAATATGGGGTTTATAATCCAGGAGAAAAAAAAGAAGAAAAAATAAACAAATAAAAGTAGTCTACTAGCCTTCAAAATGTAAAATATCATCCAAAGAAAAAATATACCTAATTCCTGTGTCTAGAACAAAAATTAGTCTCAAAAGCACTTAATTAGATAATCCAAGGATAAGGAACTCCCATCCCTAGAAGATTTTAAATAAAAGATAAAACATATTTCAGTGAAGCACTGTTTTGATATGAATGGTTGTTCTCACACTGCCCTGATTTTCTGTGTTGATTTTCCTAGCTCTTATTCTTCTCAGAATTAAACTTTGAAAGCATGAATTAGACTCATAAGGTATCCTACACAACTCTCCTCCATCCTAAGAAATCCTTTAATACTCAAATGACTCCCAGTTCACTATGCACACCATGTGCATCTGCCTATTAGAAATCCCCGGAGGAGGACTGTGTCAGATTCATCTGACGTGCACACGTGCATGGGACATCATGTGGGAGCAATTCTATATACCATGGCACCAATGGAGGCATTCTAATCCAGCTGCAGCCTGCATGCCCATTAGAGGTACTATTTTTTATACTGGCAGCTTGCCTTCTAATGACAGTTCAGATTCTCATGTTATCCACGCACCAGCTTTAAGCACACGCTCTGGTGTCCACCTGTAGAAGTGGGGGATTCCAAACTCTCCATTATAACACTGACATATCCTGATCTGAATATCTTTATCCTGGCCTGAAAAAACATGACTGAAAACCTGTGTTTTAACTGCTGCTGGGCTCCCACAGAGCAGCTGCGATGAGATTCTGCCACAGAATGATAAAGCAACACTCTAAGCACGCCCAAGAGGGTACATACAGTTCTAAAGTACTGTTCAGTCAACTACTGACCTGTTTAATCAGTCAGTGAGCACACCTGTCTCACGAACAGCTCCTGTAGGACAAAAAGTTCCAGCCCATTGATGCCTTGGAGTTTTGATCTTTTTAATTTTATAGATTTTAAAAGTAGTTATATAACAAATGTAGATTTTTATATAGTAGAATAAAATTCCTTACCCTTTAACACAGCGGTTACCCATTCCCCTATCAATTCCCCTGAATCCCGGTAATGTGTTTAATCTCATTTTCAAGGTAGAATTCTAGAGAACATCCCGAAACTGCACAGGAAGATGTAAATATAGACACAACAACCTTCAGGCCCAGAGCTTTGGAGAGCCTTCAAGAACCACACGTGCTCTGAGGAAGATGAAGATGAGGAAGAGGGGGTTCCAAAAATCCCCCAGACTGAATTCCAGGGAGGCGTGCTGGGGGGGTAGAACTTAATTGTGGCCAGACAAGATTGGACAGAACACATTATAAAAGATGTGAACAACTACAGTCGGTAGCATGTGGATGTGATATTTCCTGGTAGCTTAGAAGCTTATTAAAACCTGCCATTCCTTATCTTACCTCTACCTAATTTGGCCGGAGTCTTTTCTCTCCCCCAAACCATTTTAGGCAACAACATATTCCTACAATTCCTACAAGTAACTGCCCCAGCTCCTGCAAGGGAAGGGTGACTTCCTAAACAATATGCCAGGCACTCCTGCTTTTAATTGAATGTGCTGTGGCCTAACTTACCTTACACCTGAGCACCTCACAAAATCTCCTCTATTGTTCCCCTAGTAAATAAGGCAGTTTCTGCCACACACATCTATAGAAAATCTCTAATTATTTTTTTTTCTCATATAGCATCAGGATAAAAAGCAATGATTATTCCTGGCACTCCTCAATTCACAAGGAGAAATTAGAAAGGCTGCTTATAATAGGAACTGAGAACAGCTTTAAGACCCTGGACAGTAGGAAAGCATAAACACCTCTCGGACAGCCCAAACCATTGAATTTGAACAGTATTACAAAGAAGGAAGCATTTAAAAAGAGACTGATATAAAAACAGGGATGACTAAGAAGGTAAGGAAAAAAGAGCTGGAGAAAAAGACCAAATTAAAAAAAAAATAAAAAAGAAAGAAAATATAAGGGCTAGTATCTTACAAAAATCTTTATGGACTTTTAACTGAGATCTTTGCCATGTCTTTATAGGTGTTATCAAAATCTATAAAAAGTCACTAGTCATCCCATCTCATTTAAGATTCCTTTAATTTTAATGGGAGTTTGAGCAATGTCTTCATTCTGTAAAATTTGTATTTATGAGATCAAGTACAGATTTTATTAAGTCAACCATCTTTATGATACATATTGAGTATAAAATAGATGATTACCATATAGATTGGAGACAAATCTGAATTAAATATTGATCCATCCAAACCCTTAACAACCAGAAAACAGCTTAATTGTCATGGATCTTGAAGGTTCTAATGGTTTAGATGAATACTATAACAAACAAAAGGCAGATATTAAAGCATTAAAAAAATAAAGCACATAGTTTCAAGTTATTTGTTGGAAGCTGTAAAAAATATAGTGACAGCTGTAAGAAGTAAAAATCTAATAAAAAGTAGCTAAGTCTGAACACAAAACTTCAGTGCAATGGTTAGCATTTGGATGAATAAAGTCAATTTCTAACCTTTCTGGTAAAGAAGAAATGCATCAAGTCAACAAGATTACAGAGGGAGAAGGTGACAGCAGTAATGTTATATTTTTTTTTAATTGATAGCACTATCTGTCGTGGTTGGTTGGTGTGTAGGTTTGCTTTATGTTTTCCTCAGAGCCCTGAGAACAAACAAATTAACCATAAGCTTTCTGTCTAGACAACGCTATGACAGGAAAATATATAACAGAAAATGGGTTACTATTCTGCCTTCCAGGGTGTACTGCAGATATGCAGAAATTGAAATAGCTTTATGAATTACAGGAACAGCCACGCGTCTTTATGCTACACTCTACCTCTGCCTGGATCAGTTCATTTTTCAAACGCCATATAACAGAAGATTTGCATATTCTCTGCTGTACTGAGCTGAAAAGGACAAAATTTGACCTGCTTTAAACAAGCATGTTTTGTATATTATCAGGCTCAAGCAGTGCTGATGTAACTAGAACAGATTCAAACCACAGTGAAGCTGAGGTGAGATAAAATGAGTCTGCATTGTTGAGTAGTGCCTGGATATGGCTGGTAAATTTTTACTTTCTCAGTGCTGTGGTGGTAAAGCAGTTAAATGAGTATTCCAGTAAACTACATTCATAATCCACTTTTTATTTTCCCACAGCAATTTCATTTGTAAATACCTTTGCCTGAAAACAACTTTTACTACTGGTTTCTGACTAACACTTTGACTTTGACTAAGGGCTGAACTGAAAATAAACTTCACTCACAATGTCCTTCCAGCTTAACAGCTGATCACTGAGAGCTATTAGCCACATTAGGTTTTCCAATGTTGTGATTACCCATCAGTCAGTTACTTCATTTAGATTTTATTTCTACAGACTGCTTGTAAGAATGTCCAATGGATAGTGTATGAAGTTAAGGCATCATCCAATACTTTTGCCTCAGACAGAAGGACTGATAACAATGTCAAAAGAAAGATGTTAGCTGAACTGTATCAGTAGTTGAAAAACCTGTTCTAATCCTCTAGGTGCTCATAGATCAACTATTAAAATGCTTGCTTCAGGAAATTAATACATAGCTCTGAAAGTACTCTTCCCCCCCGCCCCAAATAGAATTGTGGACATGTATATACTTTTATACCTTTCATGCGTTCCACAGTTTTTGGATATTGGTTATTCCATATCATATTTTGTCTTAAATTCTTGAAGGGCTCTGCTATACGTTTTACTGGGTCCCTGTTCAAGAGAACACCATCAATTTTTTCTGCTAATTACCGTTTAATCAGTGCATTCACTTTTCTGGGCTATGTGCACATATTGTTACTATAAAGGGTTATTAAGCTTCCTGTCATAAAAATAATGGCAAAATCTCTTTTTTTATGTTCACATTTTTCACATTACATATGTTAATTACATTAATGTTAAAGCAAAACCTTAAATGCTCAAAGTTTTTATATCTAAGCTGATCAAAGTCAATTAATATGCTTTTTTTTTATGCAGAGACTGTTAAATGTCAAAGTTGTGTTGAATAATACTTTGTAATTTGTGCAGGATGTGAAACGGAGTGCCACAAATTCCACCAAAATATAAACTTGAGAAAGAGTAGATATGGTTATTGATTAAAGTATTAAGAGAAGCCAGTAAAAACAGCAGCAGAAAATATATCTTTATGCAGTCCTTTTTCAAAATTAAGCAACTAGGCATAAAACACACAGAACCAAATTATTTTTCATTGGTTCATTAGTCCAATCACATTTTGCTGAACTGCAAAATTTTCAGTAAGTATAAACTAAATGTGGTAGGCTGTGAATAAACTGTCTTATGTTTAAATATTATATTTTATATTATTTTTTCAATATCTAAAAATCACAGTTTAGCTATTGAGGGTAATAGCTCAAGCGTAATAGCTGAGGTAATATTGAGGGTAATAACTGAGGGTAATCCCAAGAGAGATTCTATTTTGAGATACACATTTTGAAGCTCTTCAAAGTAATTTTTTGAAATCTTTCAAATTTAGTTATCATTCGAAAGCCTGTAAAACAACACAAAAAATATTTAATGTAAAATACAACTAAAATGTTAATAATACAAAATTAATAGTGTAATCTATTAATACAGAATAGATTCCTGGAGCAAGAATAATAATTTTAATAATAAGTTTATCTATCTTGCCAATTAACATAATTAATGCTTTTAAAACCACTGGAAATTTTAGAAAGAAGAATTAACTAAGCAGGGCTTTTTTATTTATTTCCTCCTAATCAAACTATTACACTCAAATAATCACAACATGATTCATGTCAGCTGGTAAAATTGATTTTGGGAGGAGTAAGTTGGAATTGAGTAATAAACAATTTTAAAATTATTGACTTACTACTGAAAACATTTTGCACTTCCTAAAGTTAAAATGCTCTCCAGAACTGATAGCACTGAAACTGAGGATATTACTTACTTGAATCAGATTTTCATGCAAGATATTTGCATCCACATCACAACCTCCTGCAGATTGTCTTCATCACTCTTCATTCTCGAGTTATCAAATAGAAATGGGTATTTTCAAGTTAGATTCCCTATTTGGTCACAAATTGGCAAATCTGTGGGAATGCCAAATAGCCAAGGAAAATAATTATCACTTTATTTGGGAAAATAACAAATTGAATAACCTTTTTTCCTGTAAAACCAGATATAGGGCTGGTGTAGCTACCCAACCAAACTGATTTTGACTGCCTTACTCCATGTACCTTTTCAGTTACAGAAAGCTGCACTAGATGGGTTCCAGTCTTTGAAGACTTCTGGAACATGTTACAGTCAGAAGACATTTCTTACTATGACATGTGCTGTAACTTCACAAAAAAACATATAGTGATCTCATTTTTTTATACAACATTCTCTCCTTTTAAAGCCACTGCTATAATCATGAGCCTCTTACACTCACCATTGAGTTATGTCATCATAACCCTAAATTTACATCCTGGAGATTCAGTTCAGGTGGCTCTGCACAGCCTTCCTGATGCTGAACCGATACGAAATATGCCCTGCCAATAAACACATGGCCTCCTGTTCCAGGTCTGACAGCATTTATTTGGCTGCATGAACCACAATGCTGCCTGATAAACCCAGGCTATGTGCTGAGTCCTCTGCATCCTCTAGCTGCTCATACCAAACAGCTGTACAAAAACCAGCAAACACCTAACAAGGCTCTGAGACAAACCAAAAGGCTTGTGGGTGGATCCTGCTTTATATTCTGGGAAGATAATAAGGGTAGGATTCAGCTTGTCTACCTTTGTATAGTTGCAATACTGATGTTTGCATTCAGAAATGGGAAATAGAATTCAGGTCATTACCCCTGTGATTCTGTAACAGCAGGCTATGATCAACAGACCAAGACAGGCACATCTTAAAGAGAGTCTAGCTGTTTCCACTAGTGATCTAGGCAAGATGCATCCCAACCCACCTGTTTCTGCAAGGTGCATTCATATAGTTCCTTATAAAAACTCAGAGCTCTCTTTTTGCACCCATTTCCCTTAACCTAAAGTAGCATGCCCCAAATTATTGACTCATTATTAATTTCTAGGAGATAAACCCTCCAAATGTTGGATGTGCTGATAAAATAAACATCTTGATTTCTCATTCCATGTTCACTATGTGGTTTGGGATTAAGACACTATCACTACCTATTGGCACCATCCTGTTGAAGGGATTGGAAGACATCAACACCTATCAGCATTTATGGATACCGATACTGGCAGCCATTAACACCTATCTGCTGGCAACTTGTCCATGCATGTGGGTCCATCTCAGGCAGCTGGTATTTTTGACCCACATAGTCCTATATCTGTTTAGATTAAAAATTTTAGCTCAGGTCTTGAAAATCAATAGCATTCACCTCCTAGCCATGACTTACTTTACTAGTGAATGCAGCTGCTTAACCTAATGAACAGAATTGCTTGAAAATAAAAATATAAAAGAAATAGTACTTGTAGTAAGAATTACAATTTCTGTCAAAGGATTTCAGTTACATTCAAAGATATTTGAAGGCATAATGAGATATGCAAAGGGCATCTCTGTTTACCATGGCTTAGTCATTTCTGCAGAGTGTGTAATCAAAGAGACAAAAAATAGGAATGAGCAATTGTACATGATCTGTTCATGTAAAGTATATCCTTCAGGGTCAAAAGGAATAGTACTAACATACTACAAAACAGTGGCTGAAAATACAAAAGAAACATAGTCAAGAATTAACTCTGACAACTTTGTTGTTGTTCCTTCTCTCTACAAAATAACTCTTAAGAAAAAAATGCAGTCCTGGGTAATTCTTTTTTTTCACAGTTTCTTGATCGTATCTTCCACATCAATTTGTTGGGTTTTTTTAAGAAGCGATGTCTAGTGGTATCTGTATAGAAAAATAGTTTTCCAAGGCAATCCACTTTCCTTTGGCAGTGCTTTGTGTGCTGATTATTTCAGAGCATTCGTGTCCTCTTTTCATTTCACACTGAAGGAAGTAATTTATTCCATCGTACATGGCTCTCTCCCGCCCTCCTCGCTTCCTCTTTTGCCCTTTATTTCACTGAGTTGTGCTTTGTATTTTCCCATCTAACAGCCATCACAAAACCCCAATTGTGTCCTTTAATACTTTTGCCTGTTGTGAAAGGGGGACAGTGCAGCCCAGCTCCCTGCTAGCTACCTGCCCCATAAGAAATCAAGCAGGAGGAGGTCAACCTTTAAACCACAGAATGACTCTGAGTGAAACCGCTGCTCACAGCTTTGCAGCTTTGCAGTGCTGTAGAAGCACAGTGGGCCTACTCTAAATTTGGCAGTAAAGTCCACTGGGAGGTCAGTGCACTCTTGCTATTCATTCAGTCTCCGCATTTTCCTCCTAAAGAAACCACTGGGATTATTCCTCAGAAAAACTGATGGCACTGTGCTCCAGTTGATGGGTAGCAGTCAAGACAGCATTTTAGAAGCAAAGAGGCCTTTCACAACTATTATAGCTATATATATATGTGTGTAAATAAAAGTAAATACATATATATATATATATAGTGTATATACAAAGACCAACAGTCTACAGTACCATGTTCTGGAATCTCGTGATCTAATTTTGCCTTAACTTCAAAATGACTGCAGGCCAAATTAAAGTGAACAGCAACCACTTGCACTGTGTCTGAATATCCTCAAGTGAGAAGAGAGCAATGTACGTCTTGCTTTTTAACAGAAGCTAGCTGAAAGAAATCTGTATCCAACTCCACCTTCAGTGGTGTTCAGAAAAATCTGCAATTAGAAGGATTATGAAATCTATGAAAAAGACGAAACTAAAATTTTGGTTTCTGGCTTTGTAACTATAATGCATAAGAATATCTAAGCTGATTTCTCATCAAGAATGCTTAAAATAGAACTTTAAATCATGTTAGAATATTCAACTCCAACTGACAATTTTATGTTATCTGGGCTATGCTTCAGCAAACATTGCAAAGAGAAAATTACAGGCACAGTCCTTATCAATAGTAATAGAAGATTTAGTGGGGAAAAAGAAAATGTACAGTATTGAAAGCATATTCCTCAGTCAAGGTAAATCAGGGATATATTGCAAAACCATCACAGTAATGTTTTTTTTTTGATTACAAACTTTTACTGATTCAAGCAGAAGGGATGTGAAATAAAGTTGTTTTGCAACTATCCTAAACAGTAAGTCCTCATTTTCTTCTGCAGTCATGTTTATTCTACTTCTTCAAACTTCAGCAAAGTGATTGGCAGAAAGGCAGGAAAGAGAAAACAACAGCTCAATGATGTAAAGTGCCGAATGTCTCTTATCAACTTCTGTACATTCATGGAAGGACCCAGTGACACTTTAGTGCTGATGTACCAGTCCTGACAGACCAGAATGGAACAGAAGATGGAAACTGGAAGCATTAATGCAGCTCAGGGCTTAGCCTGAGCCCTGGGCTCTAGACCATGGGTTCATATTTCTAAAAAAAACCTAGAAACACCAGGACTCTAAGCTCTTTGGAACTCATAGGTTTGGAGTATCTTATAGAAATTAGAAAATGGCTAGAGATAAAAAGGGAACTGAAAGAGATATGGGAATATGGTTTCTCAAGTGTACATATTTCTCTCACAAAAACTTTGATATAACACTCCATAAGACAGTATCCATGTTTATCTTGTATTTATAGTACTGCAATCAACTTCAGTTTTGTGTTTCTACCCAGCAGTATAACTAACATAAGAATTAAGAACAAGCACACGTTGACAGGTTATGCAAAAATATCTGCCATTTCAAAATAGAGCACTTTAATAACAGTTCCACCCTTGTTTACTTACAATTCAGAGGTCTGTTTTTTTGAGATTGTGGTTGTTTATCTGTTTCGTTCTGGAAAGCTGATGACATTGCTCCTAAAATTTATCAGAGGCTCCATTAATTCACTACTTTTTTTTCCAAAAATATCCAATCACCTTCTTTAAGGTACACAGCAGGAACTCAAATACTACATGGCACTAGTTTAACACTCAAATGAAGTTCTGCAGAGATGACAAAAAATCTAAAAGTTGACAATAGTAATTCATTCCTAGGATCAGTGAACAGGCTAACACAAACACAAACATACCCGAAATTGCATTGGTCTTCTCAAATTAAGGAAGGGAAGCTGGGAACTGCCACAGTTAATTACAGTTTAAAGAGTTTGGAATTAAACCAGGTGATTAAACACATGCTTAAACTGCCCTGGGCCTGAGCATTTCCATGGACGAACGTCCTGCTTTTCATACCCTGGTGGGAGAGTTTGTGTCACCCTCAGGCACTCATGAACGTAGCTCACTTCTGGGGGACTGATGAGCCCTCTTCCCTTGCCAACCAAGTCAGACCACAGGAAGAGAATTTGTGACTAATTTTCCTTTTTCTGCAACAGACAGATGGCTACCAGACCAAGTTAAGGCATAACCAGGTCTGTAGCTTATATGTCCATATAGTCAATGATAGCTAGGTGTTTCCCAAAGTCCATCAGCTGGCGGCCTAAGATTCAGAGAAGTCTGGGTTGCTTCTCTAGTAAAAACATTTTGTGCCTATGAACTTTTCACTTTCCTCTGCCCCTGGCTAAGACAGTGTGTGTTCTGTGTTCAGTAAAGGAAAAACAGCTTAGTCTCACAGAATAACACAAGAATCCTTATAAAGAAAAAAGATTAAAGGTGTGTTTGTTCTGCCAGCTGAACAGTTGACTGTACATAGAAAAGGAAATCTGAAGCAAAGAGAAGACTACAAGCTGATGAAATTCTTTCAATAATTGTATATAAGTGACACAATTGAAAATTCACAGGTTACACAAGAAATAGAATTTTTAATCTCTTACATGAAAGACATCACTCTAAAAAGCGATTAGACAATTGCAGTTTCAATGCAAAAATATTTTCTGCTCAGTGTTGATTTTTAAGACACATTTTTATTGTGTTGTTTTAAAAGGTAAATTAAGATTTTCTGCATAACACCAGACTTAGATTCAGTCTACTATAACTACTTTGGATAGTCTGTTAGACTAAGTTATCTTCATTTCCTTTAAGTGAGATTACAGGGACCATAACAACCTAGGTAACCATCATTTTTTATGCAATGAAAAAGAAAGAAAGTATTGGTAGATTATTTAAATTGCATTGTTAAAGGGGTGGTCCTGCCCTTGTAACATTTGTAAGTCTTGTTAATAGCTGCAAATTGCAAAAGTAAGAATGCCAAGCACTGGGTGAAAAACTGTAGTTCAAAGGATATGTATGAAGTGGTAGTGCCTTCAAAACACAGGGAGAAAAACCATCTAGAGACATAGTAACCCAACATGAGATCGTGACTCTGAAAATGATACAGCTGGTTTCATTATGTGCTCAAATGGAACTCAGATTCCTCTAAAATGTCTGCCACTACTTGGGTAGAATTTAAAATTGTTGATCTACGATGAATGAAACCAGCTCCCACCAGCACCTCCCAGAGCTCAGGTACCCTTTTTCTTCTGCACAGTACTTCTCTCTTTTGAAGATAAACTAGTTAGGAGAGCAAAACAGCTCTTCATTTGCTTATGCAACCACTGCTGTTCTGCAGTATGACAGCAAGAATGTGTAAAACACACCAACCAGTAACTGTACCGTTTCCATGGATTTGCTGAACAGTAGACATATGGCAATGGGGAAATGACTTTTGTTGCTTTCTATATTCATAAATTCTTTTTAAAATTGGCAGAGGGGAAATTTTCTATTCCCCCAGATACAGATATGATCTGTTTTCTGTTGCAACTTAGAAAAATAATTACGTATGCTAAATCCCTATGTTTGCATATCCTCATTTTGGCTTCCATTCAGACATATGGAAAAGATTTACAGGTTATCTTATACAGTGCCAATAGCAACACTCCTGTAAAGAAAACAACTGCAATCACATTGGTGAGATTATAGAATAATACACTAATTTTCTGGACAAAAAAAATAAGAAAGAAAAAAATCAAAGTCAAAAAATCACCATCAACTAAAAGGTAATTCCAGTTTTTCTGTTTGACTTCTGTTGCCCTTCTCTGGACATGCTCCATCACCTCAATGTCTTTCTTAGCGAGGGGCCTAAAGCTGAACACAGATTCAAGGTACGGCCTCACCAGTGCTGAATACATTTTGTGTTCCTAAACTAACTCTATAATTTTGGTGTCAATGAGATTGTTGTCAGGAATGCTTAGACTCTTATCATGTCAAAATATCTCATTTTCATATCTTTACATGTGAATCTCTCAGATTCATAAATTCTCTTCTTGAAATAAATATTTAAAATAAATGCAAATGTTTGACTAAAAATACTGTCTGGCAATAGGCATTTTTGTTTTTAGAAAAAAGGAGGTCTCTGTTCCATAGTGCTGAAGGTCTAAAGCTCATTTGAAATAGTGAAAAAGTTTCACTGAAATGGTAGAAAAAGGAACAAAATCCTATCCTCAAAACTAGACTGTAAAATATAGAAATATAGACTATTAGAAATAATAAATTTTACAAAATAGCCTGTATCTTACCAGCTGCAAATATTGTCTTCTCATGTGTTATTCCTTACAATGAAAATAACCCTAAAATGAACTACAAAGAAACACATTACAGAAGGAGATAAGCAGAACCAATGAGCAGATTGAGTTAAAATGGTGCAACACTTAAAAATAAGTATTAAAAAAAAAAAAGAAAAGAAAAAAAACCCAAAACACAAATATATTCTGGTTTTAGAAACTTCAAACTAAAAGGGAAAAAAACCCAGAGGATGAACTTCTGGCAGGATGTAGACACTTGAAATGAACCTTTACTAAACAGTTCTGAGTAAAAAGCTAACATAAAAGTGTGTAAATGTCAAGGTGCCAAAAGCTTCATGCAATGCTCCTGAAGATGAGCTCAGAACTACCAGTGTCACCATAGCAAATCTTATGCCAAAAGCATAACAAATGCATCAAATACTGTTACAAAAGTTGTGAACTGCATGACTCAAAGCAGTGATGGGACATAGAGCAGGATGGGTTGGGCAGCCAGGCAGGCCATGCAATGCAGCAAAACACAGGAAGAAAATCGTTGATATCCAATAGAAAAGCTGAACCCCAAAATGCACCAGTTCCCTAAAAAGAGATGGAACGGCTGACACATGGGGAACAGCCTCCAACTGAAGTAGCTTATAATGCACCACTTTGTAAAGAGTGTCCCTTCATTAGCAGAAACCCTGTAAAGTGAAGATTAAACAATTTACTGACTCAGCATGTATAATATTATTCTGCAAGCCATTACCATCTGTAATTCTCAAATCTCTATAACAGACATATCAACACTAATGCACATAACTGTTCAATAGATCTCTTGTTTCTGAATGTCTTAGTTACATCTGAACTGGCAGGTTGCCAGTTTTGCATAAACTGGGATGAAACAAGAAGTTTATTGGGGGTTTTTTTAAGCCTCTTTAAAAATATTTCTGAATCCTTAAAAGCAAAACAAACCACAACTCAAAAAATCACCAACAAAAAACCAAATCAAAACAAACTCCCAGCACCTCTATTGTTAATATTTCCTTTCCTGTTTAAGCCACAATAAGTGAGGAAGAGGGACAGCTGAATTGTGTCTCCTCAGTCTTGGAATCAGCCCAAACCACATGGCATCATCCCGAGATTTTTTATCCTCAGAGCACTTAAACAGCAGCAACTGAGCAGAGAAGAGTGAGAAAAAATGGTACAGAAGATTCATGAAAGCAGTAAACGCAATGAGACTTAGAACACAGTGAATTAT
This sequence comes from Pachyramphus minor, assembly GCA_013397135.1. NCBI lineage: Eukaryota > Metazoa > Chordata > Aves > Passeriformes > Tyrannidae > Pachyramphus > Pachyramphus minor. The sequence continues at coordinate 48,968 of VYXB01004461.1, read as the reverse complement.
TAGTTGCAAATTAATCTCATCTGAAGGTCAGAGCAATCCTACTGTCTGTAGATCACGTGAAAATTGATTCCAGTTTCTGGCAATTTATTATTCTAAGTTTTCATTGAATGAGCCAAATCATTTATTTTCTCCTAATGCAATTTTGTCTTTTCGACTTTTCATTACATGTGGGGTCTGACCTGGACAGAACATGACTTCTGGATCTAAGGAAGATTTATTTTTGTATAAGCAGTCTCTTTTTGTCCATAAGTACCTACTTCTTCTGTCATAAAGGCTTGTGTGAAATGGCTGAATTTAAAAGCTCTCCATAATTCAAAGGAATACTTGCAATAGTATCTTTTTAATACAGGAATAACCAGTTTTACTAATAGACACAGCTGAAAATATGAAGCCAGAAGCATTAAAAGACATTAATACATATGTATATATCTGTATTTATGTGTATTTGTCAAGCATATGCATGTTCTCTCTGTCTGATTAAAACAAGTAATAATAGTGAAACACCTGTATGTTCCTGAATACTCTTCTTCGTCCTGAAAGATAAGAGGTAGCAGAAGAGTTAAAATTTTAACTATTTTCCTCCTAATTACTAGGTACTGAGAAACAGACTAAAAAACCTCTTATTTTTGATTAAGGGTAGAGGGAGGGAATCCCTCCATATTCTTTTTTTAAATCTTAATTTCAATCATATGATTTCTTCAAACTTAATAATATTATATATTAAAAGGTTACATTGTGGGACCTCTTTAATACTGCATGTCACATACTGTCTGCTGCACAGAGCTAACCCTCATTTAATGTAGAAGTCAGAGATGTTGTGGATGAAGATAGAGGAACCGGAAGAAAAAGTATGTCTGCTTATGAAAGGAGTCACTTTAGGAGCTGAAAGGTCTGATATTTATTTTTGTCAACTTTATAGACTTTTTTTTTTTTAGGTTGTAATTGAGATCAAGAAAAAACATTACATGATAGACTGCACTAAGTATGCATGGGTGGGCTTCATTTCATGTACTTTTCTGCATAATAACTGTGCAGATTGGACCTTTTACCAAATATGAGGACTACACAGATTTACATGTGTGGCATTGACAGTCATAAGCTATCACTTTTCAGAGTTTAAAAATAATTTTCTCACATAAGCATATGCATCAGAGGTAATTTCCACATGCTTTCCGTATTACCACACGGAAGTGCAAGAACAATAAATCAAAGTATTTTGCAGATATCACCTGAAGTGTGACCTTGTATTTGCAGGGACTGCTCCAGGATACGAAGATGATTTCATTTGATAACTAGTCTTTGCAGCACAAGAGTGGAAAAACAAGGCTTACTGGCAGTAAAATCAGGAAAGTAGGTAAAAAATAGACCCTGAAATCCCTGATGCACACATTTTTAGTTTGCTGCTTTAAGAGACGGGATCTCCCTGACAAGACAGTGGAGTTCTACACTTTTGCAAGAGTCGGAGAGTAGAAATACTCCTGCAGCAAATAGATAGGAGTTATTTCCCTTTGATAGAAATTTTTATCTTTTTAATACACTGAGGAAAAAATCCCCAAAGTCAAATAAACAAAAAGCTATTTACCATTTAGACTTATCAGTGTTTACTTGTATCATCATGTGCTCTGGTTTATTTCCCATCCCACAGAGTACTACTGCCTGCCAGCCCAGATTTTCTGCCTTCAGACTTTGAAAACATAACATCTGACTCTCTTTACAAGGATTTTCTTTTTTTTAGACACTGTCTACTAGAATGTGGAAAGGGTACCTATACTGGATCAAATTTGTGATCAAAGAAAACTGATTTCTTTCCTTAAAAGCATCTCACTATCTTGAAAGTACCATTAGACACAGCTTTGTGTGGGATGATCTTTTCCTAACATCACAGCCTGAAGGGCACTATGTGAAACAGAGAAACTTTAAACTTAATAGCAAATTTTTTTGAGGCTTAATTACCAATAAATCCTGAACTGAATTTCAGTATAGATTCTTTTAATACAGTAAATCAAATACATGTCTGATAAATCTGTCAATATTTTCAATTTACGCTTTCTGTAAAACAATCTGACTATTCTTCCAAGCTTGTGTTAAAAACACTTGCAATCAGAATTGCAGAATAACTTGCTTGAAATGCTTAAACATTAGTAAAATTCCATGCCTTTACCTGCATTATCTCTGTAGGAATTTTACGCAAAAAATGCAGTAAGCATTTACTCATATGAGTAAACAGCTGCATCCTTGAGCCACTACAATACATATATCATTATTTTGTAAGGTCTTTACAGAGTAGTCTGGACTTGAAATATGAAATTTGCCAGTCTATTGCTCTTTATACTCTACTTCAATCTCAAAAATTTATATTTGTAACATGCAACTTCCTCCTCTCGCTTATTTGTGACCTCATAAAGGCATCACATTTCCCAGCAGCATCAGTAGGTAAATAAAAGATATTACCTACCTAAATAAATTCTGTTATATTCTCAGATTATCATGACCACAACATTCTATTTTATTTAAAAAGTACAGTCAAGTTGTAAAACGAGATGTTGTTTACTTCTATTCTATAATGACACCTTGAGGTGTAGAGCCAGTTGTGCTGCAAAAGCCTTATCTCTTTTAACTCTAAAAAAGCCCAAACATTGAGCTTCATTAAAATGTATTCAGTTCTAACAGAATTAATAGTGCTCAAAGCTGAGATAAGCTGGGATCCTCAAGTTCCTGATATTTTGACAATATTATTTCTTTTTTTTAATGTTTATATTTCTTAAAGAAAGTTAATCACAGTTCATTCAAAGCAGCAGGCTTATACAAATTTATCTTATGCTGATTGAAATTATTGCCTTCAAAAATCTTTGGCTGTGATAATAGAGTTTAGAGAACACTTAATGCTTCTTAGTGGTAAGCACCACGTCATTTATCCATAGTATCCAGAGAGTATAGGCAGGAATTTGGTGTTTCCCATGTGCACTCCCACTGGCCCTTTCCTTCAAGGGTTAGAAGGAACCACAGCTGTGACAGGAATTAGTCATGGAGGTTCTTAAAAAGTGTAAATAAGTTACTACAGAAAACAGACTCCTCAGGCACTTTTCAGGGATATGCATATGCTTGTTGTGCAGCAGAAGACTAACCCCCACCGAATGGAAAAAGATTTCTACATGGTAAATCCCAGAATTAGCTTATCTGTATGGGGTAGAGGGAGTTGCTGGCAGGAAAACAAAATGAGTGCCAGTCTTGACCGAAAACAAGGAATGAGAAAGTGTAGACAAGGACAAAGTAACAGACAAAAGGACCACATTTCTTTCAGCAGCAAACTGTTTACATTAGTTTAGCACTACAAATGAAAGACCATTCTCAGGTAAGCAACAAATGGTAAGTGCACAAGAACTTTTGTTTGCTGAAGTACAATAATTCATGGTTAACACTGGCTAGAAAAAGATGTATTTTAATCGTGGATGAGGTTCAAATTTCTCTTATTACAGTTCAAACATGCAAATTCATAGACAATAAACCAAAGTTAATGTATAGGTGAAATTTGGGATAAATACTAAGGGCAAAAAGGCAAGAAACTCACACATCCAACTGATATTTTGAGGTTCAAGGTTTGCCTTAGCTGCACTTGTTTCAATTTTTGTTGTGCCTTGGAACATGACTTTTAAAGCCAAGTTGATGTTTTATACTTTACTAAATTTTTAGGAGACTTAAAAAACTACTGTATTTTCCTTGTTAAACCAAACCATCAAAAAAATGGACTAATATTTTAATGTCTTAAGTCACTGAATGAAGGAAAATCTGGGGGCTGACAGATGCAAGTTGAGCCCAGCTGGTAAAGACTATTCAGGTACTAATCACAAAATATGAAGTGTAGTCTATATGACAAAGTAAATACCTACTGTCAAACATTATTTGAAAAGCCTTCACTTTACATTTCAATTTCCATGAAAGCTCAATAGAAGCAAAACCAACAAAATCTACTGACTCTTTTTAAGCAGTGGAACAGGAGACCAAGACTCTGAGAGTTCAGATAACTTTAGGATGGGGCCCTGGAGTTGGCAACAGCAACAAAATGGCACAACAAAAATGCATAAACTACTTTGAGTTTTCCTATTTTTATTGCCTCCTGATCAGTGGGAATTCTCAGCTGGATCACAGGAAGGGGTGAACGTACTGAAACCAGAGTTGTTTCAGCATGAACTTTTCCATAAGATAGCTCAGATTCTTCTCCTGAAAAGCCAGAATACGGCCTTAGGATTTCTACCACACCTGAGCCAGTGTGTTTTCTTCCCTTAACAACAGTGGACTAGTTTTACAGCTGCTAGCTGAAAGCGAAAACCCTGCTGGGTTTTGGGTCAGATGAGGTGCACCAGATAGTCTAAAAAGTAAACTAATGTGTGGTAAGAGGCTCCCAAAGTTAGCACTGATGGCCTCCCCTTTCAGGCAGGTTTGAGGTTTTTAGGTTTTGGAGCCAGGATCTTAAGTTCTCCTTGCCAAATCCTCTGCAGGGAACATCCTTTCTGACTTGTGAATCCAATTACTGTTAAGAGGCAGACATGGAGTGAAATAAAACAATACATTTTTCCTTCATTGAGCCTATTTAATAAGAAGTTGTGGCAGCAAGTTGAAAGTAGATAATTTGAGAAATGTAACATTCAAGGCCTTTTTTTCCTTTACGAGCTTTTTAAAAAATTCCATGTAATTGAAGACTTGCAAAACCTGTAATTTGCAGTTAGATTTTAATTGAAAATTTCTACCAAGGATTTGATCTGTGGAATGTCAAGCACCAAAAGCTTAATCTGAAATCAATAAAGACTTCTGCTACATTTCATTTCAGGTAATTAAACTTTGCATGACTTCTTAGAGAATATTATGTGGTGCTTTGTTCTGTTTTCTAGTTGCTTTCAGACTATGCCAATTTACACAAAAGTTGTTTTTGTGATATTTGTTTCTTTCCACCAGCCACTCTGAGAAATTAGTTTTCAGCCTAGGGTTTCTTAATACACAATTAGGATTTCCACGCAATTCAATGTGGAGGAATTTAAAAACTAAGAGCCTATTTTTACTGTGACTCGGTTGGATGAAAGCATTTTGTCCTAAAGAATAATTGTCAAATGGACAATAGTTAAAAAGGAGTGCTGTGCATTCTATGGAGCAAAAACAGTATTTGAACTTACATTTTAAATTCTTTCCAAAATAAGGACATTTTACAAATAGCTATTTGCCTAAATAACTAGGGATAATAAATTATCTGAAGAATAACAGTGAGCCAGTTTCACAGTTTTATTTGCAAATATACTTCAATGTCTGTTTTACTGATGACTGTTAACGTGAAAGTATACATGTTCTTGTAATTTTGCAGTTAAAAAGAGAAGAATAAATTATTAACTAAGTTACAGCTGATCCATATCCCACATATATCACTTATGCCATACAGTCTGCTGAGTCTGGCCAGAGCTGCAATGTACTGGTTTCATGCAAGCTGAAACAATTGTGCACACACAGTTTATCACCAGACCTTTATTTCTAGTTCCTTCTGAAGTGTAGAAGACTGATATGGAGCACCTTTGAATATGACACCTATCTGCTTGTGGTCTTTTCTCAGCTTATATCTGCCTCATTTTCTTCAGACTTTCACCAGACAGCACAAATGTGGCTTTTTGCAGATCACATTCCCTCAGAGACAAATGAGATACAACTAGGTTTTTTTTCTCTAAAGTGCCAGGATAGCAATGACAGAAAAGCATACAGATTGTTGCAGACTGACAGCTATTGAACCAGACTGCCAGTTGCACAAGTGCAAGAAAGAAATTGGGTAGGTATCCTACCAGTGGTAAAAGAAATTACAAGATTAGCAACTCCGAGGTTATAAGTCAGGACCATCGTCTTTTACTGCTGTTTTAGTATTTGTAGTCTTGAGTTTGGCTTTATCACTTAGACCTCCCTTTTGAATTCTCATATACAAGACTGTGATAAATGTATGTCATGCTGAATGTCTAAAATGTGACTTTGTGAAATATGCAGGAAGGAAGTATTTTATGCATCAAACCCATCTATAACTCATATTTCACCTGGACATATATCTATAAAAGTAACTTAAAAGTAATGCTTTTAATTATTTAATCACAGATGTATTGGATTATACCTCATATATATGTGCAATTCATTTTCAATTTTTCATGTAGGAAAGACAGGCTATGTGAACTATGAAAGGTCAAGTCTAAAGTGTTATTTGATATTTGCTAGAATCCATTGTTTTCTTTCAGGAAGGAAAAGAAACCAAAACAAATCACTTTTATCCAGTCTGCTGAGTTTATTTTCTATCACTTTCTTATTCTCAGCCTCCAGAAATAATGAACTGGTTGTATCTTCTGACATTTTTCTGGAAGATTGATCTTCTCAGTCACACAGATTTTGCAAACATAATACCAGCTTGCATTTATATAGCTCATTTCATCTCAAAGAATCCCAAAACCTTTTACAAATTTAATGCAGTGGAATATATACTCACCCCATGTTGAACACGGTCATCTCCAGCACAGGTGCACTATGTGACTAGCTAATATCAGTTTGAGACAAGTAAGAAAGAGTTATTGTATCATCTTAAAAACTAAAGACAAAATGTGGCTGCACGTATCTCTGTTTTCTAATTAATGAAAGCTGAGGATGCTTCACACTCTAGGAAAAACTACCAGACCTTGGCATTAAGGCTGTAAGAATGACCTTATTGGGTAGACCAGGAGCTCTTTAGATGCTTTGTTTCTGAGACTGGTAAGTGGCGAGAAAAGAGTTTAAGAACAAAGAACCACATAATGTTGTTTTTCCCGAGGTCTTGCTCAGCCTCAAGGAGCTAAAATGATGTTTTATTTAGAAACCCTCCACACTGTTTTCCCTTAAAGACTTACTTACTTCCCCTTCATACCCATATGCATTTTTTTTTTATTAGTAGTAGATCTGACTCACTGAGAAAAGGTGTACCAAGTTTAATTTTCACAGAGCGAAAACTCTCTAAGTCCACTTAGCATGAACCCCAAACCAAGTGACAGCTATTAGCTCTTTTATTTTATGTCCCTTTGCTCTTTTATCAAGAGAAACATTGAACCCATTCCTTAATGACTTTAGAGGTCCCTATGTTGAGGAATACGTCTGGTGCAGGTAGTTCGGTTTACCAGCTGAAGATTGAGATGCAGATTGAGTTCAGGTGGGGAGCCCAAGAACTGCCAGCCCTTTGGTTAACAGAGAGCATAAAGAGGGATGGTGCCAGCCAGGTGAATGGACACTGAGAGACACAACAGGAGCTGTGAACTGCCAGCCTTTTGGACAACAAAAGCCAGTGGTGCCAGCCAGGTGGATAGATGCTGGGAGACAGCAGGAACAGAGGACTCAGGAGGAAGAGCAAGACATGCATGCCTGGATTGTGAGGGTATAAAAACCTTCGGGTCGTTTGTTTAGGGTTCTTCTCAGAGACACTCAGCTCAAACTGTTTCTGGGTTACTGCACTGTGTCTTTATGGAATGAGATATCTGACACGCTGCCATGAGAAACCTGGGGTTGAACTGAAGAGGAAACCTTTGTTTGTTTGTGAAACCATTGTGTGTGAATGAGGTGTGCAGGGAGTCAATGGGGGCTTCCATAGGCTCACTGGAGTCACCTGCTCTAAAGGGGCTTTCGTCCCAGCAGTGAAAGTCTCTGCTGTTGGAAATGCGACTGCCAGAGAGTCTTGTGAATGGTCAGACTGGAAAGTTTCCTTAACATCTATTATAACTCTCATCATCTGTCTCTTTTCTACAATGGAAAAGCTCATATTCTCTGTTCATTTCTCTGATTGTTGTCATTCCATACTCTGATCTGTCACTGCTCCCCATTTTTGTTACCTTCTACAGTTTTACCACAGATTTTTTAGATGGGAGGAACCTGAATTGCACTCACTGGTCAGCTTGGAAGGACACCAAGGCTTTACCCAGTGGTGTAATAATATTTCCCAATTTTATCTCTATTTCTTGTTTATCATGTTTTGAATGAACTTGAGTAGTGAGAAACCTTCCAGTTATGAGACAAACATTTATAAACAGTTATAAACATTTTTGAAGAGCAGGTGTTATCCAACATTGCACTGCAAAGCTCTTTGTCTCAGGACAGGCATCTGTCAACTGCAGATCCTGGCTCACCCCACACAGGACACGGCACTGCCCTAGAGATAGCCAGGAACACCACTGCTGGGCAGAAAACGGGAAGGAAGAGGAGGAGGTCTGTAGCAAGGAAGAGTGCTGGGGAACATGGGTAGCTAACCTCTGAAAACGCTTCACCCTGTGTATGGATCAAGTCCTGGAAATCAAGAATAAAAAATGACTGTGAGTCCAGCCATACAGCTGAGATTTCCCCCTTTGTGTATGTGTGAGGTCTTTAATCTTTTTTTTTTTTCCCACGAACACATTTCTCACAGATGCTTAATCATTTTTAGTAACAACATTTATTATTTGTCATTTTCCAGAATGAAGAGATCACAGAATACCTCAGGCATGTTTTCATCAAAGCAGTGCACACTGACACTATCATTTGTCTGATGATGTGTTATTTCTCTGTATATTTAAAATCAGTCACCCTATTTCTTCCCTCTCTGCAACATGCTTCCACTTGTGCTTTGTCTTACTGCATTTTATACTTACAAACATTTTGATGTCCATTTATAAACCCCAGATACTTACATTTTTAATTTTCAAGTAATTCCATCTGACCTGTCATTCAGATTATTTTTTCCAATTATGTTCTCCCACTCTTTTTTTGTATCTAAATGCATTATTTTTCTGCTTTTCAATTAGACTTATGCAAAACTCCCGTTGAAATGTTCCCCCCTCCACTATAAAAATTTGTGTTCCTCCTTCCATATTATCCCTAGGCAAATGAAAAAAATGTGAACTAAACACCAACTCTAGCTTACTTTCCCCTCTCACCTCCACCATTCCATGCTACTACATATTTTCATTACCCCTGTTTTATTCTTCTCTGGCAGTTTTCATTCCATGTTACAGTATTAACATATCACCATTTTGGATTTTTTTTAATAGAATTCATTTTGTACTTTGGAAACAACAAGTGATGTTTTCTCTGCTGAGAACAATTTTCTCTAGCTCTTCTCATTCTTCAGAAGAACCTCATGAATAAACTTAAGTAACTCTTCCATGGTAAAATAACATCACCTGCATGATTCAGTATTCAGAACGACAACTTTATAATTGTAAGGATAAAAGTAGTCCTGTCAGAAGCAAATTCTTGGAGTAGAGCATTTGCCTAAAATGCTGAGTGTTTTCAAAAATGTAAAGGTTTAAGAATTTTTTTATTTTAATATGAATGTTCACTTGAAAATGTATACTAGAAACTTTTGTATATAATTATTTGCACAGTGTTATAGAAAGTCTTCTAACTACAGGACTATTCCAAATCTTCACACAATCTTGTCCATCCTCTCACATTGGAAACTAAAACATGGGGAAGGGAGGGAAACCCATGTGTTATGGAGTGTTTTCCTATTCAGATGAATATCGCTGATGCCTACACCGCCAGGATGAGCTCTAAGTTCCACTTGACTAGAAGGAGCCCCATAAAAGGCAGACCCTTGAGGCTGTCCTGTGAAGGGCCAGGATATGGGCTTTGATGATCTATGTGGGTCCCTTTCAAGTTATCATATTCTATGATTCTCTTGCCCAAGATAGGTTTCCCAGTCCTGTTGTTTGCTGGCCTCCAGCTCACTCACCTCCAACCAACCTTGCTTATGCACCACCATGACAAGAGGCACATGCTGGGAATACTAAGGTACATGAGAATGCTAAAGGGTCTTAAGGGATGTATTATCATAGCTAACACACCTTGAGGACATGTGTTGTGGTGCAATTCCTAGCTGACCATAAATCGAGAACTATGTTTCATTCTTAATCCTTGCTTATTCAGGACAGTATAAGGAAAGAAAACAGCAGTGTATTCAGATTTATCAGGGCAAAATAATCAGCCAAGCAAAACTAAAAATTAACACAAGTCTTATAAAAAGAAAAGTTATTTTCTAAAACCTGAAGCCTCACGAACTTATGAATACAAATTTAGGCTTATTTTTGCTGATATTTATATATCAATTGAAAACAAGAAAAAATTGATACAAGTGTTCTAAATAAATATTAGGCATGTGCTTGAAGAGGGAAGAGAGAATAATTAAGGGGGTATTTTTGTATGTAATCTTTGTGAAATAAAATGCTGATTACAGAATAAACCATAGATACCAATGGTGAATTAAAGGTTTACGATGTTCAAATCCTCTAGTTTCTTTAAGATGGCTGATGGGATTTCTCATATTCTGCTAAACATTACATTTGTTGGCAAGAATGAGAAGTTGTTGAGCTCATCTTCCCATCACAAGGACGTGCTGGGAAAAAGAGAGAAGCAGTTGTGGGGTTTTTTAGTATGCAATGGATTTGTACTTCATGTGTCTTAAAATGGAGACCCATGTGCTGATAATAAGCATTGAAGAAAAAGAAAGAGCTGCACCTGACAGAAATTCCACATTTTGGTAATTAAACTGTACTGTCTGCCAGAAATTTCTCTTCTTCATTTCCTAAAATCTCTGCCTTTCACAGGTGCTCAAATTCAGCTATATATATACAGCTACTATGGCACCTTCTGTAAAAATAAGTGACTTTGAAACGATATTTTTCAGAAATAGCAGAGATAAAACAGGACAATTCTTACAATTCTTATCACGAAAATATTAAGAACATGATATAGAGTCTCATCATGCATCTTGCAAGAAGGGACACCCATACAGAGCACCTGTGGCTCATCACAACAAATTAATTCATCCTCACCTCTGGACTTAGCTGCATACAAATTAGAGCAGCAAACTGAGAGACTAGAATACTTTGTAATCTGCTTGTAATGGTGGTTGGAATTAAAACTAGTGACAAAAATGAAATAAAGAGCTATCTATTTACTGTGGAGAAAAGGGCTGGCTACTTATGAGGAATTTATGAAAATAGCTAGATCTTGCAGAAAAAAAATCAGGGAGACAAAAGTGCAATTTGAAGTTAATTTGGCCAATTCTGTTAGGGATAATAAAAAGCCCTTCTTTAAATACGTTAATAACAAAAGGAAGGGCAAGGAAAACCTCCATTCTCTGTTGGACTTGAAGGGAAATACAGTTAACAAACATGAGAAGAAAGCTGAGGTATTTAATACCTACTTTGCCTCAGTTTTTACCAGTAAGACAGGTGGCCCTCAGGACAACTGGCCTCTGGAGGTGGTAGACAGAGATAGGAAGCCAAATAGCCTCCTTGTATTCCAGAAGGAATTAGTTGGTGACTTACTGAGCCGTCTGGATCCTGACAAGTCTATGGGACCAGACGGGATCCATCCTAGGGTGATGAGGGAGCTGGCAGAAGAGCTTGACAAGTCGCTCTCCATCATCTTCCAACAGTCCTGGCTCACTGGGGAGGTCCCAGATG
>VYXB01004461.1:0-36722 GCA_013397135.1 Pachyramphus minor | reverse complement strand
TACCTGAAGGGAAGTTATAGCCAGGTGGGGATTGGTCTCTTCTCCCAGGCAGTTAGCAGTAGGACAAGGGGGCAGGGGCTTAAGCTCTGCCAGGGGAAATTGAGGCTGGATATCAGAAAGAAATTCTTTACAGAGAGAGTGGTCAGGCATTGGAATGGCCTGCCCAGGCAGGTGGTGGATTCACTGTCCCCAGGGGTTTTTAAACTGAGATTGGACATGGCACTTAGTGCCATGATCTAGTAAACGGACTGGAGTTGGACCAAGGGTTGGACTTGATGATCTCTGAGGTCTTTTCCAACCCAATCGATTCTATGATTCTATGAAAAAAACTATAGGGCTTATGGGTTATTCACATGCTCAGATTGCCTTTAAGGAGTGTCATTCATTAAATTATCTCCTAAATACTATTTAGAAAAAAGATTATTTAAATTAAAACCGTAATTATTAAATTTGGTTATCTGAGAGTTTGTGGTCACAGCCTCAATAAAGGCCTCCTTTCCATTATTTCAGCTAATCTTTGCTTTGAAGGAGAACATTTAGTACTAAGTCAAAGAAAATCAAAAATTTATGATTTATTTATCAACATTCTAAAACACCCCCCTAAATTCTATAACAGGATCACACTTTAATTTTAGAATGTTCTTTGCTTTACTCCTGAAAAGTTGGAGTTAATCAAAATTTGTGAAATTCAAATTCATCTTCAGTACCTGAACATCAATATGGTGAATAAATTTTGAAATACATGAGCAGGTAACAAAATTAGAGAATGAATTCAGATTAATCATTAATGAAGAAGTGGCCCATCTTATTAAGAGGATGTATCTTTCCCTTCCTCATTGGCTTTCTGTATTTTTCTATTCTTACTTGACTGCTACTGGAAGAGCAAATGTGAAAAGGTGCTTCTCAAGCACCAGCACAGTGAACTCTGATAACCCATAAACACAGCACAGTTCTAAATCATTCTCAAGCATTATTACAGGGAAAAAAAGAAAATAGAAAACTAACTTTTTGCTTTAGGGTTACTCAGATCCTTCTGTGAAACTAGTTATCCTGCCAAATACAGGAAATTGTATAAATTTAAAAGAGTTCAAACACAATGTGATTTCTATCTCATTTCCCCAAACTATTCCCCAAACATCCATTACCAGTCATAAAAGCATTTCTATAGCTACTATTTTTTTTGAGATTAAAATAAAATTTTAAAAAAAGAACAGCATTTATTCCCCAAATTAAAAAATTACTTAAATATATGCTATAAAACAAGAACATAAAAATTTTTATTGACTTGGGCAGGCACTGTCTTTCGACATTAAAGTGATTAAACAAAGTCACACTTCTAAAGCATTACTTAAAAATTCAATACTGAACTTTTGGTTAACTTGTGTAATGAACTCTCTTTGCATTTAAAGTCTGTCTCTGATTATCCTAGAAGCTTTTGCATTCCAAAACATATCGCTTTGGATTGTCTGCATTCATTTTTTCTCTGCTCTCTCTCGGAGAATACCAACTCTTAATTATTGTTATTCAATTATTCCAGGTGAGCATTTGATATTTTATTTGCAACCATGTGTCTTTGACCTTCTTCAATGGTATGTTGAAAGAAGCTCTGAGGTATTTTTTCATAACTTAGAAAAGTGAAGACTAAGGGCTTTTTGCATTTGTTTCTTGTTTAAGTTATTATATGTTTGTCAGATGTAATGACTCTCAATTTGGTTCAAAGAATTAATATCACTGTAAATCATAGAATCATAGAAGAGTTTGAGTTGGCAGGGATGTTAAAGGTCATTTAATTCCAAATCCTCTGCCATGGGCAGGGACACTTGTTACTCAACTAGGTTGCTCAGAGAATATCCATCCAACCTGGCCTTGAACAGCTCCAGTGATGGGGCACCCGTAAGTTCTCCAGTCAACCTGTTCCCGTGCCTCACCACCCTCACAGTAAAGAATTTCTTCCTAATATCTAATGTAAACCTACTTTCTTTCAGTTTAAAGACATTTCCTCTTGTTTTACCACCACATGCCCTTGTTTGAAGTCCCTGTCCGGCTGTCTTGTAGGCCTCTTTAGAAAGGCTGCTATAAGGTCTCCCCGGAGCCTTCCCTTCTCCAGGCTGAACAACTCCAACTCTCTCAGCCTGTCCTCATAGGAGAGGTGCTCCAACCCTCTGACCATGTTCATGGCCCTCCTCTGGCTCTGCTCCAGCAAGTCCATGTCCCTCTTACGTTGGAGGCCCCAGGTCTGAACACAATATTCCAGGTGGGATCTCATGAGAGAGGCAAGAGTAGTAGAGCAGCAGAAACCGTATGAAGCAGCTTTTTCAGGAAATGGGGACTATCAAAACTCATGAATTTTATAGACTCCTGATGCACAAATCACCTATGTATCCCAATGCTTTTAATTACTCATTAGCTGGAAAACTTTTACAATACACGTGTAATTGAAAACCTTCATTGGCACATTAAACCATTTTTAAGTAAAAGCATAATTTTAACAAAGCAAGAGAAAATTTTGCATAGAAGATGGTGATGCCTCTAAAGTACTCAAGTACTGATTCCTCCCTCTTGCTTATAATAGGTGGTTATTCCCAACAGATGGCACTGCAGAATGTATGTAATGCTCAAAACAATAGTGTGTGTTATTTCTCAGAAAGTCAAAGAGAGGTTGCCTACTCTATTCACACCATCCTTGCTACTGTGAGACACCTGATTCATCCTTCTACCTCCATTCCTTTGCCTTCTGTCATCTTTGTTAGTTGAACTCCAAAGGAGATTTTTTTGTTTGTTTTTTGACTGCTAAGTTAGCATACAGAGCACTCCCTTTGCAAGCCAGGACATTAGATACAATTTAATAAAAATTTTCCATATTAAGTAATTCCTTTGTTAGAAGTAAGTCAGCTTTCAATATAATGAAGCAGTTATTTATATAAATGAAGAGCTTACTCTGAATTATGCAAAATAAAGTTTCCTAATATTAAGCATTTTGATCACCCAAATGCCAAAAAAAAAAATTACTTTGATAACATATTCATGCAGGGTCATATTTTTTTTTTTGGGGGGGGTGATTGGGTAATTGAAATAAGATTTGTAAATTATTTCAATTATTTTCATTCACTAGATAGCACTTTCCATCTATATGTCAGGCATTGCAGTGCCTGGTATTCATTGCAGGACAAACAAGTCTTAAAAAAAAGTATGAAAAATCAAAATTAAACCAATAAAATAAAATAAAATATAAAATTAAACCAATTCAAGAAAAGTGAAGTTGTCTTCTTCCATGAGAAACCATTCTTTCACTTTCATTACCATTCAAACAGAAAGAGCTGAGAGCAGTCTCTCTGGAATTTTCTTGAACTAGGAGGTCAATGGCTCTTAGTTTCAAGAGAACATATATTTCTAACTTAAAGGCATGAGATAGTACAGGTTCACAGCACACAAGAATGTGAAAAGGGTCTAACAACAGAAGAGTATGAAATATAAAACTCCCTCAAGACAATAAGAAATACAGAGGGGCTTGATGGGAAACAGGTTACCATACAGCTCAGAAGGAAGTCATTGCTCAGTGGAATTTTTGTAGGAAGGAATAGCAAAGTTGTGTTGAAATTTTAATCAATAAAACCCAACAAACCAACCAAAAAAAGACCCCACAAAAACCCAAAACCCACAGAAACGAACATAGACTAAACAAAATATATAAAGAAGCCTTCCCAACTTACTCAAAAGTGATCAATGAATATTTACTAGGAATGAAGAAGTAGCTGGTGTTTGTAGAACAAGTTTTCACATTTTGTTGGTTTAGGTTTTTTTCCCTTGAGGAAATGAAGTTACCAGATCTATAACCCAGGCTGTACTCTAAATCATTCCTGACAGCATTTCCTGTGCATAGCACTACTGATAAATTTTGTCTTTAATAAGAAACTTGGTGTTTGTCAAAACACAGTTGGGTTCTCTTCTGTAGATATTAAAGTGCCTATTAATGCAAGATTAGAAACAATTTAAAAGACCTGTCATGTTGGAAAGTGTTAACCCTACCTTATATCATCTCTAACTAGAGCTACAAAGGAAAACTGAGATACCTGAATCACGAGGTGTGATTGTACAGAAATGATGATGTCAACAGAAAAAAAAAAAAAAAAAAGGCTTCACGAAGGCTTTTGTCACATCTATATTTCATAAGTCAGAAAGTCAGTTCTACATTAATTTTTAAATAGTCAGCGCTTGCCCTTCCACAGCATTTAGAGTAATGAATGCAAGGAACAAATAGAGAGGTAACTCATAATTGCTTTTGACAACTCTAATTTTCAAACACCTGATCTAGTCATAAATGATAACTACTACGAACAGAGCGGCAAGGTCAGAGTGTCCAGATGCTGTCAACTGAACTGACAGCTTCCTTGTCCTTCCTCACATATTGGTGGTTGCTTATGTTTAGGTTTTTTTGATTTCTGTTTTTTTTTAATTAGTTATTAAAATAAGAAAAGCAATTAATAAAATCAGAATTACAAAGGCACTTATTTTATGTAAAAAAATATATACCTATACTTTACATATAAACTACAAAATGTGTATCATATATCTGTAGTAACTTTGATGTAAATATTTAGTTCTATATTATAAAAATTGCTTTAAGCAGTCCCCTTAACTCAGTGCTGTCTCTCTCTGTAGAAAAAAAAAATTAACTATGCTGTGCCTACTGTGCATTTCTGGATAAGTAGTGTATATGTTTTGGGGCATCTGTGTACTTGCAAACTATCTATAAGTACCACACAACAATTTCCCTCATGCTTTAAAAGAGCCTTTGCCTAGAGTACTCATTAAACCACTTTCACTTCAATTATTCAGATCGTAGTGAACAGGCTTGAAATGTCAGCATCTTAGAGGAAGTTTCTGCTTTGCTTAGCTTTTGTTGCCTAAGAATGTACATATTATTTATTCTTTCCATATCCTATATCTGCATTGCAATAGAGCTGCAGTGAAAAAGATACTCAAACTTGAAGAATATAACGATGGTCTGGTATTGTAGTGAACACCTGTGATGTGCACTTATAACCAGTGTTGAACAATCTATATATATTTTCCCTGCTAGCACATCAAACTAACTCTTTCAACTGTGAAATTTACTTAGTGACTGGAATTAGAAAGATACAAACACCACAGCATTAAGCAGTCAGCTGAGGAGCACTGTGGTAACATAGCTATGCACACAAAAAAAAGAGTTCTTTAGATTTCAGACTTCCTGTATTTTTGAGCCTGGGCAGGAATAGGAGTAGAAGGAAAGGCTTTTCCTGGAAGCATTTAACTTTATTTCATTAGGACATACTGAGAAGTCAAACCCACTAGCAGTTCTTATTTAAACAATCCCAAACTCTGCGTTGACAAGGCAGCAGGACCAGAGACACTCTGAGAATGATCACCTAACACTTGGCACAGCATGTGAGAGATTCATTGTGTGAACACCAGCCTATCTTTGATCTAGACTAAGACAACTTACTTGCAAGACTGTTAATGTCTGGGTCAGGTCCATTATGGAGCATTTTAGATAACAATCAGATTTGCAACAGAGATCAGAAGAGATATGTATTTTACTGTCATGTTTATAAGAGAACTGCCTGGTGGAGAAATTGTGCTGGCTTTAAGTCTGGTGAGAGAAAAAATGAACTTGTGATAAAATTGACAGTATATTTGATTATATATATATACATATGTATACATATATATATGTAAAATATCCTTCAGAAATATTTACAAAACACATTTTTTCCTCCTATTTCAAGGCAAAATAAATATTTGGGGGAAAAACCTGCTAAAAACCCATGAGCTTCCTCTGACTTGATTGCTAGATTTTCTGCCAAAATTATACAGGATCACTGAGCAGCCTAAGGGATTGTGATGTGACAAAGAAGTTGCAATCTGACATGACTCACTACTTTTAAAAGCATCTGTAAGGGTGAGACCATGTAAGATAATCAAGCCACAACTAACAGACATTTTAGGGTCACAGGACCGCTAACAACAGCCCTGTCAGTGTTTGATGTCAGCCATAGGTGAAATGTCAGACCTCCCACAGGGGTCACAAACAGCCTGAAGCCAAATACAGCACATAGCCCTGTGTGAAAACTAGCAGAAGTGACAACAGTCCAACATGAAAAATAAAAGAACAACTATTCATACCTGACCTGGACCTCATGAAAAAGAGAAAAATGCATTCCTGTGACACATTCTGGTTATCATATCTCCCTGTACAACTGGATCACAAACATCGGCCACAGATTAACCCATGAACTGGTGGCGTCTGAGACAAATCACACAGGTATGTTTTGAATTATTACATAGAATCATAAAATGCCCTGTGTTGGAAGGGTCCTTTAAATGTCATCTAGTCCAAACACCCAGGGACAGCAGAGCAGATGTATGGCCGATGTCCAAGGAAGCATTTAGTACAACCAAGATGATCTTCAAATTTATTCCTGGTTTGGCCATTTTCAAACCTGAATAAACCATTCAACTCTTCCGGTAGGAAAAAGAAAGTTTTCTATTAAAATTTTACATTTTCTATATGTTCTTAAAAAAATAATTTAAAGTAAAAAGAAAAAAAAACAAACCAAAGAACACCACCAAAAAAACACAACCAAAGATCATCTGGTTTTTTCTATGAGGAAAATTATTTGGAATTTACTAATTCCTTTATTATTCCCTAATTCCTTGTTCCTTTTTTATGTTTTGCTGCTGAAAAATCAAGGAAGAGGATACAGGGGGCGAGAAATCAACAAAGCTATATGAAGGTGTGTTTCAAAATATTTTTATTTAAAAAATGAAAATTCATTTTAGAGAAAACATAAATTAAAATTTTACCCATTCTGCAAATAATTTATCCGCCACAATAAAACTGACCTGGCATGGTTTAATGACTTAACCAATATGTATGTACATTTATCCATATGCTTGTACATATGTCATTCCAAACACTATATAACTCCATATGAATGGATTTCATGATTGATTCAGTTGTCATTTGGTTTGTCTTTCTCCTGTTAATGGTAATACAACTGGACATTCAATTAAAGTGGTGTAAGATCAAATTACAGGAAAACACCATTAATCTGGATGGAAGTTTTTGAAAGAAGCAGAGTGCAATGTGGAAAGTAACAATTCTTTAGTCATAGCCCTACTACTATTGGATGAAATTTTGATCTATAAATCACAGGGGCATAATCATTTTTTACAGCGGCAAGCTACCAGAAAGTTAAAAAAAAAAAAAAAAATTGCATGGGTACAATAATTTGTCTCATGAAAGATGCAAGTTTGGGGGGCAGATGAAAACTTTTTCCCTATAGAGAAAGTAATTGCTGAGAAAAACCCAGCAGTATGTTTGGAGGGGACTTCTTCACTCTAGTAGTCAGTCAAGTAACAGAGCTGTTGCACCCCTGAGGTGTTTTTCTTTCCATGAAATTTACTATCAACGAGAAAAATGCAAAATATTTACAAAATAGAGTAAAATAATTCTCAGGGCAACTCTATAAAAAGTGTTTATCACTCTTCTTTCAATGCTATTATTTATTTTGGACTTACTGTCATAAGTAAGAGAAAAAAATCCTTCTAGCGTCATGTAGTTTAGTGTAAACTGCTTAAACTTCTTCAACAAATATTTTCCTTTCCCTTTAGATTCAACTATGAGAAAAATGCCTACTCATTTGATTAAAAAAAAAAAAAAAAAAAAGGTAACTGGACAGCACTGCCTGCTTCACACTTGCACAGAAAAGGAAAGTTTGAGATATGTAGTATGATTGTGCCACCAGCATTTCAGCAGTGGGCACATATCGGTTCCATTTCAGATAACAATACCTTCTTTTGTCTAGCAGTATGAGAAACTCAAACTTCCCATGTTATCGTAGAGAAAGAACTTATAAATAAATCACCCCCTTCTGCTGATACAGAAGACATAGAAGCATCATAGACAGTGGAAATTCCATCAAGTAACAATACATAGAATTTTAGTCATTTACATGCTTTATATTTTGAATACATTTAGAAGAAGAAAAACATTAGGATGCTAAAACCCATTATCTAGAATCCACAACTTGTTGAAATAGCTATCCACAAAGAAGCAGAGCTTCATGAATAAAAATAAGAGAAAAGAAAAAGTGTGCACGCAGGGTAATAAAACAGCTTAAAAAAGCTCATAAGGCAACAATGTAGCTAAAACACTGACTGTCAACCTTAAAGAAAAGTGACCCCTTATGGAAGTTATTAGGGCCACTTCAGCCTTGCCTAATTGCCCATATACTCTGTTTATGGCAGATGAGAGAGATGGTTCATTACTCAGCAAAAATTATGACATAAGCAAGAGCAGGTAAAATACTGTGGAATTTGAAATATCTTAAGCTTCAACAAGAATTCACAAAGTGCATATTTTGAATAAATTTTAAAGCAGGAATAGAATTGCCATCTTAATAAAATTCCAACACGTTTTTCCCTGGCATTCAGAGGTGGTAAAAAAATCACTTCTCCTTCCATAATTTTACAAGACTGCTCTGAGACATCTGTATTTCCATACTTCCCTAACCCCCCGTTTATTACAGCCCTATCCAAAATTTTCCTTTTTTTTTTTTCCAGAAATATAATTGTATACTCTGATATTTTTGAAGTCTGCTGACTACAGGGCTATTAAAATGCATTGGATCTGAAAGAATGCAAAGGCAACAGCAAGAACTGCTGTCCCATCCTGGTAAGGTCAGCCATGATAAATGGGCTCTAAATTCTCAACGAAAATACTTTTCAGTTCTGCTATATCAGCTCCTTAAAATTTTTACAGCAGAGAGGCCTCAGATGAGAGAGAGCTGTAGAAAGAGAACATCCAGGTAGTGCAAAAATGTCTTTACATGCAATAGGGACTGATTCCTCTACAATCTGAGCGATGTCCTCAAAATGGGAGAAGTAAATCTGAGCAGGATTTATTTTTCGGGAACTTGGAGCAATTGCTCTTTGTATGGTGGGCCTCACTTGGAAAAAGCAATGGAATGCACAGGGAATATACTCTCAGGAAGAGATAAAGAAGGCTGGCAGTAGTTAAATACACTGAAAATATGAAAGTTATGAGGAAGAAAAACACTAGATATCTAAGACTTTTGATACTTTCTCTATTTTAAAGAATGTTGTTCCTTTACTTTTTTATCAGTTTTTGTCTTGGTCTCAGTCCTATATTCAATAATGTGGGAGATTGTCTTCCTTTCTCTGGGCAGAACATACTAAGGGGAAGGTGAAATTTCAATGGTATCAACAGCACAGCAGAGTGGATTCTGTGTTAAGGATCTCATGCATACTTCATGGCTTGTGAGCCATGTACTTGTCCCCAGAGTTTTCTTCAGCTGCAGAAAGGAGAGAGGAACAAGGCAGAATGCCTGGGCAGAGAGGTCTGCGAACATATGCCTGCTCAATAACAGGCATTACAGCTCTTATTGATATGCCAAAGATCTGACTTGGTTCAAACCAAGACAAAGACTGATCTTTGAGTCAAATTTTAATCTTGACCTGAAACTTTGTTTCAAATTTTTACAGAGGGATGCATGAGTATGGTCACAGTGAATTTACCCGGTCTTCTTTGAGAAGATTTTTAACTCAAAGCTTCAAATTCATTTCTTTCTTTCCACTTAAAAAATCTGGAAATGGGAACATGATGAAATGCAATGTCTTTGTTTCTTGCTCAGGCAGTGAGCGATGACAATCACACATCAAAGAAATCACAGAAAAATTTGCTGTTGATAATCTTGACTTTTCCATGAATGTTAACTCTGCAATTATTTTAAGAAAAAAAGTCAAATATAGTAAAAAGAAAATAAAGGTTTGCAAATGGATTTGGTTCAAAAAATATATTTCCTTCAGAAAACATGTAGAAGCGTCAACCCAACTCATGCAAGTAGAAGTTTGCATCAATGCTTTCTACTACGAGGCTGATTGTACATAACTCACTGTCTCAAAGACCTCTCTTCCTATACAGGCATTTTAACATCATCTTAATAATAAAGGTTGTCAAAAAGTATGACATGGTGCTTTCCTTAAAGAGAAGGGATGAAGAGACAGTAGCTTCTATCTTTACATAAAATAAAATCCTGTAGTTTTATAGACATTACCAGGCATGAAAAGCAGAAATCTTAAAATTATTTCTGTTAAGTGGACTTTAATTTTATGTCAGTTTGCATGTTGACAAATGTAGCTAGTCACAGAAGCTCTATTTTCCTAATTGAACTATTGATATTCTGCAAGCGACTCCATACTTTTTTTCAACTTCTGTTTTTCCTTATTAGGAAGTTGAGAAAATAGTCATCCTCAGTAAAAAAGAATTCTCCACACTAACTCAGAAATGGAATTTCAGGCATAATAAATTAAAAACAATCCTGTTGAGAGTAGTTATCACCTCAAGATCACTCTTGGTCTGGAGCTCTGTCGGTGTACAAAACCAGAAGCATACACAAGGCAACAGAGAAGTGTTCTCATTAGCTAATCAATACAGCAAATGGATGAAGTTTTCTGACTTTAAAATTAATGATGGAAATCCATATCAATAACTTGGAATGAGATTTTCTATGGTCTGTAGTGTCTTGTTAGTCTTAAAATATACATCAATATTTGTGAGGAAAAGCTGACGGCCGGTATATAATTTTTAACCCATTAGAGGTACATCTACAAATCACAAAGACTACCCTTTTTTTCACTTTTTCGACATGGGAAAATACACATGAGCCACTCTTATTTTGCATAAGAGGAATACTCTAGCAATAAAATTGTTATCTTCTTTCATTATGACATGGACAGTTTAACATTATTTGGTTGTCAATTAATAACATTAGATCACTACCAGATAAAGAAATTATACTCATCCATTACTCTGCATGTTGATCTGAGAAAAAAATATTTTCCAGCAAATGTAAGAATTTATTTTCATGTCACCACCCACAAATCAGTGAATGCAATCCGTTCAACCATAAAGCTTTTAAAGAAAAAGAAAAGACAGATGCAGAGAGAACTGTCCCAGCATATGTAAGGAATTATCAAAGTTAGAAGCAATCTTTAACGCTGAAGTCACACTGAAGCTCCATACTTCAATTCTGAAGAAACTACTTTGAAATTAAGATGTGTAAAACCATGAGGACCCAAAGCAGGCACTAGGAAATGGAATTGCTGTTTC
Organism: Pachyramphus minor; assembly: GCA_013397135.1. NCBI lineage: Eukaryota > Metazoa > Chordata > Aves > Passeriformes > Tyrannidae > Pachyramphus > Pachyramphus minor. Next base: position 25,546 of record VYXB01004461.1, on the reverse strand, counting down.
TAAGTTATTAATGTGTCTCTTTTCTTCAATGCAATCCATTTAAGGCCTTTCTTATATATACAAAAGTCTAAATAATCCCATCATTCAGTTAAAAGAATAAAAGTACAGCAGTTGTGTTTGGGGTTTTTTGCCCAGCTATAAGGTAAACAAATTTTAAAAATATCAGGAGTATAAGAGTTCACCAGCTTCATTTCATTTCTGAAGCTTGCACAAAGTATACTTTTAACCAACTGAACATAGTTACTACAGTAGTGATTTCAGGTTCTTGCACGCTTTCACTACTGTACCACAAAAAATTATGATCTTACATGATCAGATCCCTCTTAGCTTCCAATGCCAAATGCAGGAAAAAAAATCCAAATACATCGAACAGTTTTACCTCTATTAAAGACCAGGCAAGGATTTGGATATGCTTCTTACAGCTCTTCACCTTATAGAATCATAGAATCATAGAATCAATTGGGTTGGAAAAGACCTCAGAGATCATCAAGTCCAACCCTTGGTCCAACTCCGGTTCATTTACTAGATCATGGCACTAAGTGCCATGTCCAATCTCAGTTTAAAAACCTCCAGGGACGGTGAATCCACCACCTCCCTGGGCAGGCTATTCCAATGCCTGACCACTCTCTCTGTAAAGAATTTCTTTCTAATATCTTGCCTAAATTTCCCCTGGCAGAGCTTAAGCCCGTGCCCCCTTGTCCTATTGCTGACTGCGTGGGAGAAGAGNTTCTTCTCTGGAGAGAAATTAGAAATATAGCCATTAGAAAAATTCCATATGGTATGTAGGAAACTGTTAAAAAATTGCACTTATCTTTATGTGATTTGTCAGTGGTGCATTGAGCTCTGCATGAATGCTAGAGATGAATGTGAAGATCTGAAGCAGTGGGAGTTGCAGTCCCTCCACACTGCCTGGTGGAAACAAGTGGTGAAAAATAATAAAGCCAATGCCACAGTCAAGAAAGAAGGAATGGAACTGAAGTGCCCTATTCTTGTCAGATTTCAATACCATAAATTTCAAGAAAAGCAACTTCATCTAGGCCAGCTATCTGTAAACTATCAAGGGGAAAATACTGTAAAGATCTATTGTAGTAAATAGCTTCTTTCTGCCCTGTTCAGGAGACAACAGCACAATCCCCAGTGCCTGATCCTGAAGTATGGGGGAAACACAGAATCCTCTGTAAGTGATTTTTGTTTTCTCACCTGATTGAGATCAGGGATGCATTTCCAGTCTCCAGCCACGATCCTTCCCTTCCCTGTGGCAGAGGCTGAAACAAAAACTCCGTGCTACAGCCTCCCAGGGACTGGCAGCACTACAGTGTCAATATCTAAATAGTTCAAGGAAAGAAAATGCATGTGTGGTGTCTGCTAATGAAGGACATGAGAAAATGCTCGTATCTTTACATCCGCTCTCAGTTATTCTGACAGCTGTGATCAGAAGCAGCAGCAGACCAAAACCAAGAGAAATGAATTGTCAAAAATAAAGACAACCAGGAAAATTCTATACATGTTTTCCTCAAAAAGAGGTCATTGATTAGTAAACACATACCACAGTATATGAATACCTGGGGGTTTTAGCTTTGATGTTGTTTTTTATTAGTTTGGGTTTCGGTGGTTTTTGTTTGGTTTGTTTGTTTTTTTTTTCTTTTGCCTGTATTAGCACGTGCACCATTTCATACTTTACATAAGGATAAATCCTTATAACTGGAAAGATAGACACCTCATATTAGCAATATGTGTTTATTCACACGTTTATAGAAGAGAATATGGAAAAGAAAACCCTTAAAAAACATTGAAGATATTAGCTTCAAGAAAAAAGCCATTCTCATCCCTGTAGCACCTTGCAGGACTGAGCAGTACCAACTTGCTTACAGACACCAAACCATTGGAACCAATCCAGTCTCCAGTCCCTGGACTAGATGAGGCAGGGCAGGTCTGTCAAGCCCTGTAGTATTTCCTACCATACAAAAAAGGGAAGTCCTCATTTTCAAATATTTTGGTTTCTGATAATTTAAAGCAGTGAAAATTAATTACAGGATGGCAAATCAATGTCTATGTCTGATTAGAGCAATGCAATGACTCATGGATACCAGAAAATCTCACTGTTGTGCACTGCTGTACAATTTGCATCATTTCTCATTTGCTTTCACACACACTCTAATAAGATAATTTCTGCTTCAGTTTCCTGAGTGGGAGTTCCTTGAGGACTGGATTTCATTATCAATTTTGATGGCTGAATGCTTTCAACCTTCAGCTTACATCCGGACAAAGCTTACAGGGAAGAATAATAATACAGTAAATGTCCTGTCATAGCTTACTGACAAAGTACAATGATCTAGTCATTGTATGCTTTTCAATTTTACAGAACAGTTTTTATTATGCTACTTGTACTTATGTTATGCATCACAGTCTTTATTTTTCATATTTCCCATCTCAGTCATTGAAAAACGATTAGGCAAATCCCCATACTGTTAAAGACACTTTAAAAACAATTATTTTGAAAATAAATTAATTCTAAATTCCTCCTATGTGCTTATGATCTGTCATGTCTTTCAAGTTCAAATGTCTTAGGTTTTACAAACAGACACAAGGGTTTTGTTTTAAAAACTCAGAAAGAAGAATCTGGGGACTGGGAATTTAATAAAGTCCATAATTGTCCTTTTTAAATAACAAGGCATTGCTTCTTGTTTCTTTTCTCACCCAAAGGATTCTAGTAATGTGTAGGTTTCATCCAATCTCAATTAAGCAAGAAATTTCAAAATCAGAGTCCAACAAGTAGTTGAGTATAAATGCATATCAGTAACTTGGGAGACACAACCCATTGTAAAAAAAAATGTCCAGAGTAAAAGTGAGCCACTCTGAGATGAAGTTGTATTATTAATCTAAGGATCAAATATCTTTAATATTGTTGGTGTAAATCATTTAGCCTTTTCCTCCTCACAGTAGAAGACAAACAAATATGAGAATGAGGAGACAAGACTCTAAATTTATGCTAATTTTCCCTCTAAACCTTTGCATATGTTTCAAAAAGAGGATATTAAGATATCTTCTTCTTAAGAGTATTTGAAGAATATTGTGGATAAACTAACTCAAATTATTTTGATCATTAAATTTGAAGAGGTAGATATTGCTTAGATACCCCACAGCACACTCTGGACACTGACCTCAGAAATAGAGGTCTGTGTTCCAATTTATCCCCTTACTTGTCCATTCTAGCACTTGAAATGTCTCCACCTGCCTCTCCATCACCTCTCATGAAGACCCTATGCTAGAGAAACTGCTTTTTTAACCACAAATTTAAAAGAGCAAACAAATTAAAAAATCATTAATTCCTAAAAAGTTGTATTAAATAGAATACCTATCCTGGGAATACCAGTAATGTTAAAAAAGAGTACAACTATACTTCTTTTTTTTTTTCCCAGAAATTCACCTGTCAAATGTTTATTCATCACAAAACAATCTGACAAGAAACTAGAAATCTTCAATGAAAACAAAATACATGGTTCTATTATAAAGATCAAATCTTCAATGACAGACATAACATTCATATTAACAAATTAAGGGATTTTGGAAACATTCCCAGGCATTTAGGCCAAATGACCTAGAACAGCCTGAATCTATGCTTAGCATCCAAAAATGAATGGCTTAATGCCCACTCCATTTCCACTAGGAATTGTTCTTAGAACATTTTCAATGCTGAACCTTACACTGAAGAATTATTTGTGAGAAAACTAGTTTAAAGTTTAGAAGTACAGTCAGAAATATGCTGAGATTAGCTCAGTTGGTGAGAGCATGGTGCTAATAGTGCCAAGGTCACAGATTTGATCCCTGTACAGGCCATTCACTTAAGAGTTGAACTTGATGATCCATGTGGGTCACTTCCAACTCCAAATATTCTGTGACTCTGAAATGATCCCAGTCACTGTTTTCCCAGGGCAAATCATCACACTGAGAAAGGACCTTCTACGCACTGTTCCTAGGATTAGTCCATCTACAACATTACTTCCCTTTTGGGCTTTGCTCTTCAGGTGGTAAAGCAGAAGAACGAGGTCTGGCTGGGCAATGAGACGAGTTAGATTTCAAGAACACAGTCCACAAACAGATATTTAAAGTGTCTAGGCTAGAAAAGCCTAAAAAACAGACATCACTGTAGCTTTCAAGACTGACAAAAGCAAAATTATGTTACATTTCTGCCATGGATAGGCCAGTAAGCAGTAGGTGTAATTTCTGACATAGAATATACTTAGGCTGGCTCTTACAGAGCAAAAGAAGTATAAAAAATCCAGTACGAAACTCTTGTGGAGACAGCAAATTTGTTGACAGATCAAAATCTATCACTGGAGATTTGTAAATAAAAGATTAGGCATATATTCATTGGGAATTATTTTATTAGTTATCTGTAGGTAGGGTAATGGACTAGACTATCGTCTTCAGCTCTATTCTATTGTTATTTTTTATGATCTACTTTGCACTTTCTTTTCCCAGAATCTTAGAGATAATGGCCAAAGCAACTTTTTTCTTTTCTCTCTCTCTCTTTTTTTTTTTTTTTTTTTAAGAATGTTAGCTTCAATTCACAGACCTCCCAGGAGAGAAACCATCTGCCCAGCACTGGCAGCATGTATCACCTTTACAGTATCATCCTATTTCAACAAAGTTGAATAAACAGAATGAGTTACTGCAGTTTTTTCCCTCCTAAGGCTTAGGGGAACCAAGTGTATGTTGACACAAGAATTAAACTAACAAGAACAATACCATCAGGTAACTTTCCAAGCACTTTTGGAGTTTTGCTGAGTGTATAATAGAGCAAAAATTCCAAAAGACTCCTTTCTCTCTTTTTAGCTCAATCTTCTCCCAAAATTCACTACCCAAAATGCACAACCTTGCTGAATTGGGACAGCTGTGTTTCTTCTACATGCTACTCAATTTTTTTTTTTGCAAGTTTTTGGAGCATCACTGGGGTATTTGCCAGCTAAGCTTGCTTGACCTTGTTTATTTTGCAGATTTATTTCTGTTATTTTTATTCCGAGAGCACATCTGCAAAGTGATCTTAAGATTTGCATCTTCAGTGCTGTATTAGGGTATCTTTGGGGTAGTTGGTTAAAACTGAAGAGTTCCACTCCTGTTTGCATAGAGGTTTAATTGACTACCCTCACATCTCACCCTTTTCTGTGCTTGAAAGTCAGAGGAATCCCTAGGTGAACATGAGTACCCAGCACTTCCCAGCTCTATCATTGTTACACCGATGCAAAAGACAGGAGATCAATGAAGTTTACCTGATTGAAGGTGAACACATCTCAGCTCCTGCTGTCCAGCAGCTTCATGACTTGTCGGCTGAGGTAAGGATTTCCTGTCCAAGCATTCCAAAGGGTTGTAGGGAAGCTGAGGACAACTGAGCATAACCAGTGAACTATATGCTTGAAAAACTAAGGGACCAGTTTGTGTGGCCAGACTCTGTTACCCTGGGTATCCTTCATGCAAAAATTTTACTGCTCGCAGGAGTTTAGAAACTTCAACGAAATTCCAAAGACTGTAATGCTTTAGAGCACAGCCAAACAAAACCTCCTCCAAAGACAAACATCAGCAAACATAAAAACAAATGAATATACAGAATTGGTTTTGGGAAGATTCTGGATACCTTGGCCACAGCCTTGAAAATTCTCAATTGTTATGTCACGACCCAAAAATAAAATGCAGATTATTTGATCAACAGTTCACATCATGCAGAAGAGTCAACATAAATCAGGTGTAAGGCCTCCACAGTGTTTTCTGTATACACTTCAGACATGAAAAGTTATTTTAAAAAACATTCTCTTTGTCATTTCCCTGACATTGATAGAATTAGAATTAAGCATTAATTAGATGTCTGACCTTGAAAATGTTACAGAAGTAATACCATGAATATATTAAGCATTTTTCACTCATCTCAGCAGGCATGATACTATCTATGAATTATGTAGAAATGAGCATCAATTTTTCAAAGCAATAGATGTGACACCACTATATGGTGAAAACAAAGTACTTACATTAGATGAGACATGCAGTTGATCCAAACTAATGTGATCTAAACAGCCTTCACTTAAAATATTTATCAGATAGAAAAGATTCCATAGCTTCACTTTGCCGTACATATTTTGTAAGCAATCTTTTTCCATGGTATTTAGTGTGGTTATTCTGATATTGATGTTTTAGCATCTTGACAGCCAGGACAGATCTCACCATTACTGGAGTCAGGCCACTAATGTGTCTGTGCTTTTGTGCACTGTGTCTATTTCACAATTTTATTCAATTTCCAGGACATCACAATGACAAAAAAAATTGAAAATAATGCCACAGAATCTGTCTTTCAACCTTCTTTTTAATAGTTAAAGAAATGATAAGCAATAATCTTAATTTTAAAAGGTTTTATTTGTCACTAGAAATTTACTGGTACATTGAAAATATTACCTAATAGACATCAATTTTATAAACATAATTCAGGAAATAAAAGTCACATAACCACTGTGTTTTCTCCTTTCTTTCTCAGGAACACTATAGTACATCATAGTGAGGGCAGTAATAATCAAACAGCAAGAGAAAATAAAGAAAATATAGATCTCACAAAGTTTCCCTCATAGATTAGATTTTGTCCTGAGTAAAACAAGACTGTGGTAGAATTTTGGTATCGTACTCCAAAGTTGCATCATAAAATTATCTACATTTTCTTGGATGCTAGGAAATTTCTTTACCAAAAGTGTTGCCATGAACTGGAACAAGTTGCCCAGGGAAGCAGTGAAATCACCCTCCCTGGAGGTATTGAAAAATGTGTAAATATGACACCTGGTTTAGTGGTGGGCTTGGCAGTTCTGGGTTAATGGTTGAACTCAATGGTCTTTCCCAAACTAAACAATCCTATGATTCCACATAGCTAATTTTGGTTTAAGATTTTTCTATATTTTGGAGTATGTTCCTCAACATATATGAAAACAAATAATTTTCTAGAGTAATTTAGAAAAACAATTCCAATATCAAAACTACCTTGGCCAATTAGAAACATATATCTCCATACCTTGATATAGACTACTCAGTGACTACAGTCATCATGGATGTCTTACCCAAAAATAACCAATTATTTTTCAAAAGTGATGCTTGTACTTAGGAGCCAGAAACAGCAAAATACAGTAGAGTTGAAAATAAAAGTGACACCACATTCTGTATTTGGAGCATAAAATAACATAAATTCTTATTAATTATAATGTATAATGTCAGGAGTTACATGCTAAACATACAAATACAGAAAACAACAAAAAGAATGTGCCACTCCATTAGGATAAATTTAAAACAATATAGGATAACAGCCCAAAGATTCAATGAGAACAACAAACCTGTAAAACTTTAAAGAAGTGTAAAATCAGAATCACGTGAAGTGCCTCTGAATCAAATATTGGTTTATCAAGAATTCTGGAAAATAGGTGATTTCTAAGCTCAACTTTAGCCATATTTTTCAGTTTCACATAAAAGAGCAACTGCATATCTGTATAGCTTTACAAAAATATTATATATAGATATATTAAAGTGTATTTGTATACATACATATATGCAATTACACATATATACATACGTATATAAAATACAAATACACTAGGAAATTGTGTGTAGTCAGTCCCTATTCAACAGACAGCCATTCAAACTCACTTACCTTTAAGCACTTGTAATATTAGGACTCTTTACCCCAGAAAATAGAAATCTCAGGGAAGCATCTCATCAATGTATGTAAATAGTTCCAGATATTTAGCTGCAAAGAAAACAGAGTCAGGCTCTTCTCAATAATGCCCACTGACAGGACAGGAGGTAACCGGCACAGACTAAAACACAGGGGGTTCTCTCTGAACCATCAGAAAACACTCTCTGACTGTGAGGGTGATGAAACATTGGCACAGGTTGCCCAGAGAGGCTGTGGAGTCTCCATTCTTGGAGATATTCAAAAGCCAACTAAACATGGTCTTGGGCAACTGGCTCAAGATGACCCTGCCTGGTCAGTGGGGCTGGACCAGATGTCCAGCAGAGGTCCTTTCCAACCTCAGTCACACTATGATTCTGTGGTTTATTGCAGTTTCAAAGACAAGTGTCTGCAGCACAATTCCTATCAGAAAGAAGAATAGGTCCATCAGAAACATATTTATGGAGTATATAATTCAATATGGAAATGTATATATAAAAGTAGATCTAGATGTCAAACTTCTGTGAAGCTTTGTAACTCTGTAGCACCGACTACCATTGTCATAGAATTTTATAACACAATATATTTTTAGTTTGAAAATGTGATCAGGTTTGGTGTTGTTAGAACACTGAGGCTACATGCCTAATTAAGAATGCAGTTCACAGCAAAGTGGGGTAATAAACAACTTTAATGGCAAATATTTGTGTAATTAATGATAGCATTGATTTTTCAGTGTTTAGCTCTTGAACATAGGACAGCTGTATTACTGTTTTATATATAGTTTTAGCATGGTGCTGGAAGTATTCATCATGAGCAACAAGCAAAATAATTACTTTTGAGACAGGTGAATTGAGGCTGTAAATATTGAAGTAGTGACACAAGGTTTTAAGAAAACGCCTGAGGGATATGTAACACAAATAAACGTCAAGTAAATTCTCCTCCCAAAAGGTGTTCTACTTCTTGTAGTGTTCCAAGTGCTGTCACAGAGACTCAAGATGGGAAAAAGACCTTCCAGTACATATCTGGACAGGTATCACTCAGTTGCTAAAGGACAGACACACACTGCTACCTCAGTCTTCCAGTTGCTGGGCCTAGGTTGCAGGATCACTAGCGTGTTACTGAGCACTACTTTACCATCCAGCAATACCAATCTAGAATGCTAAGGCAGGTCAGGAAGGTACAATGTGATTTCTGACAAAGTAGCTTTGTGTAAAAACACAATGTTTTTAGGAAAGTTTTATTCTTTCTTGTCATTTTTTTTTATTGCCATAGTAAGTAGGACAATAAAAGGCTTTGAATTTTGGAAAGACTACTGATTTATAGTCCAGGGTATCCAATGGTCAGAATTCCCATCCAGCCATGGGATACTTGTGTTCATACCCTTGCTGGAAGAGTCAGTAAGAGACAATCCATGTGGTTTTGGGTCAAATTTAATCTCTCTCCACCCTTTTTCAGCTATTCTAATTAAGAAAGAAGGAAAGTATTCTGCTTCTGCTAACGTAAAATTAAATAAAACCCTCATTTAGACACATGCACACAAACTACTAGCATCCTGGGAAAGACAAAGACAAAAGTAATCCTCTCTACCAGTCTTTATGACAACCATAACATAATTGTGAAAGTTAGTGCAAAATAAGAAAAAGTGTTTTAAAAGGTATTTTTATTCTCTGTGCAAAAGCATTATTTTGGTCAGAAGAAAAATGAGTCTCTTTCCATTAAAATGAGTCTCTGAGAGTGCAAGGGAAAGAGCTATAGCACACTTTCTATCAAACTCATGCCAATAGGCAATATTGAACCTTGATTTTCTGGGTCATGGGGATACTTGCTAGTGGAATCATGGAAGCATTAAATGAAAACCAGAAAAAAGAAATGAAATTAAGTCTTGGCCTGATTAAAATCAAAGGTGAGATTCTTAGTGATTTCAGCAGAGACAGGATTTCAATCCCAGATCTCTTCTCTGCCTTTGTATATTTTTTTCTACATTTGTTGGACTTCATTAAACTCAAACACACACTTCAATTAAGTTAAACTTGAAGGCATACTTGGCAATTTTAACTCATTTAATTCACTGTTTTTCTGTTTGCCAGTTGCAATGTGCATTGGAGATGTCATTTCTTGGATTAGATGCTTGGACTAGACATTTTTTCAATTTGTTTTGTTTTGTTTTAGTTTCTTCTAAACAACACTGAGCCATGTGTAACCTTCCACAGTTTTTTAAATTATCATCTGCTCTTCGTTGATGTATTTTTAACTAATGTAAAGGCAAATAGAAGTTACAACTAAATTCTGGACAGGGATCATAAGGAAAGGTCATATAAGGAAAATGAATCTTTGTAGTTCAGACTGACATATTTAGGACCTCCGGAGTAGCAATAAAGTTAGAGCACGTAAAGTATGATGAAGGCAGAGATCTATAAAGCATAAAAATAAGATAGAGAAATGACTGCTATATTGGAACAAAGCATTCCTATACAGGAAAAAACCCCACAACTTATTATCTGTAGTTGATAAGTATGTGAAAGAGAAACACAGTGTAAACAGTTGAAAAAAATTTATGTGAGAATGGTGTAGAGAAACATTAAAATACATTTGGTGATCATATCACAAAAATGTATTATTTTTCTCCTCTCCATGCTGTCTTTCAGTGGAGAAAAAGAAAAAAGCGGGGGGGGGGTGTGGGGGTGTGGAAGTGGGTACGTCATAGCTGAAAAGAGCTTAGTTTCATAAAAAAAATTTGAGTTTTCCCTGACAAGTTAAAAAGTAAAAGTATTTAAAGAGAAAATTTGTAATGGAACACTTCCTGCTATTTAGACATCTTTTACTTCTTTATTTATAGTTATAGCTCTTATTTGGATAAGGAGATGAAGCTTCTACAGCTGTCTGTTCTCCAACTCACAGGACTGCTCCTCCCCAACAGAGGCAAAAACCTGAGCACTTAAGCACTAAACACTGCCAGGGAACCCCTCTGGGAGGGATCCTCATTGTGGTGAGTCCTAATATTGCCCCTTTTCTGTTATAGAGCTTGTTACATACACCCACTGAAGTGGGTGGCTCTTCCCCACACCGCCAAAGTGTGTCTCATGCCTAACCATAGGCATCAAGTTCCACTGTGAGCATCGCAGGCATTCTCTCAGGAACAACAGATCAGACTAGAGACTTAGTGAAGATCTGAGTCCTTCTCAAGTAGGGTTAGGTGGTCAGGGGAGGCCCATGAATCACTTCTCCAGCTTCCCCGCAATTTCTTCTGTTGCACCACCTGAAAGCTTTACATCTGTAATGCCTACAAACTGCTGAAAAATGTAGCAGGTCTTAGGCAATGAACTGTAAAGGGCTGTTCCAGCAGTGCATTGCAAGTAAAGCACCACAAAAAACTCCATGAGTAGAAATAATTAATCAAGATGATTATAATAAATTTGAACATTTTAATTTTTTTTGTTGAATCCAATCAGTACATTGTAATAGATAGTTAAACCAGCTTTATCCTCTAGCCAGAAACCACAATGGCAGAGTTTTTTCCTAAAAAAACAACCCATCTATGAATAAATAAATAGAAATTAAATATTAATTCAGCACTTGGCAATAGATCTCATTTCTAATAAAGACTAGTAACCTTCTCAAGACTATAAAAAGACACTCATATCACTAGTGAGAAATAAGTATGTCTGAATGTGTTTTGCTATTCTGGATGCAAATCTGAAGGTGTTAAAAATACCCATCAGGCTGATCTGTATTCCTCAGCCCAACATCCCTATCTTTTTTTTTTTTTTTTTGCAAACTTTGGTTGCCCTTCTGCTCTTTTTTCCAAAAGTGCTTCCTTAAAACCCAAAACTTCATTTTCATGCTAAGCAAGTCACTGTTTATGGCATACAAGAAAGCTATACATCACAATTGGAAAATTGCACTGAGCTGTATCATGCCAAGGTTATTTTAACCAAGGTTAACCAACTTAAACAGGACTTTCAATTTAAAAGGCAGTGCTTATCCTAAGATATGTCTGGTTGGGATACTGGTATGAAATACCTATGCAATTTTAATGTTACTTTAAAAAAAACAAGCAAGAAAAATACGTTAAAAAAAAAATAGCCCCAGCAATAAACCAAAATGTAAATATTTGATCTAAATTTTGCCTTATAGAGAACAATAAAGATTTTTTAACATGATGTATCAACTAGCTGTATCTCACTTTCTGCATACTGAATATAAATGATGGGGGTTTTAAACCATACAGAGTTTGTAAGTCAAAGCTTAATCAAAACCTTTCGGAAAATATTTCAAGTATGTAAGAAGAGATTTTTGTATGACTCATTAGAAACTGATGCATCTCTACTTATGGAAGACCTACACAGCATAAATCAGTTCACTAGAACAGGAATTAATTATCCTGATTTTATGGCAGTCAGGCAGTTAGCATATGAGGACCCATCTTGCCAGAGTATGATCCCACTCAAACTCATAGAATCATACAACGACTTGGGTTGGAAGGGGCCTTAAAGACCACCTAGTTACAATCCCCCTGCTGTGGGAAGGGACAACATCCACTGGACCAGGTCGCTCAAAACCCTATCCAGCCTGGCCTTGAACACTGCCACATATGGGGCACAGACAACTTTCCGGGCAATTAATTCTAGCCTGAAGAAAAGGGTCCAAAAAAGACATGCCTGAAGACTGATAGCAAGGGCTGGGCTTTCATCAGCCCTGCTTCCAGGAAACAGTAAGGCCTCTTCCTTACATAGCTCTAGTAACATCACCAACTAGCCCAGTTTTTCAGGTTATCAATTAACAATCAACCATTAACATTTTTGGAAATAAGTACAAACTTACATATTACTTAAACACTTCCCCAACAAAGTAAAAACAGAAAGTAATTTCATTCAAGATGGGGTTGACAAATACCCATATGTTAAAGCAAGACTGCAGTAAAACGTACCTATGCAGTAACTCCAAACAGTAACCCTACATATGTGTAGAACATATATATATAGGGTAACATGTATAGGTTTATGTATAACATATGTATATGTTATATATATATATGCATATATATGCATATGTGGTAATTTTTTATGGTAAGTGATTTATAGCTGCTCTATTAAGAATTTAAATGTGTTTTATAATCATTATGTTTACACAATTTTCATTTTCATCCTCTGGGATTATTTTCTCCTGAAACATCTCAATAAGCAATAAACACATGATAAACAAAAAATTACCTCAGCTGAAATTGTAGAATACTTGGTGATTCAGAAAGCTGCCAATCATGGTGAATCAGTTTAGACAACTCACACAGATTAATGTTGAAGAGTCAACTCCAAGGTTTGCTTTGTGATCCAGCAGAGATCAGAAGTCACTATATGGTCTTTTAAAATGCATTCAGTTGAAATATGTCTAATGTTACACTGAAAACTAAAAGAGCCACTAGAGATTAAAGCATATACTCTGAATGCCAAACTGTCCTTGGCATCAACAAGAATTATACATGTAGAATTGGAAAAATAACTTATTTGCACAGTTTTCAAACTGACTACAACAAAATACTAAATCTGCTTATTAACATAAAATTGTTGATAGTGACAAAGTAAAATGGTGGTACGACTACAAGAGGTAACTTTTAGTTCAATTAGCTTCATCAAAATGTGATACTCTCTAAAATACTGTAACCACCATGATTCAAAAGCTACAGAACAAAGCAACCGACGTACTAAACTAGAATGTAAGGTAATGTAAGTGCAATTTGCATTCCTCATATCTTTGTTAACTGACATATATCTTCAGAAAAATTAGTATAAAAAAAATCAAGCAATGTGTTTGGAAATATTTCAGTCAGAGCAATGCAACAGTTTTTTTATAGTAATCTATTTTATTAATTCACTGCAACTGGTGTTTTGACGCTGTATATCACGCTTTTTTTGAGGAAAAAAATCTGCTTCATAGCGTTTTTCTTTTCAACAGATAATTACTCAAATGGCTTTCAGTAGCAGTGCTTCTTTCACAACCAGATAATGTTTCAATTCACTTGCCTGCCATGTACCTGGTCTGCATGCAAGTCTTACTTGAGTCAAACATACTTCATAACAGATGAAAGAAGAGGAATGAGAGAAAAAAAGGAGTTCTGTTCTCCTGAATCTACCCTATTAAACCTCTTAGACTGCCAAGAAAATCCTTTTTTTTTCACTCTGATGCTATTGCAGCACCAATGAAGTAAACACACCATAAATTAAATTCACCTTAGTGTGCATTCTTTGCACTTAACTGTATTTCCATGCACTGAGGGGTTTTATTGCCAACAAAAGAAAATTTTACATTTCATGAGACTAAAACAAATCTGATAAAACAGCTTGAAAGGAATATTACTTGATGAATCTGCCAATTTCATAGTTCAGTTATTTGTCCTTTTTCAATTGCAGCAGATGTAATTCATGTCCATGAATTTCTGTGCAATCCTATTTCATTCTCCTTCCAGTCTCCTTTCTCCTCATAAGTACTTTTTCTTATTCCCAACTGAACATAAAAAGTCCCAAATTCCTTTGAAAATTCAATACTATCAAAATAAATTTGATTATCTCAATTTTTTCACTGATATTTAAGGCAGGTACACTCCTAACACACAATAAATAAAAATTACAAAATTCATTAAATTGTTTTTCATAAAACCATTCCTATGTTCAGAACAAGTCTTACATCGTTTTAGAGCTCAGAACACTTATGAAAACATAATCTTGTCTGAGCAAGAATATCAGTTCTGTGATAGTCTCTAATACAGAGATCGAGAAGGATTGATTACCCTCAAATCCAACTCAACTGATACTTTTGTACAACAACATATAGCTTCAGAGCTGTAACAAAAACATGTTTATGAAACTTCTCTCTATATAAAGTACAATTTATCATACAGATTTATTTCCCCTTCAAAATTGTTTTCCTCTTCAACCACTAGATAGTGACCAGGAGAACTGATGAGTTCAGTTCAGAAGCGACTCTTGTAGTTCACTTTTATTAACTGCACTAAAGACTTTGAGCATTGAAAGTGATACTGTCAGTTAAGGGGGTTGATTGCACTCATAGCAACTCTTTTGTGAGGTTTCCTAACACAGATATATTTTCAAGTGCTTCTTGAAGACTTAGAAGGAGATGGTGAGATTGCTCGAACTTGGCAGTCAATATATAATCTCCTTTACCAGATAATTTGACCCTTATCTTGCTTGGCTTCTGCCTTATTCAGTCCACTAATCTATTTCACTGCAACACTAGACATATTTATGTATCACAAGCTTGTTAAATTCAACTGAATAGAAAAGGGAGGATTTTTTCAAAGACTCACAGATGGCCCAAAAGGAGGAGGCTTGTAAATAGCTGCCCTTCTAAAGGCCGATGCAGTAGCTATGTAGTTTCACCAGCTCAGAAGGTAGTTATCCCCTTTGTGAATTTCTGTTCATCTCTAATATAGGCCTGAGGGATACTGGGAGGAAAAACTTCTGAAACTGTAAAAAGCTTGATAAGGCAAGCGTGAGGCTAAGTATCATTAACATGAAGTGGGTAACAGAAGAATTTCCAATGCTGATTTTAGTGAAATGGCCGTGTGGGGAGATGTATGGCATGATTTAGTGATTTTGCAAAGAAATTGCAATTATAGACCTGCAACTCGAGGGTAGAATACTACGTTTTTTAGGAATATTCAACAGTTTAAGTACAAAATAAAACTCAAACAGCTGCTGCTTTTATCACAAAACCAGAGAGTTATAAAGATCACAAACCAGAAACTAATCAAGGCATCATATTATTGTTATAGTTAAGTAACTAAATAAATGTCACACTGAGGTATCTAAACTAGAATGTTTAGTGCAAGACATAGAAGTTAATTGTTAACTCTGCAACAGTTATAGCTGTAGTCCAAGGGAGAAAGTCAAGAGGAAAAAAGAACCACAAAAATGAACTAGGAAATACAACACATAAGAAAATCCAAAGGAAATTACAATTACTTAGGTTGAAGAGAAGTTTGAGATGTGATAAACATAATAACATTTTAAATGATTGATAAAATGTGAAGAGAAAAAAGTCCACCTCAAAATGCAAGAGAACATTTAAAAAATTTCCTCAAAATGCAGCAAGAATAATTTACATAGAAAAAGAAAACAACATCTAACCTTAAGAATTTCCTGAACTGGATTCTTGAAGGGCTTTTGAATACACACTAGTAAAGCCTGAAACCTCTGCATTCACCAGAACATGCTGGGAGCTGAGCATCTGGAAATGGCCCCAGGTCCCTTTCTGCAAGGCTGGATCCTCTTGGGCATCAAGTTGAACATGAGCCAGCAATGTGTCCTTGCAGCAAAGAAGACTAATGGTTCCCTGGACTCCATTAGGCAAACTACTGCCTAAAGTTCGAAGGAGGGGATTTTTCAGCTCTCCTGGTGAGACCACACCCGAAGCAGTTCTGGGCCCTCCAGTACATGAGATATAGGGATTTACTGGAGAGAGTCCAGCAACGGGACACTAAGATGATTCAGGGACTGGAGTGTCTCTCTTATGAAGAAAGGCTGAGAGAAGTAGGACTACTAGAGAAAAGAGGACTCAGAGGGAATCTTATTAATCTACCTGAAGATATTTAGCTGCAAAGATTTCAGTCAGGGTCTTTTCAGTGGCACTCTGTGACAAAAGCAGAGACAATGGATACAAACTGGAACACAGGAAGTTCCCTCTGACAATCAGGAAACACTGTCTCATTGTTGAGAGGGACCAAGAACTGGTACAGGTTGCTTGTGTGTTGTGGAGTCTCCATCCTTGGAGATACTCATAAGCTGTCTGGACACAGTCCTGACCAAGTAGCTTTGGGTGGCCCTGCTTGTGCATGGCAGTTAGACCAGAGGCCCCTTCCAACCTCAGTCACTCTGTGATTCCATGAAAACAAAGGATGAGATGAACATATACTTGAGATGTACTGTGGCCAATACTGGTCAGCACTGCTGATGAAACTAATCTGCATGGTATAGTTGGTATGTTGGCGGGAAGGGATGTCATCCAGAGGGACCTTGACAGGCTGGAGAGGGGGGCCCGTGCAGACCTCATTAATTTCAACAAAGCGAACTGAAAGGTCCTGCAGCTGGGTCGTGGCAATCTCAGACACAACTACAGGTTGGGTGTAGAAGTGATTGAGAGCAGCCCTTTGGAGAAGGACTTCGGGGTGGTGATTTATGAAAAATTTAAGACGAGCCAGCAGAGTGCACTCACAGCTCAGAAAGCCAACCAAATGATGGGCTGCATCAAAAGGAGAGTGGCCAGCAGGTTGACTCTGCTCTTCTGAGACCTCATGTAGAGTACTGAGTATAGTTTTAGTGCCCCCAACATAATAATGACATGTAACTGTTTGAGCAAGTCCAGAGAAGGGCCAAAAAGTTGATCAGAGGACTGGAGCACCTCTCCCATGAAGGCAGGCTGAGAAAGTTGAGGCCATTGGGTCCAGAGAAGAGAAGGTTGCATGGAGACCTCAGAGCAACCTTCCAGTATCTGAAGGGAGTTAGAGAGCTGTGTCAGGGGGGCTGGACATCAGCAAAGGGGGCCTACAGGGAAGAAAGGGACCCTTTGTCAGAAATTGTAGTGATGGGATGAATAATGGGCACAAATTGAAAAAGGACAAATTTAAGCAGGATACTAGGAAGAAATTCTTTGCTGTGAGGGTGGTGAGACACTAGAATGGGCTGCCCAGGGAGGCTGTGGTTGTGCCAACCAGATGACCCAACCCTGGCAGTGTTCAAGGCCAGGTTGTACCAAGCCTTGAGCAACCTGATCTAGTAGGAGGTAACAGTGGGTATTGGAACTAAATGATCTTTAAAGTGCCTTCCAACCCTTATCATTCTATGATCTAGACCAGATAAAGTGTTTTTGAAAGCATAGAGAAATACAGAGATTTTGTGAACATTCTTGTGATGGGATTTCTGCTTGAGAGATATGAAAGAAGTTCTGATTGGGTTTTCTTTTGTTCTGGTCATAATATTTTTTAAAAGGCAAGTAAGCCCATGTTTTCTCCCTTGTAACTTTTACCTCAGATGGAGTGATCTCTTTAGCACACCTGACTTTTCACTGTGCTCATCTTACAGTTTTTCTTAACTTCACACCTGCGTAATTAAGCAATGGCAAAAATCCAGTAAATGACACTAGATTCTTTTTATAAACTATGAATTTTTCTCAAATGCTGCAAATTTATCTACCTCCTACTCACTCATATGCTTTAGGTGCTTTTTCCCATACTCTGTCTATGGAAAGGAAATCATCTGTATTTATCAAAATCTGTCTAATTAACATGTTCAGACACTACTTACGGTTTCATAAAGAGGTTCACTACAGTGACAGCCTTTACTCTTCTTCATGCAGTAAGTGTACACAAACCCTTTTCATTATAAGATGAGCCTAACAACTTCAAAAATATTCAGATGACTGAGATGAAAAGAATTCATATTTGTCAGTAAGTAGATACAAATCATTGTGCTTATCATGAAATGTCCATGCATCTACAATAAACTAATTTTATGGAGGAACTCTTCTGCTTCACTGCTTTTGCAACCAAGAAGTTGTTTACTATTCCATTAACTGCAGGTCCAAAAACATTATGCAGCTACACCTCAGACATGTTTCTAATGGTCTGACAATATGTAGGGCCAGTGTTTTGTCACAGTAAATTTTAGATGAAACAGTCTAGCCGGGGAGGAAAAACAGGCAAGTGTCACAAAACACTAGTAAAACTGCCAGAACTGACAGCCTGCATTTTAATCAAAGCATATTTTATTTCATAATAAAAATTGAGTAAAAACATTTAACTAAAAGTTTAAAAAAAATTTAAACTGCTGCTATAAATGACTTTTGGCATGCAGATGGGAAATAAGAACAGCTTTTTCTTCAACTTTGCCAGAGGAGACCGTGTTTTAAGCTAATAGTGCTCATCAACCTGCTATCTAACTTGAGGAAAACAGCAGTTGAGAGCTACCAAATGAGTATTGTGTTTTAGATAAGGTTTGTCAACACAAGTAAATTAAGTGCAGAAATATTGATGTTCCACTTTTATGCAAGCATGCATAAGATGTCTCTGTTATTCAAGATGGTCAGTTTTCAAATGTGCACAAATACACTATATATTTTAAATTATTTTTCAATAGAGGGAGCACACGTACTCAAAAATTTTCTGTTAGCATTACAGGGATAAACTTTTTTAAAAAAGACGGTGAAATGCACACCTTTGAGTTTTGCAGCAGAAACCTTCAGAATACACTGAAATCCACCCCCTTTCACTGCCCCAAAGAAATTTTGAATTTAGTTCTTATATTTTACCTTGGGCTTGCAGACCAGTCCAGGAATACTCCGTCCTTCAGTATATAGAAAATAACGTATAATGGTGCAAAAGGAACCAAAATGACAGATGTTACCAGCACACTACCATACATTTCTTGCCTGGAAAAACTCATCCTGCTTCTTAATGTTTGTGGAAGTCAGCTTGTGGCTTGTACTTCCAACTTAAAGAGGCATAGCTATAAAGTGTTACTATTAGTAACAAAATTAAGTCCTTCTATCCTCTTGATGCAGTATGAGTAATCTGCAGAGCTTCAATTTACTAGACCTCACCATTAAGGCAGAAGAGGTGTCACTCCACCACTTTGGAAACATTACAAGCTGTAACCAGACAAGGATAATACTCTAAGGGGCCGAGAATAACACATGAAGATTGAAAGATGCCTTCCTTGCACTTTGCTAACATAATACATAAACGCTCATTGTTTAGTCCACATGCCAACTGTAAGGGGCAATTACACAGAGTTTTTGCTCCTAGTTCCTCTAGGAGTTGTCAAACATGGGTCTCTTCTTCACTCTAAACTAAGACAAGACTTGCCATCTGTCAGCCTGCGCTATCTTCTTTCCATTCCACTTCAGCATGTTTTTTTCCGTGCTACTGGTTTACATATTTTTCTTCTGCTGATACTGCTTTTTATCTCAGTTGAAAAAGAAGTAAATCTGTCTCAGTCAATGCATATAACAAGCCATCCTTTTATTTTTTGCTTTATATACTAAGAACTATATTGACCTTGAAATTCAGGAAGTGTGGGGGAAATCCTTCCCAACTTAAAACCTAAACTAGAGAATAATTTCCATCTTGTGTCTGAAGAGAAAAGTTCAGAGTAAAGTTATTTGGACTCGGCTGTAACATTATTTTTAAGGTTCCTATATGTTTGCACAAATACACGCATACTAACTCACCATACAGAAATACCGTGTCTGTAATGGTAAAATGTTGCTGGAAAGACATGGTCCCCAAATGTTTCCTGGGTGATTTAAATTGAAAACCTGGATTCATCTTAGAGCTCGTTAAGGAAAATAACATTTATTTACATTACCAAGATTTTTAAGGAGCTATTTAATTCCAGGAGCTTAAATAAGGATTTTGAGTTTTCCCCTCAGACCACAAAATCTGTTCCTCAATAGCAGAAGCACCTGAATTGGTTAAATAAGGATGAGGGGGAACGGGGGGTGGGGAGGGGAGGAAGAAATTAAAAAAGAAGTTTCTACTGAGCATGTGCTCAGAGTATGTTCAAAGCAAGATCTTTACTGCAGGTTCTCCAAGCAACTTGGAAAACAAGGGAGGAAAATGACAGCTTCATTTTTCAGAAATTGGCCTCAATTCTCATCATACTGGTAGAGAAAGGAAGCCTTAGCCCACTTTTCCCTATGTAGTCAACTGAAAAGTTCCTGAAAAGGTGCATAAATGATCATACAAATCCCTCTGCTGCTGAAAGAAACCACTGACTAGTCATACCATGAAGGGATAAGAAGGCTTTTGGCACAGTCTCCTCCTCAACTTTCTTCACTATGGACAAGAAAGGACCTTAAAAAATTCTCTGTACTGCTGCACTTAACTAAATAAACCAGTATATTTTCCAAAATTATGTTTACAATTATGTTACAACTACATTTTCAATGAAAAACGTGCTTGCCTCCTGCTGTCTGTGGTGACTCAGATACTTGAGGGTTATCTTCTAAAGTCTCCTTAGAGGCATTTTCCTGTTGAAATCGAAGAAAATATGGTTTACTAAGAATTCAGCAAAGAATGCAACAGAGCATCTGGTCTTTAAATATTAATATTTTTAATTTCAGAGGAAATTATTTTAACTCAGGTCTGTTTTGCTTTCTAAAAATAATTTCCACTGTTTCTTCTGTGCATATAGACATATGCGTGTACGTACATGTATGTGTGTATAGACACATATCTTTCCCATAATTGCTCGTGTGGTTTGATTTAACTGAATGATGTGGGAAAATAAAGATGGCTTAAATTATAATTCAAGAGTTTTAATCACTTTTAAATTCTGATGCTGCAGGGAGTCATCAATACAAAACCTCACAGGTTAGTGATTTACATGACGCAGGGTACAATGTTTTGGTTTGTTCTGTTTATAACAACGACTGTGAAGAACAGAAAATACAAAATAAATATTACAAAGGAGATTGGGAGTTTGTTTCAAGGGGATTGCCATATATTTGTACCACCGACTGTATGCAGAATTTAGAATGAATCATGTTTATAGCTGCCTTTACAGTTGACAATACAAATATTTAAGTGAGTTATTGTTGTCACTCTCCTGATTAAATTGACAATTAGTTTTCTAACAAGCCATTAAACATTTATCAGCCGACAGAAATAGAACAGTTATTATGCCCAGCACTTTATCTTCCATTGGATGGGTTATATAACAATATTTTTGAATTTATAATTAGTATTTTCTGTACTTGAAAAGCAAAATAAATAAAAACATGTAGCAAATACTTGAGGAGTTATTACAATGGATTCTCTTACAGGGAAATAAATGACAGATTATTTTTACATAGAAGAGTTTAAATCTCATTCATGCACTCAATTCAACCAAACTGGCCTTCTGCATTTCAATTTTTTTGAACATCAAATGCTAAAGTTGTGCCCTGTACTGACATTCAATTGAAATAAACAGCATTGAAGTCCCAACTGTATGGGTAGATAATTGTTCAGCAGCATCATGAACAAACTATTTCATACAGGGTGACTGACTTCAAAATACTGAATCCCCATCTGGTGAGACCTAATGAGCAATGGAGAGGTTTGAAGGTAATGAAGCAAGTCCCTTTTTGGCAGATGTTACTTGACAGCTGCATCTTGGGATTCTAGCAGCACTACTGCTGGCTCATATTAATATATTCTTGAAGTTATCATGATGAAGTTTGTGGAAAAGGGAAGATCCTTTTCTCTTCGATGGGCTGTATTTTATGTCATTCCTTTTACATCTAATTCACTTAGTAAATTTTGATTTCAAAAGACTATTCAAAATTTATTGAACTGTGTGTTTACAAAGGCTTTAGCTCATGCTAGAGCTCACATGCTGCAGGCTGAATCCCTTCAGAAAATAAAATTGACCTAACAGGCATGACAAGGTGTTTGTTTTTATTTTTTTCCCAAAAGGCAAGAGGGAAGAAACATGGTTTTGGGTCACTGCTCCTCACATGCATCTTGTGGCATAGATATGCCACAAAGGTTCCCCAGTGAGCTCCACAAAGCTCTGTTCTTGCTACATCCTGTTCAGCAGCTCTTCACTCTTCCAGGGGAATAAAATCCTGATGCTGCTATCTGAATTGCACACATATGACAACACATACAGGAAGCAGTCCACATTAATGGTTTTGCTTGTTATATAATGAATATCAAATACTAAGTTTCTAGCTTGATCTTCTAAACTTCTAGAGGGGCTGAAGTAGCATCTAACACAGAGAAAGTCTAAGCCATAAGCCTTCCAGAAAAGTTGTCATCCTTGCTGGTAATGACAAAAGCAATAGAAAGAAAACACTGGTGGAGGCCAGAGACATTCAGCAGCTGCAGGATTTTCCTTTTAAAAAGGCAGAAATTTGTATTTACTCAGAATAACTGTGATGTTAACCTCATTCTACACATGTTGAAAGGCTTTTTGGTGTAATGCCCAATGTAAAACATTAGGAATTTCTGATGAGAAGAAGCACTCAAATGTTTCCTGGTCCCTGTCCCTCATATCTAAATCACTTTCCCTTGTAACAGAGTTTGTCAGCTATCTTTATATATTATGGTCAAAGGATTTTATTTCTAGAAGAAACATTTATTTTTGCTTTAGTAACTTTATGGAATTCCTCCTCCTAGTGATGATCTTTGCAGTTCTGTTCTACTCTTTCTGAGTATTAGTAGGTCTTTGAATACCTGAGTTTTTTCTGCCCATTTACACAGTATCCTGTGGACTTGCAGTTATCTGTTTTTCTAAGAAATTTGAAAATCATTTTACAGATATTCTAAAGGAGATTATTCATTATTTTTCCTTTTACAAAAGAGCAGTTTTGTGCTTCTCTCTATTCCTAGATGCATAGAATTATCAAAATAAATATTAGCTTTGTAAGCTTTAGTAGTTGTGACACTACTGGATCTGGATACGGCACTTGATAATACAATTAATGGTGAACACAAAGGTGCTTGGTTAATGGTTGGACTCAATGAACTTAAAGGTCTTATTCACAGCCTAAATGATTCTACGACATACTAGGAAAGTGTATTGTTAAACCAAAGCCTCTGAACAAGCTGCTCTGCATAAGTACATTAATTACATGTTATTATATTAATTAATACATTGTCATGAAGTTGTGTTAGGGGAGGTTTCAGTAAGATATTAGGAAGAGGTTCTTCACCCAGAAGGTAGTTGGGCACTGGAACAGGCTCCCCAGGGAAGTGGTCACATAATATCATCAAGTTCATAGAATTTCTTTTGAGCAGTTTAGGATGTTTTAATCTCTAAACATTTCAGAAAGTCAAAAATTACATGTGGAGTGTTCAGGTAGGTATGATTATAGTAAGGCTAGTTAGTTATCATTCCTCTCTGTAGACAACTCCCCTTTGTTTTTTAGATACTCACTCATATAGACATAGCAGAATGTTTTTGATAATGCCTTGATTAAGGGCCAAGAAAGCAGGGAACAGGGAGGCCAGGGTGTGATTTCACTGTCCTGGCCTCAAACATGGCCAGGAGCAACAACTTCAGACACAGCCACAGAAACAGTGCTCAAGATCCCTGGCAGAGTCTGACACAAACTAGAAGAATAGGAAAAGCTAATGGTCCAGTTTCCCAAGAGGAAAATTCACTCATCACCTACTGGTGTGCAGGTGGCCAGAGACATCTCGCTCTGCACCACTGAGCAGATTTGAGTCTGCATCCTTCCTCAGCTGCTCTGAGCACAGCTATCACCAGTCAAGTCACTGCCTTTGTTCACACAAGAAGAGGAATTGCTAATTAGTCTTACATCCCTTGTTCATGGAAATCTGCAAATGTTGCCAGAGCACTGAAGCCCCAAGCCAGGTAGTATCATATAACAAAGAAAAAGTCCTTCATAAGATGAATGCTTCCTCATAGCCACCTAAAGACAGAACAAAAAGAATTGAGAGATCTTCTGGATTTTATATCTGCCAATATTTCCTTCAGTACAAAGGGAGAATAAAAACCACATTTCTAATGTATGACCTCACTTTTTTTTCATAACTACCTGCAAGATAAAAGGCTTAGTTGAAAACAATCTGATGCTTTATTGCATTTCTTTTCTGATACCACTTTTGCTCAGGCAACCATTTGTCTGTTGATCTGTCAAGGAAATTCCAATGAGAGCATTCAGTTCCTTTATTTTTTTTCCAGCACCTTCATAACAATACATATGAATCACAATGCACATTACATTGCAGTCCTGCAACTTTGAGTCTATTTTTTTTCACTTAATTTTCATGGTGAATCTACAGGGAAGTGTTTTTGAGTGCTATCTCACAAATTCATAACTATCAGAAACTTGCTTTGCTTCTATGTCTTTGCCTCTTCAGAATTTAACTTTCTGCTTTTGAAATGTTTTACAAGAGGCATCGTTTAACATTAAAATTCAACATATCCAAGTTAATTCTGATTCAGAGTCTATTAAATTCAGTGCACATTTTTACCAATGTGAATGCATTTGAGGCCCACTCATTACTCTTTGAGGCAATTATGAGTTCTACAAGACAGTATAATCATGAGTTAAAAAATCTTTACAGGTTTTGTAGCCCATTAAAACTTTCTTGCTGATCTCTATCTGTTTTAAAGATAATTAATGTACTTTTCTTTCAAGGACTCTGCTTTATTGGAATAATACTTTTTGCCTTAGTAGATTTTATCTTGGATTTCTGGACAGGCATGGTTTGATTTGGGGGGTTGGGGTTTTTTTGTTTAAGGACAGGGAAAAGGAATGGTTCCTGCCCCAAAGCTTATCTGTTGCTTTTTTTTTTTTCCCCCCTAAGCCAAGCATCTGGTGAAAAAAAAAAAAAAAGCTTAAAAACCCCCAAAGTTCTGCTGTGTTGGTATCCTCAGTGTCACAAGTCCTGTGGTGACAGCTTACCAGACCTGAAGATGACAGTCTCTTATGCAGCCAATTCATAGCCTGTGGCCCTCAGTGTAAATGGAAGCAGGCTCAGGTGCTCCAGTCCTGTTGAACTCACCAGATCAGGTGGAGCATTGTGTCAGTGCAGTTACTGAATCATAGAATCACAGAAATCATCGAATCAATAAAGATTGGAAAATTGGATCATTGGACCAAATGAACACCACTGTGTCAACTAGACCATGGAACTAAGTGCCACCTCCTGTCATTTCTTGAACACTTCCAGGGATAGTGTGATGCCGCAAAAAAGGTGAATAAAACTGTTTAGAGACAGAGTTTTAGGCCTTTAAGCAGCAGGTATTTATTAAGCGATGTTGGAGAACTCCCTGGCTCAGGCCAGACAAAAGGATCTCTGCCTTGGTCAGGCAAAGGTGGTTATTT
>VYXB01004460.1:0-66610 GCA_013397135.1 Pachyramphus minor | reverse complement strand
ACTTCTCTTTGACCAGGGATAGCACCTTGCCTTTCCCCCCCGCTCACAGGAGCGGTCTCACAGAGGCACAGCACAGGAGTTTCCACAGACTCTGATTTACCCTCGAACCCAAACCGGGTCAAAAGCCTATTTGGAGTGGAACTTCATGAAATTATGAAATTTGACAAACAAAAATGCAAAGTCCTGCACCTGTGCAGGAATAATCCCATGCCCCAGGACAGAATGAGGCCAACTGACTAGAAAGTACAGAGAGCATCTGGAGATCCTAGTGGGCAACAAACTGACCATAGGCCAGCAGTGGGCCTTTGTGTCAAGGAAGGTCAACAGCATCCTGGACTGCATTAGGAAAATCATTGCCAGCAAGCTGAGGGAGATGATCCTTCCTCTTCACTCAGCAGTGGGATGACCCATCTGGAGTGCTGTTCCCCAGCACAGGAGAGAGATGGATATGCCAGAGGTTGACCAACAAAGAGCTGGAAATCCAAGAAGATGGACTCATCTGTCACACATGGACAGGTTTAGAGAGCTGACACTGCTCAGCCTGCAGAAAAAAACCCTCCAGGGATGATCTTAGCAGTGTGAGAAATATTTGAAGAGAGGGAGGTTACCTGGTGAGATTATGAAACCTGCATCCTTGGAGACCTTTGAAATCTAATTAGACACTGTCATAAACAACTTGCTGAAGGTGACCTTATTTTGAGCAGGAGGGGCTGGACAAAACAATTTTCAGAAGTCCTTTCCAGCTCAACTAATCTCCAATCCTCTTATTCTGTAAAATCTAAAAATTCCTCAATATATATTTAGAAAACCATCTAATCTTTCACAGAAATGTTAATCATCACTGCATACAGGACAGATGTTGCTACTAATCTTGCTTGTCTTGAAAAACTGTCACTTAATACTTTTGTCTGTCCTGTTTGAAATATTTGTCTTTCCACAAAGAGGTAAAAACAGAAGTGTGACATACTGGTTTTAATATCTGATTATTTCTTTGCTTGAATGCAATAACTAAACCTAGTGTACAAGTCTGCTGAATGCAGATATGAAAACAAATATTACTACAGTGGATCTGCTACTTTTTTCAGTTATGAGGGAATAGAATATTGTTACATATTCTTTGGGCAACATTAAAACCTGTAGCCACAGACCATATGTAGACTTCTTGGGATGCAGTCTTGACTACAAATCACTGTGAACTTGCACTGTAAAATACCTCCAATTCTTTCTGTTCTTCCATGTAGGATAAGATGTCAAACTAGCATAAAACCTTTTGCTAGTATGTACAACAAGTTTGGGCTTGGTGCCTAGTATGATCTCTCTTATTTGTGGAATATTTTAACCCATATAAGCAAATTCACTAATAATTTCCACCAGCCAGCTGAAGGATTTAAGATTAAATAAAAATGCAGACAGACTGGAGTCTTGATTTATAGGAGTGACAGAGGTCGATGGGAAAGATTACGTTTAGTCCTAGTTTAGCACAATGAGGCAGCATAACCCACCAGGAGAGAAAAGAGGGTGAACAGTACATTTCCTACTTCACCAGGACTGAGATTGATTTTTGCCTCTAGTGTCTCTGGCTGTCATTGCCAGTTGTTTGTGAGCTAAATAAATTTGGGCATAAGAAACCTGTATGTAAAATATGCATAATTTAGTAAGTTTTGTTCTTTCCAAAAGAAAGATCCTATGAGGTCAATTATGCCAATTGTTTTAAATGTAGATATTATTATTACTTATTCTTCTCCAATTTAAAAGAACCAAACTACACACTGTCTTTGAACTCAGGAGAATGATGAGACAGAATTTAAACCCATGCTCCCTGCTCTTTCCTTTTTGCCAATTAGGGGCCCCAGTAGGTCAACAAGATCAAATGTTTACCACTTAGTCTTGAATTTAGGCCTCTCTAGAAGCATACAAGGAGGTGGGTAAAACCCAAGTAATCCAAAATATCATAAGGGAGATTAGTACGTGTATGCAATCTACATATTTCTTGTATTTTTTAAGCTAAATTGTACTTCCTACTTATTCAAAACCAAGGTTCAGACATTATTATTTTGATTAATTCTGAATATTTTCCATAAGAAAACCTATTTTAATTCATAGGACTGCAAGAAGAACTAGAAAACCTTATTTTAGTTCCATCATTTTCCTTGCTTCCTGAGGCATCCATGAAAGTCAGTCCTTTCACAGAAAAATATCAATACTACCATTAACTCAAAGTTAATTTTTCATTGGTGTCTAAAGATAGTGGTTATAAAAACAATATTCCATGTATATTGCTTGTTTTCTTATTTACAAGAATTTTTATATTCTTAGCATCATGTGCTCCACCCAAAAAGTTGCCATCATATGTTATTCATGCTCAATATGCTAACTCAGAGAAGACCTTTTTTGCTTTTACTGTGGGATTCACAGTATATGCATGGAAATACCTGCCATGTCCTAAAGTACTCCATATATCATTAAGTGAATAATGTATATATGTTGTTTTGATGAAGTAAAGCACTATTTTTTCTAATTTGTTTGAAAGTGGAAAAATGAGCATATGTCAGTTGTAGAATTTTTCAGTTTGCCTATGACCTAAGTCACAGAACAAATCAAGAAATATTTTAGTCCAAGTCTGAGACTGTAACACTCAAAATAGCTTAATAGAGCTGGAAGTGCTTGAAAGAGAATAGAGTAACTTCAGTCAAACATTTGGATATTTTCTATTAAAAATAACTTATTGAGAAAATCTAGCTTGAATCACATTTACTGTTTCACATGGTGGATCTGTAGGATAAAAAAATTTTGGGGGGGGTATTTCTTTTTTTGTTATAACTTCTTTTTGTTCCAGTATGGTTTGTTGGTTTTTTTTCTTATTTTTCTTTCACATTTTCCACCAGAGCCAAAACCAACAGATATTCATGCATTAGGTATTACACTTATTAAAAAATAAAGTCCCCTAAGCAGACACATTTTGACATATTTCCTTTAACACCCTGTTGTGGGTTTTACCAGGGATCAATTTTTTTCTTGAACTCCCCCCACTCCACACAGTTTCTATAAGTTGAGAGAGGTTTTATACAGACAAAACAGAGGATTGACGTAAGGGGTATAACACTAAGATTTATTACTAACAAGATAAAGACTAAGGAATAATATACTACAACAGTTCTAATTAAACTTGCTTATCTTATGAAAAGAATGTTAGGTTGTTATTTATAAGTTTGGTTCATCTCAGGTTTTTCAGTCTTTCTCCCCCACCTTGGGAAGGCAAGGGAGGGGGAAAGGTCCTCGCTGCGGGCTTGGGTATTTGGCTGGGTGCCAGGTGCCATTTCCCCCTTCCTTGTATCAGACTGGGGGAAGAAAGGTTCTGCCTTTTGAAGCAATTTTTGTAGCACTTGTAAAGTTTCTTTTCTGTTATCTTGAGAATGACAAGTATAGTGTGTTGTTGCTGAAGATTCCTTTTGTTCTCTCTCTCTCTTGGCTGGCTCTGCTGCATGATGACTTCAGAGTTGGGTCTGTCCCTCCTCCACTCCAGCTAGGACCAGAGGCCACAGGCACCCCAGAGCTCCTGAGGTCTTCTGTGGCTTATAAGGGGACTCTCACTCCATTATGGTCTGTACCACAGTTATACGGGATAATGGCTTTGAGTCCTTTCCCCTGTTCCTGGGGGGGTCCTTCACAGAAGGACTTTACCATAGTCTTCAGCCACGACTACAGAAAATGTCTTTGAGTCCTTCCTGCTACGTGGAGGAAGATAGTACTAAGAAGTACTTCTACCACAGAAGATAGTACTAAGTAGACCTCTCTTTGTGGGTCTACTAAGGACAACAGTTCTTCCATACTCTTCTGTCTTTTAGGGTCACAAGTGAGCTGCACCAGAATGGATCCCTCACTGAGACTACAAGTCCTACTTGAAACAATCTGATCCAGCATAAATTTCTCTTTCCAACGGCACTGGTCTCTAGCAGGACTCTGCTTCAACTTAAGCCTCTTATGAGGGTCACAACCTCTTCAGGCACTCGTCTGTTCTGGGACAAATTCCCTCATTAACTGCTGGGGGGTCTCTGTACCCCAGTTATCTTCTAAAGGTGGCAGGGGTTTTTAACTTTCAGTCTATCCCCTGCTGGAGGGAGAGAGAGGGGGGGAAACTCCCTGCTCGCCTCTGCTCTTCTCATGCTAGAACTGACCTTGAAGGAGGCTCCATTATCTCAAGTCGTCTCTGCTCTCCGCTGGGCTGGAATTCTTTCTGCAGCCAAGTTGCAGGTGGGCAGCTTCTGTCTGGAGTTTGTTTCTCCACTGTTGCATGTCCTGGCTGGAGAGACTTCAACGCCATGCCTGCCGCTGGCCCAAGGCTGGGGGGAGAAGGGCCTGACCCCCTACTTGGGGATCTACTGTCTCCCTCCTACATGGCTGCTTAATTTCTTCTGTGAAATTCCCCTTCTCTTCCGTTTTCTTAAATATGTAATTAGCAGAGGCGTTACTAAAACTTCTGATTGGCTTTTTCCTCCAGAAATTCACCTGGACTTGACTATTTCAGTTCGGGGGGGGGCTGGTAACCCATGACGCACCCAGCTCATCATTATGAGGTCATCTATGAATTTTGAATCTGTCCTGGATGACTCTTTCAGCAGATTTGAGTTTGGGCTGCAGCTCAGCAAGATAGAATTATTATAAATCAAATGGAAAAAATTGAAGTGTTACAATATTTGGAGTTCTTAAACCTATTGAAAAAGACTTATTTTATGGATTTAACACCTAGTTGGATGTTAAATGGTGTAAAAAAATATTTCAGCAATAATCTGGTTAGTTTTTAGTACCTCATTATTGCCACATGGGTGACTAGGCTAAACAATAAAGAAATACAATACCTAATAGGTTTCAGAAAGATTTTCAATCTATTTTTTCTTGCTACAGACAGTGATTGTATTATTCTGACAAATATCACAAAATACTTTAAAATAACATGAAAAACATGGATTCAGAAAAGATGTGTAAGGAGACAAGGAGCAGATTTTTAATTCTTTATCCCTTAACTGGACTATAGTTCAGAAGTAAGATAATCATCTCTGAATCTTTTTTTCGTAAAACTGGATCAAAATAGGGCACACAACCACTTTGAAATTCAGCCATAAGGCAGGGTTTTAACTACCAATTTAAAATATTATTTTGGGTAAGATGATATATGTGGGACTCACTGTAAGTCTTTTTCAAGCAATTTGTTTCTTTTATAGAAGAGCAAAGAAAAAATGTTTTGTTTAAGGATCCTTCAAAGCTTAACAAAAAGCATTCTGGAGGAGGATTTACCATACATTTTAATGGGATGAGACTGAAACGATATGGGATTTTTGGGAAGCAAATCTATTTCTGATGGGCACCTATTAGATGCATCTTCTAGTCTGATTTGTATGGAAGGTAGTGTGGGAAGAGGAAGAAATGATCTTGTTCTACTAGTTCCTTGGTTTTTTGAAGTTCCCAAAATCATCTTTGTATTTACATATTTTTCATTCTGCTGTTTTTCAAATGAAGAAATAATCAAAGGAATTACAGAGAGACCCTCAATGTTTTTTATCACTTTTCAAGCAAGTAGACAACAGTTTTATTTTCTTTTCATGCATTATTCTATTAGTGTGAATAAGCTTTCCTAAAAGGTGATTATATTGTCATTTTTTATGAAATAGCTTTAAAATTATGACTGATATTTTATGACCAACATAAATCAAAACAATATTATGTGAGGTTGACTTGTTCTTTTCTCAGCTTGATTGCTTAATTTGGATTGAAAGCACAAGTTGATAAAAAAATTCAAAGTTGCATTACATGTACGTACTGAAATATGAAGAAAATGCAGAATGCATAAAACATAAGCATAAAGAGAGCAGATAAAAATGAAGCTAGTGAATTTGAATAAAGCCATTTCAAGTCTTGATGATTGCTGGCATGTTCTAATTGCTGTATCAGGATATCTGAAGAACAATCAATCGTACCAGAATAATCAAGTAGTTCCCTTGATATTTATGCTCAATGCAAAGACAGTATGTAAGTAACTTAGTTCCACCACTTTATTTATTGGTGTTTCATCTTTATAAGTTGAATTTTTCAGTAATTTTGATAATTTTATTGCATGAAATTTTAAAAGTTTTATATTTATCTTGAGTGATTCTTATTCAAGAACACTTATCTGAGTCTGAGAATTCTAGGGAAGGGAATAGACTTTCAAGGTGCTTAGAGTAGAGGGTCCAAGAACCTCAGCTATGGAATTTAGGTGCCTGAATCATTTCTGGAATCTAACATTTCCTCACCTGCAAAGGGTCTGGTGTCAGCAATGAAACCAGACATAGTGCAAGAGAATATTGTGCAAGACCACACAGCACCACCAACCTTAATCTACCTTGCCCCTGTTCCAAGGCTGTGTTCATTAAGCAGGCTGCAAAACAAAACCTCTGAATTATGTCAGAATGATTCGCAGCTGGCAGAGGCATGGTTATTATTGGCTGGAAGCATCAAATGATTTTTCATTTCTGTGAAAGTACTGAGAAACTAAAAAGACAGTACGTTAAACTAGTTCACATTTAATACCCTTTCTTTAGTTCTAAGGTGAATAATTTACAAACACATACCAGAACAAATATTCTTGAAGTTCAAAATTTAATATTCAGTATTTGGTTTGAAAACAACTGGCTAAAAGGTTTAACTGAGTGGTTTTGGTGTGCAGAGGTCATAATTATTCAGCAAATCACCTGGGACATAAAGTCTGCATTGTCATTTTTAGTGGGGTGTCGACAAATTTTCTTGATAGCTATGAAGTCAGAAACACAGAGATCTGAAGCTGCAGTTCTCTATACAAGCAAAAGAAAAAGAAATCATATTACATATTACATATTCCCATGCCATTTCATTAAAACTTGTTATAACCTGAAAGTTAAACCCATAGAGGAGCACGTAAAAAAAAAACAAACAAAAACAAAACAAAACAAAAAAAAACACAAACAAAAAAAAAAAAAACAACAACAAAAAAAAAAAAAACAACAACAAAAAAAAAAAAAACAACAACAAAAAAAAAAAAAACAACAACAAAAAAAAAAAAAACAAACAAAAACAAAACAAAACAAAAAAAAACACAAACCTGGATTTTTGAACTCAGTTATAGTTAGAAACTAAGAAGAATATTCCATAGTTCTGTTGTGATCTGTGATGGTAGCTCAACTGTTGTTGCTAATTGCAATAAGTGCCCATGAGGCATCCACAAACATTTGGTTAGAAGGATGAATCCTCACAAGGAAAGAGTCAAAATCCTGCCTTGAGCATAATTTTGACTTGCAACTTTGTGGTCCTTTCCAAGCTACTGGGTTTAGTGGTTGTCTCC
Organism: Pachyramphus minor; assembly: GCA_013397135.1. NCBI lineage: Eukaryota > Metazoa > Chordata > Aves > Passeriformes > Tyrannidae > Pachyramphus > Pachyramphus minor. The sequence goes on along the minus strand of VYXB01004460.1, from coordinate 59,259 downwards.
ATTACCATAAATGAAAAAAAGAGTTGTTTTTTTTTGTAACTGCTTACTCCATGGTTCAAACGTTAATAAAATGTTGAACTGCAGAAAAGACCTGGTTGTAGAAATGCTAAACTTCTGACCAAAGGAAATCAATAGAGACTGGGAATCCAGCATTCTTAAACAAAAATCACTGGGGTGCAATTTTGACCCCTATGAACATAAAACTTCAAAGGACTTCAATGAAATAAGGATTTCATTTTAAATCTCAGAAAGTAGGTACCCAAGTCGAAAAGTTGCCAAACTAAGAGGTCCCTTTGGAAAACCGACATTTGAATGACATACTAGAATTCACACAAGGAGTCATTGTGAGAACTGAGATGAACTCATGATTTCCTGGCTCTCACTGATTGAAATTACTTCTCAGAACTGGCTAGCATAGCAATAAAAGCAATTTTTCTACTGCAATCATTTATGATACTGTGTTCAACTTTATAAAATATGTTCCTTGGGGGTGAAATTAATGAGCAACAAATAAAGACTGATTATTTACACTTTTGTGCAGCTGCTCTTACAAGAGGATGGGGAAAGATGAAATCCAGCCTCAATACAAGACCATGATGTGATGTGGCCAAACTTCAGGGGATTGTGGCTTCCATATAACCTTATAGGCTGGAGTAATAGCTGCTGAATCTCTGCATGTTCTTCATAAGGATTCCGAGTGATTTTATCTTGATGTGACATTTGCAGCTCTTTTCCGATGCTATTCCTAAATGCTTTGCCAGGACTCATTTTGATGCATAATCAGGCCTTCTTCCATGGCTTTCATACAGAAGGAATACATTTCTTCTTCTCATAAATGGTTTATCAGCAGTTTCTGTGTAGGATTTACTTATTGCACTTCTGTGAGGTTAATGACTTCAGGTAAATTATGATTGAGCCACACAAACTGGTGTAAAAAAATTCCTTGGGCGTTGTCTGTGTTACAGGGATAATAATGAGTTTTCAAAAAGTGTGTATCCTATCATTCACATACCAACCATTAACACCTGTAACATCTATCAGCGTGAGCTGATCAGTTTAAATGTGAGCTGTGGATAACAACCAAGTGTGAAGGAAGAGTGGCATAACAGGTGTGGTTACCTGCTCTATTCTTGCACTGGAGCTTCCCTGTTGCATTCTCTTTAGACAGATGGCCTCAATTTTTAACTAAGAAATGGGGAAAGAAAAAAATGTACACCATAAGAATCTTCATTGAGATGGTGATAGGAATGAAATGAGACCCAATAAGTCGTTCTCTTCTTTGGTTATTCTCTTTTCACCATGCAGGCAAGGTGGTAGATTGCATGATTAATTAGAATATCAGTGATTCTCAAATTATTTGAAATAATTTTTGTTAATTAGTATTATTTCTTTGTTGTCCTCTTTCTTAATTCTATTAAGAAAGGAAAATTCTATTTGTCAGGAGTCTGTCTTCTGAGGTCTAAATATTACCAATGTTATTAAATCAAAATTTCTTCTAAAAGTCAGTAGGATTTGAACTGCAGAAAGACTGGCAATGAACTACAGAGCTTGGCTGTAAACTAGAATCTCTGGATCATAGACTCAATAAAGTATAGTAACACTAGTACAATCCTGCTTTAAATTTAAAATTTGCAATGCTAATCTCAAATTGAGTACTCTCTTACAGGTCACATTTTTTATATTTTTAAGTAGTCGTCTCTGATGATATCTGGGGGAGGATCCCTGTGTAAGATAGCAATTTACAGCAAATCTAAATGATATTTTGAAGTTAGCAAAATAATTTGAGTTAGCTTGATGTCATATAAACAAAGATAGCTCATTTCTGAGAGTAGGCTAAATATTTGTGTTAGCTCATCTCCAGCACTGCTACCACACTTCAGTACTTTAGTAATGACAAAAATTGCATGACTTCCAGTAAAAGAGTAGCTTGGAATAGAGAGCAGAATGTGATCCTGTCAACAGACCAGTGTAGGCATGCCCTACATTAATGTCTGGTGTTAATCAGGGTGGGAGATCCTGTCTTAATGCTGCAGATGAAGATAAGGAAATGCTTTTAAAGGAGGAAACTGAGAATCTCAAGCTTGCCAGAAATAAGAGCTACAGAGAATATTGTTAATAATTTCCCCAGAAAGAAAATAAGTTTAATATATTGATCTTGAAGAGAATTGCACCATAATTTCTTATTATCCTACTTGCAGTATCCTTAGGTGAATTTCTAAAAAATACCAAAGATAATTACAAGCATCTTCTTAGTGTCGTTTGATTGCAAATAAAGACACCCTGATGAAGACAGATTTAGAAATATAGTTCCAGAAAAATATTTGTTTCAACTCACAAATAGGTGGTATCTTTTAAAATCACCGTTGGATTACCCCACTTACTATGATTAACAGTAGACTCTCATGACAATATAAAAAGGAGGAACTACTTATAACATTCTATTTTAACCATATTGCAAAATAATCACTGTTCAGTTAAGCAGGTACCCTCATTGCTTCATTAGGAAGATTAATTTGTCTTTTCTGTGTATTTTCATGACTTTCTTGTAGCAAACATAAAGAAGTCATCTAAAAAGTTTTTCTCTAAGGTGGCTTTTTAAAAATCAGCAAAACAAAATAGACCACCAGGCCAAAGAAAGAAATTCCTGAAAACTTAAAAGAAAGCTGCCTAACAGATATTTAGAAGTTTTCTAATTGCCAACTTTCATTAAAAAACCAGATTAAATAATTCCCCTTTTTAAAAAATAATTTTAAATACATATTTATTTAATTTTCATTTAGCAGGTGTTTTATTTAAATACACTTTAGGGTGTATATGTCATGGCATTGGTTTTGAAAGGTATATCCCATTCTGGTTCAAGGCCCACAGGTATAAGGGAATGAAAATAATTTACTATAGCACTTATACAGCTTTAGTGTATCTAGAAAATGGAAAGTGTGTACATGTGGATTTTTTGGTAACTGTTTTTTCATATTAATATTTTCCTAATAATAATTCAATAAAACATTAAATAGTTCATCTTATGATATCAGATTTTGTTGCAGAACTGAGCTCTGGGTAGAATAGAATAAAATTGATGTGCATGGATCTTTTTCTTTCTGAAGATATGACCAGGGTCAGATTCATTTGATTACTTCTGAACATAATTATGTTTTCTTCCTGGTAACATGAATATAGTAAACTAATATAAGAAAGCTTCAGGAGAATGCTTACATACTTCTTCCTACTGGAAACCAAATAAAGACCCTACTGAACATTTAATGTCATGAGGTAATTTTGAACTTTTCCCTCTCTTTGCAAAACAAAACAAATGATGCCTTTTCAATTTAAAAAAATACAATGCTTCACAGATTCTTATATAATTTCAAGCATTGCTGATATAATATGCAAAATCTTCTACACAATTAAATGTAGGAGCACTCCTAAGACTGTGACATTTTTTTAATTGCAAGCTGCAGAATGTAGGGGATTTCAAAACCTGGTTGTGAAGTATACTGAGATGTTTGTGGAGCATGCAATACTGAAGTTGTATCAATACTAAGAAAAGTTGAAAGCAAAAGAATGTTAGTAATTAAAGGTAAAAGAAGAAAAGCTGTAAGAGCCTTGTGGAGCAGTTTAAACTTTAGACAAACCTAAGTTAAATTTCCATCACTTCCCAGTATCCTGTGACTGTTGTGTGTAGTTGTGTTCTCAGGTTTCATCACAGTAATAAGTAATAAAATGGTAGTGCTGATTCAAATCCTAGAGTTCTTTTGTTAGAGCTGTAAAAGGGCAAACCTCCTTTCAAGTTTTAGCAGATCAGAACTTCACCCTGTACAGGCAAGTGGACTGAGGATCCTATGTGACACAATGGGCAATGATTCTAAGCCCTCCGTGAAATTCACAGTACTGGTTAGTCTCTGTATGTTCACATGTTTATCAGCATGTCACTCTGTTTCTTCCACATAGCATAGATCCTTAATACTCGCTGAAAACTGAAAGTTTGGAGAGATTATTATAATTCACCCTGGGTTTGATTAAATATGAAGAGACTATGGATTACTAAAGAAAAAGTCCTTGCATTTGCCTCCTCTTATCCTTGAGAGGTCTCCTGAGGATTAAACCATCCAAACATCTATTCTACTACCAGACTGATTCATTCTTAGTTTGTCTGAAGGGACAATGTTTATTGAGTTTAATACTGAAAAGTCACTTACACAGCATGTCATTTACTCCAGTAAATGGTCTTCAGAAAAGGGGAAAACCCCAAAGAAAAATAACAATATTTTTGCTTTCATTATATTTTGTCTTTAGTTCTGAGTAGGTCAGGTAAACAGACCCTACAGTTATTCTTTTCCATTGTTAGAATTGACTACATAACTTCTCTTAGTTGAAATGAAGTGGTGGATGTACAGTTTATTAGTAGGACTAAAGTCTTTCAATACATCATCAGATTTTCAAGTAATTTCATTTCTTCAAAACAGATTACCAGAACAGGCTTGGGGCTCACCTGCTTTCCAGAAGGTCTGCAGAGAGGGACCTGGGGTCCCTGGTGGACAACAAGCTGTCCACAAGCCAGCAGTGTGCCCTGCTGTCCAAGGTCAATGGTATCTTGCAGTGCATTATGAAGAGCATTGCCAGCAGGACAAGGAAGGTGATCCTGCCCCTCTACTCAGCCCTAGTGAGTGCTGTGTCCAGTTCTGGGCTCTTCAGTACAAGAGACATGGATGTCCTGGAGCAAATCCAGAGAAGGCTTGTGAAGATGATGAGGGGAGGGTGCCAGAAGGATGGAATCAGGCTCTTTCTCAGTGATGCCAAGCAGCAGGACAAGAGGCAATGGACAGAAACTGGAACACACAAAGTTACACCTGAACATGGGGAAGAATTTCTTTACTGTGCAGGTGACCATGCACTGGAGCAGGTTGCCCAGAGAGGTTGTGGGCTCTCCTTCCCTGGAGATATTCAAAAGCTGTCTGGACCCAATCCTGAGTAATATGCTTTTCAGGACCCTGCTTGAGCAGGAAGGTTGGACTAAATGACCTCTGGAGGTCCCTTCCAATCTGTGATTATGAAACATCAGATGCCAAACCAGGGAGAGAGAACAATGGGGGATTTATATTTATAGCCATTTTGCAATAACTGAATTTCATTTTTTGTGTGTCAGTGAGTAATTTTCCCTCTTGTTTATCTGGTTTTATTTCTGCACAAATTTGGAATAAAGATGTGTACAAGTGGCATGGAAATATATATGTTATTTGGCTCACTGAAAAGAAACTAGGAATTGCATATAAAACCAATTTCTTGTTTTCATAGAAGGATAAATCTTTCAGAGGTTATTATACAATGTGACCTTTCGGTGTCTCACAAGTTTTCAATTAAATTTTGAATCTGAGCAGATCTAAAAAAAAAAAAAAAATTTGATAAAAAAATGTTTTACAAGCAGAAAAATAAGGTTGAGGTCTCACATGAACTCACATCCAAAGGTTTCATTCATGTAAATGCATAAAGAGAATAGATTTAAAAGTGTTTGAGGTTGAAAAACAGAGAAAAATTAATTTAATAGTGTTGTAGTTTTATTTACTGATTGATTATATTGATTTTCTTGTCATCAACTGTGAAACAAACCATGTTCTTGAATCAGCTTCCCCAGGAATAATCCGTGCAAAATAACACTTTCATTAAAGAAAGTATTTGCCACAAAGAGAGTTCTTGTAGCATACCTAAATTCTCTTAGCATTTGGTAAATGACTATTTATAATATTTCTTCTGTCAGTAAAAATTGTCTAATGCTCGAGGTATTGAAAAGAAGTAGAATATGAATTGTTTCTGCTTTCTCCTTTCCTTCTCCGCCTTCCTAGAGGACAGGAAGGAAGACTTGACAGAGAAAATATCTCAAAATGTCAGGATCCAATCCTATTTTTTCTGACTTTCTGAAAAGTCCATAGGACCTAACAGAGTAAAAGTATGAAAAATATTTAGATTTCAGACTAGAAATTCTCTTTAAAAGGACTCCCAATATAGAGATTTCACAAGTAAACCTGCATCACAGATGAGACTCTTACAGCCTGATGCTTCTCTGAACAGGTGCAAATACAATGGGCTATTATTTATAACATACTAATACAACTTGATACATTTGAGTTTACTGAAGTCAACAAAGCACATGTTTATACTCTGTTTTGCAAAAACCCTTATTAATGTAGAACATGCATTTTCATTCCAAAACATGAGAGTTCTTTACCTATATGGCTTCAAAATTAATATTTGAATGTATGATTCAAACACATTTCACACAACACTATCATTCTCTTTCCATCCTTTTGCTAGAGAGGTTTTCTTTGCAATGTTCTTTTTCTTTATAGAAAGATGAATTAGAGGTGACAGGGAATCTATAAAAAGAATATGCCATTTATCATGGTAGACTATGATTTAGCAGAATAAATATTGATATTCTGTCTTATAAAAGTCCATCCATGATCATCAGACAATATGAATGAATACACTAAATTCAGTATATCTTCAATAAAACAGAATCCTTATGGTATTTAAAATATAAATACCAAGAACTTTAGTGACTTTTTCAGATAAAATTGAATATTTTTCATCACAATCAAGCTTAACAAGGTAAGCAATTGTTCTTTGCCTTTTGTGTTTCTACCCTTCAAATGCTTACATAAGGTAATCATATACCCATGGTTGCTATTTATCTAAGGTAATCTTATACCCATCGTTATTTGTTTAGATTGCACAAGCCTAACTTCAGTTCTTTTTTTAGTTCTTTTCTTTTGTCATAAGCCTGCTTTTCCATCATCTTACTTATTCTTTTTCCTGTACTGTTGGTTATTTCTTTTTTTTCTGATTGTTTTGGAAACCTGATATGGAATAAAGCATGAAAGATACAATTTAACAGACGTATATAGAAATGGATTATAAACCTTCAGAATATATAATCAGGAGACAAAAATACTTTTTGCCAACATTCAGGATTCCAATGCATTACAGAAAATCATGTAAAGAGTTAGCTTTCTGATTTATTGTATGTGTGTCCTTTACTGAGTGTAATAAAAGAATCTCCTTTAGTCATTAATGCCATGCAGCCTAAGACAGAGCATATACTGTCCTTGATCCATTGCTGAAAGCTCTGGGAGAAGATTAAAATGTTTCATACAAATGTCAAGGAGCCTATGTGCCTGTAAGTAGTGGGATAAAATAGGGTAATTGTTGTTAGCCTTCTCTGAGTAGAGTTGTTCTTAATAATGCCCAGAAATAAATCCTGCCACTTTTCAACCAAATGCAAACTGTATAATTATAGAAATCTGAAAAAATAACTCTACAGAGTTTTGCTGGGCTAGGCCCTGAGTGTAAATTGTTATAGGTTCATTTAATATAGTTAACTTTGGTAAACTGGGAGTTTGACCCATATGTGGAGATTTCAAACATACAAGCAAAAAATAGCTTAAATGTCTTTTAGAAATTGCTAAAATTTGTCATTTGGGATTACATTCAATTTTTGAACTTAATCTAGAATTATGTTAACTAAGGAAAGACTGTTTGGACAGAATGAGTAGGGGAGGATGATATTTGTTCTTTCATTGAAGGTCAGCTGTGGACAAGTATGTTTCTTACTCCTGCAAATAGTACTGAAGTGAGGATTAGATAGTGCTTGGAAGAGAAGTGCCAGGGATCAAATTTACTGATGGCTCACAGGAATATATTTCTCAGATCACAAACACAAAAGATAATCAAGTCCTTGTGCTCATCTGCAGAAATATGATACTGAAAGGAGCCAGCTCTACATCCAGAAATGAAGGTTGATATTAACCTTGTGCTGGTCTATTAAATTTACACTAATTTTACCCTTTACGAATATTTGTGATTGATCAGAGATATGGTTGCAAGAATTGTGGGAATAATGCTGGCTTTGTAGGGAGCAAGTTCTTCATATGTATATAGAAGCCCTTACATATCAGATGTGTGTTTCATTTAAGAAATGCAACCACATCTTGCTGATTGTGAAATGTGGAACACAGAAGCCAGTGAAAAATGTGTATCTGAGGAAACAGGGACATAGGTGAAGAGGGACTGGACAGTAGCATTAGTAGGTTTGGTATAGGAGATATGAAATATTGTGTTTATTATGCAGAAATGCTTATTCCGTTGTCTCAGTTTAATTATAGTGTGGACCTTTGCCATGTCAAGTAGAGAAGAACAACTAGCCAAGCAGCATTCGTGATTTCAGTGCCACAACACGTATTTCCCATGTATTATTTCCTACCTCTTGTTTTGCACAGTCAACTTGTGTTAGAACATCCTTGCACTCTGCTCCAGGGAGAGATGCACTTCTGAAATTCTTTCCTTCATGTATAACTACCTATGTAGTTCAAAACCCTGTTCGCACCCATCGACATGATTATATATGACAGATAAAAATTAAAACCATGCACTTATTAAATGGTTCAAGCATTTTAGAGTATTTGAAGTGCACGTTAGAAATGTTTGCACTTCAGGAGTCTAGAACTGGTACTGCCTTATTTTCATTTCCTAGGAGGCACTGGTAGTTTGCAAAGCTTACTAGCTTGGTCCCCCACTTGTATCTCCCTGTTTGGGAACTTCTTCCCTAGATAAGAAACATGAAATAATTTATCAGAAGCTCCTCCTTGAACTTGTCTTTTAGTGATTACTTTACATATCACAGCATGTATTTTTAAAACACACCTCATCTTTAAAATTTTATTCACCTTTGGCTAAAGCTGGATGACATCTGACAGAAACTGACAAACTACCTACTACTGTTATTTCTGTTGGATTAAGAGACAATAGTCCCGGTAAAGAAGCAATGTCCAAATAAAAAGTAGAAAGTCTTGATTTAAATGACAGGCACATACATATTTTCAACAGAATCCATATAAAGAAACATGTTACTTAACACAAAACTTCATTCAAAATTAAGGATTTGTCCTGACATGTCCTCTGCACCTCTCCTAGTGAATATTGCCATTACTGAGTACTATAACACTGAGTTCCTTTAGTGATTTATATACTATATAAAAAATAAATTTTATTGCTTTAGTTCTTCATTTTACTGACAGATTCTTCTTCTTGCATTAAAAGAAAAATCAACAGGACTGTGTTGAGTAAAAAGCCTGAGAAGAAGAACTGAAGAACTTCAGTTCTATCTTACCATGGCTGGAGAAATAGCCTGGTTTGACACAATTTCAGTCAATGTATAGAAAAAAATTCTGTCACTGGAACAAAGCTGATGTCAATCTGCTCGCATTTTCTTTCTCTTTCTCTTCAGTCTCTCACACACATTTAAAATTTGATTGTTATGTCTTTCCATTAAGTCAGACTAACATTTTCTTTAGAAAATAGACAAACATTCCTCAAATTTTCTAAATTTGAAGCTCAGACTTTATGATGACATAGTGAAGTTTACCATGTATACATTACACAGAATTTTTTTTTGAGATTTGCCATATTTTAATTAATTTTATATTATTACTAATTATTAATTCCTCTTTTCATAATTTACAGGAAAAGGGGAAAAAACCACAACATCCATTTCTTTAAATACTGCTTTTCATTTACTTCATCTTATTTATCTGCTCATTAAATCTGCCTGATTTTTTTGATCTGGTTTTTATATAAGTGTTTTCCAGTGGTTCATTTTCCTGTCAGTCTCTTTTTGACTACATTATCATTAACATGGTGCAGCTCCCACTTCTCAGTCACAATCATCTTCCCCCAATGCTCAAATATGAGTGACCAACAGAATCCTTCAAGTTTTTTGTTCTCATTAGACCACATTCCTACTTCTTTCAAATCTGTTAAGATTTCAGATAATAGACTCATGATCTGTACATAAAGTCATATTCACACCTATATTGCAGTCCTGAAAACATATGTGGTCTGTCATAGAGAGGCTGGTGCTTTCCTTCTCAGGTAGCAAATGTATTATTTGGCAACTGACAGTGAAATGAACACCTAGTGTTAAGTGTGGTTTATGTCTTATCAAAACTGCTAACTCAGTTTCAGGAAAAAAAAATTATAAAAGAGTCTTTAACTGGGAGTCTAGAAACACCCTACTAAATATGTTTCTGTAACCTTTGCAAAAACAGAGAAAACATGCAATAATAGACTACTGCTGTAGCACAACCCTGTGGAAATAAGTAATTGTTTGTTCACATACATTAATAATGTTCAAAGAGACATAGATTTGTTAAATGATGGGTCATTAGTAGTGGAGGCAAAGGCTACACTGGTTTGCCTAGAAAGGCTATTACTCTAAATGATGACACTGTCGCTCTTGCTATCACTAGGATATGTAGGTCAATTTAAACTGAATTACTGAAAATTTGACTCTATTTAAGATATGCAATTTTATACATTATTTCTAACTTTAATGTGAGCATAGTATAAGTTGGCACAGTTCCATTTGTTCTAACAGAACTCTGTTGATTTACTTCTCCTTAAGATCTTGCTCATTAGCAGCAGTTATCCTCCATTTGCTATAATAATATTAATACATGCCCCTTAGGAAATTTTTTTAAAGACAAATATTTAGAGAGTCATCGATACCTTTCTTCTCATAATGCCTATGGAAACGTAGGTTGTCTAGATGTAATATGTTCTGAAAATGAGAGTAATTGTCCAACTGGAGTGAAATTGCAGTGGGTAATAATGCCTTGTCTAAACTTGTCTAAACATATTTAAAAGCAATAAAATGTTATGTCAAGAAAACTTCAATTTAGAAAATGTCCATGAGTAGGCTGATTACGTCTAGAATATATTCATTTTACTTCATATCTTTTGCTTTCATAAAAATTGAGTTTCCATTGTTTTTGTTTGTGCCTTGCTATGATCTATCTAGAAGGTAAATTATGTCCCTCTTCAGGTAGAAGCAGTGATATTTTTCAACGGTACCATTTTCCATAAGGAAAATAAGCCCATTTGTTAAGGAGAGTTGTGATGGGGAAAAATAGAAGAGGAACAAAACCTAAAGGGGATAGCCAATTGATAGTTTCTTAGGTTTACTTGTACATACTAATATAAAAATACATTCCTGCTACATAAATTAATTTTATTATTCTGAAAACAGGTCATACTGTTTTATGGATGGTGCAATTACTAGTATTGAATCAATAATGCTGGAACATAAACACTGTAGCAACTAATTTAACTGAGTATCAAAGAGGCAAATAAAAAATATTATCTAACCTTAGAGTTAGAACATATGTAATGAGAATTATTACAAGGGTAGATAGAAACTGGAGTTCTAATAAAAAACATTGTGCAATGTAGTTTTATACTTTCACACAATTTATTTTTTTTATCATTTGAAAGGCAATGTTTTTTAACATTATCACCCATTTATGCATTAATGTAATATTCATATGTCATGCTGCTAAACTGCATCTAGAGAGAGCACATATATGTAAGTTATAAAAAGAATGAGTTTGAAAAATTCACAACCAATTTTACTTAGATACTGGCTGCACACTTAATTGATCTATTATGAAAATATGACTCATTTAATGCTCCCAAAAGATTAAAATAGTACAGTGTAAAAGACAATACATTCAAGTACGTTTAAAATACAGATTGTAACAGTTGATTGCACTTAAAAATAGATCTTTGAGTTTGTGGGAACATAAAAAGTTTTAAAGGGCAAAAATATGTCACTACTGTGCCAGCAAATCTACATCAGAGAACAGCACAGCAGTTCACCATAATGTGTGCGGAAAGAATATCAAATGAAAGAAGGAGGTGAGGAGGAATCAGCAGTTGGTTACATGATACAGTCAAACCTCAAACAACTACTACTCAAAGCGTTCACCTTTTCAGTCAGCTGCATGTTTTCATATTTGAACAGAGAGTTTTCACCTGGAATGCTATTAATTTAGGGAAATGATAACACTAAAAGAGAGTCTGATACACTATGTTTTGTTCCAGCTTCTAAAACCCTCTTCCTCCCTGCCAAAGCTGGCAGATAATCTGACACAGAGCATCAGAGTACTGAAGGTTTCTGTTTGTTTTCTTCTGCAAAACCACATTGGGTTTCTTCCCAATTAGTGTAGCTGTACAAGCTCCCACGGCAGAGGTAATCAGCAGTGATCCATCGCAGCTGTCACATCTGGCCTTCTACTATACTTTCCAACGTATTTCAAATGTTTTAATGTATGCTTTATACTTCAAAATAATCATGCTTTGAATTTTATTGTTAATTAATTTAACTAATTAATCTAACATACAAAAACATAACAAGAGCAAAACTAAGTATTTAGAAAAAATTAGGTCACCTTGTGTGTGAATGTAGTAATAGTCTATTTCCCCTTTGTGATAGTGTTAGTCTAGGCCTTCCTGGCAACCAGCTGTGGTGGGTTTCATCAGACCAGACACCAGCACCCACCAAACCATTGCCTTTCATGCCCCCCTCTCCTGGGCAGTGGAGAGAGAGGGAAAAAAAGTCAGGATTCCTAAGTAGAGATAAGGACTGAGAGAAGCAACCAAAACAAGCTGGCTAAGGACACAACTTNCATAGTCCTGACCATGGCTACAAGGGGGTGATGGAGTCCTTCTCCTGCTGCCTAGAGGTCCCTTCTATGGACTGCAAGGGGACAACTTGCTTTACTATAGTCTTCACCATGGCTACAGTAGGATATTTTGAGTCCCTTCCCTGCTGCATGGAGGTCCCATCCCACGGGAGATAGTCCTTGACAGACCTCTTCTTCTCCCAGTGGGTCCACCCCCTCAAGCAACAGTTTTTCAATCTGCTGCCTCATGGGTCAAAAGTCCTACCTGGAAAAACTTGCTCTGGCATACAGTTCTCCCTCCAAGGGCCACGGGTCTCTAACAGGTCTCCACTCCATCTTGGGCCTCTCCATAGGGGGTCACAGCCTCCTTTATGCAATCCACCTGCTCCAGCATGGGGTGCAGGGGGCTCTCTTTACCCTGAAAGTCTTTCATGGGCTGTAGGGCTTCAGCTTTCAGTCTTTCCCCTGCTGGAGGAAAGAAAGGGGGAGAAGCCCCCTCCTTCTTCCCCCTCTCCTCCCACTGCAATGACCTTGATGGTTGCTTGCTCTCTCAGCTTGGAATTTCTTCTGCACAACAACTTTCTCTTCCTCTGTTCTTAAATATGTTATCTCAAAAACGTATATTATCACTTCCAATTGGCTCAGCCTCAGCCCTCAACAGGAAATTCACTTACAGCTAGCTAGCATTGGCTCTTTTCATAGGACAGTGGAAGCTTCTTATTCAAACTACTCCTATGGCCCCCCCTATTACCAAAAATCTGGCCACTTGGACCCACAACACACTTATATTGCATTTATTGTATAATTTCCACATGCTACCTGCAGTTTTTCTGAATGTCTCTTACCCTGAATCTTTCTTAAACAAAGTTGCTAAAGATAGCATGAAAGGTGTCTTTGTTGTATCTTAGTTTTTCTTGGCTCTGTTAGGCACAGCATGAAAGTAAGAAGTATTTGGTCCTGTGTATCTAAGTTGTCATTTGGAAATTTCAAGTTTTGGTTTCTTCCCTGCATGCTGAGGTTTAATTTAAATCATGTCACTCATCCCAACCAGTGATGTCATATCCCTCTGTGATAGCCCTCTGAAGTTGCTAGTGAGTTAATGCCATTCTGTCCTCTCATAAATGTTGAATGAGTGCAGTAGAGAAAAGTCTAGCACTTGTTCATGGAGAAAACTTTGCAAATTATAGGACAAATACCAGAGCCAATGTTTAATCCCCCATTAATGTAGAATGAAAACTAATTTAAAAGTCTTACAGAATTTAATTTTAGCTTGGTTTATTCATATAATCATAATAGTTGTTCTGACTTCTGGCTTTTACTTCCATTTTGAGGAAATGGCATTTCTTGCTTTACAATAGTGGATATCGTGGTTCCTCTTGCCATATTTCAAAGTTGTTGTAGATTCATGATGAGAAGAAAGACTTCCCATGCTATTTTATCCTTTTCCCCTTCTAGGACAGGCTTACTCTTTATAATGGACATTGCAGAACTGTATTCAGTATATCTTCAAATGACTGATCAAATGGCTTCCATCACCGCTTACCATTTAACAGATGTAACACTGATTTTCAAATGTTATAGAAATTGTATTCTGAACTTCAACTCAAAAGACTTATCAATACTGAAAATCAAACAAAGAAAGAGATCCATCCATATCTACTTTATACTTCATTCCTGTATGTACAGGAATCATTCTGATTTATAATCTGATACAGAGCACACAATGAGACAGAAGGAGCAGAGGTAGACTGTGATGGTGGAGTAGGGACTGCTGTGGTTCAGAAGAGAACCTTCATTGGAAGATTGAAAAAAATAATGTAAACTTGACAAATTACATCTTAGCTCCCTGGCACATAGAATTTTTTTTTTTTTAAGGTCTTTCATTAGATACAATTTGTTTGTGTTAGTATCCGTTAGTATTCTGTTAGTATTCCAATTTTCATTGGAAAAATGAGATTAAGGAGTTAAGGTATGCAGTGTAAGTTACTTTTATAGGTGGTACAGAAACATGAACACATCATAAGGAAAGGGGGACCAAATAATTTCTGGGGAAATTTTGGGTTGTGTTGACTCTAAAGAGAACCTACAATATATCAGAGATAAGATGGCTGACTCGGAGACGGGTAGGATTAGGTGAAATGCTGGTTTAAAGAGCCCATACTGACCACATACAGCTAGATTTTAAATATGCTCTAAAACTGTTGCCCTGTCCATACTTATAGAAGTCTAAAAAATTTAAAAATATTATGGGAAATCAAGTTTCCACAGATATTTTTATGTTGTCATGTTTGTGTAAAAACCCACAATCTATGTCAAATACTGTATAAATAATTTGGGATGTTATACATTGGATAAAAATTTGGGATTTTTTTGAATGTTTGTGCTAACATGACAAGCTGCTACCAAACTGGTAAGCAATACTGATGAAATTTAGATTTATACATTTTATTTTCTCTATATACAATAACGATAAATCAATCTTTATAGACCATTTTAGACAAGACTGTCAACCCTAAGAATGTTTCTGTAATAAGAATTAAATATTATGTCCTTTTTCTTAGCTTTTAAAATCTTGCTTACAGATATATCACGGAACATATTTATATTCTGCCTTTGTTTCTGCTTGAAAAGCAATTGTTGTGTAAATTGTTTTGACCTATGCCTTCTTGATTGGCGATTTCTGCATATGAACTGACGGGTGCTAGAAATATCGTTTATGCCTCTCACTTGAAAGCATGCATTGGGGATAGTTTTTCTTGGTTTGGTTTTGTTTTGCTATCTTCCTGTGTTATTGAATATATTATTTACCTTGGAGAAAATAATTTTAACATTTGGCTTAATTCCCACCCACTAACATTTTCTTCCTAAGGAGAATGAAAACAAAACCCTCTCCAAGATTGTTTACAAACCTTTCCTGGTCTGTGTAAGCAGTATCTTTTTCACTGATGTTTTTAATGGCACTGCTTTGTTACTTTTCCTTAAATGACTGGAAGCTTCTCATCATTAAAACAGAATGTGTCTTTTACCACTCCAATTAAGTGAAATCTTTTCCCCGGACACAGCTTAGCAAGTATAAGAGTATGGGTTTCTGGATGTATGACCACACCTTTTGCACTGTTTTGCATGGGCCCAATTTTGTTCAATGAAGACTGCATCAGTATAATTCTGCTGTTAACCATGTAGCCACTTTTAGAGCAATGCTTTATGCTAATATAAAACTGTTGTAGACTGTGTAAGGATAGTTCACTTCAAAATGTTCAGATTACTTCACCAGAATAAAAGAACCCATGAAGAAAGAGAGAAATCCCATTTCTGAGAACAGAAAGAATTGTACCTGAAGGGCAGGGAAGTAGTTGCCCTTCCATCATTGTGCTCTGATACGAATGGTAGCAAGTTACACTTTGTTTCAGTTTGCTTTTCAAGAGTGATAAGACTCATGTGGCGGCACTGTTTGTGTATGAGTGGCTTTCTCACAGTGAAATTTGCAAATTCAATACAAAACATCAACAATCAGACAACTAGAAATAGAGCTGTCATAGATATTAGATGTTCGATAGGATCTATCTGTTCTGCAATGCAATGTGGAGAAGATCCTCTAAGTTTGATCCCACTAAGGAAAAAGTTTCCCTCAGGCTGGCGACAGAGCTCACAACTACACTGTGAAATGGGTATCTGTCAGCATCGGATTTGAAACTTAATTTCCGTTTACGCACAGAATCATGGAATGATTGAGACTGAAAGGAACCTCTGCAGGTCATCTTGTCCAAATGCATGCGCAAGCAGGGTCATGGAGAGCGAGCTGCCCAGGACTATGTCCAGAGAGTCTGTGAATATCTCCAAGGGTGGAGATCCCACAACATCTCTGGCCAATTGGTGCCAGTTCTTGATCACACTCACAGGGAAAAAGTGTTTCCTGATGTTCAGGCAGAAACAAGACATTCTGTAAGAGCTGTCTAATGTAAAACTCTTGACTTCAGTGCTCTCTGGGACCCTAGTAATCTTCCTATAACAACTGTGATTTAGTATGAATATACAAACAAACAAGTAATAAATAAATAAATAGAATGTATATATACATATACATATAAAATCACAGAGAATGTGCTGAGACTATATCTTAATACTTGAACTGGGACTGTCTAAACAGTTTGAAAAGTCATTGTATGGTGGAGAAAGCCTAATATGGCACTTTGTCATTCCTTATTGTTTACAGGGAACAGGCCCTCCACCTGTCCCAGAAATCTCCACCAGATTTTGATTTAGCAGAAACTATTTTCTTTATTCCTAAACAAAGCCCAGGAGCTAGATAATCTACAGGCCAGTACTCAAGGTCAAAGCTTTTCAGTGTATACAAACACTTAGAATATCTGGGGAACACTGACTTTGAAAGCCAAGTTTTATTACCTCTTGTTCATGAAATTACTCGTTTCAATGTTCTTTTTTCCCAGTGATATATTGCTTATTTCCTTCTGTGATGTTTTAATTAATGTTGACAAATCTTATCAGATGAAGGAGAATAAATAAGGAGAAAATATTTTTGCTACAAGATAGTAGCTTGCAGAAATAATAACGTCAAGCTGTCAACTACGCTTTAATATGCATCTTTATTTTCCATATTAATTTGTTTACATCCAAATGCAGAATATCTATAACTTAAGTAAGTTCCCTTTTCTCTGCTGGAAATCTTTTTTACTTCATCATGTAAATGGAAATGTTTTCACATCCTCCCTCAAATATTTAAGTCTGTATGCATGGCAGGATATTGACTCTGTATAATGCATCTCCCAGAACAGTGTAACAGGCTCTTCCTGCAAATATATATGTGCCCAGTATGCCGTTAAAAAAAAGAATAAAGATCTCAGAAGCAAAGACTTCTCTAATTGTTTTTCTGGGGACAGTGGAAATGCTATTAGGGAGACATAAAACTTATTAACAAACAACATTTGTGAAAATGTAAAAAGATTTACTTTCTGTATTGACAGTCATTCTTTATCATGTTTCTGACAAAACAATATGAAAAAAAAAGCCTGCTTCTCCTAACAGATAATTCATGTTCTAATAAATAAGAGACTGTATAAATTGTGCATTATATCAGCAAATGTTATTATCAACAGTGATGAAGCAGGTATGTGTATATTCTACTTACTTAAATGGAATAACTGTCAAATGCAACCTTTCACGTCCTATGTACTATTAAAAGCTAAAATTATGCTAATCTTTTTAAGGGGCTTATTGACTTTTATTTAGCTGTAAAGAATTTAAATACCGAAACAGGAGGAAAAACTAAGAAAAAAGGAACAGAGTATCTTCTACCTTCATTGTCTAGATAGCAGGATGCCTTTGAGAACAAAGAGATTTAGTTATCAGTGAAGACAGCTCCTAGCAGAATGAGGCACCTGTCCAAACTGAACAGTAGTTTACTTTGCCACTTTGTTTCTCATTTCTGCCTCATTTGTGTTCCTTATTTGTTTGCTTTTAGTGCTTAAGTGAAAATGCACATCAGTTTGTACAATCTACATGTCAGGGATAGGATACTCTATATGAACACATCATCACAGCCAAGGAAATAATAAGTAACACATCTCTCATTGTATAATCTAGAAAACAGAATTGAAAAGAAACCTTTAGTGCTCTTCTTTTCTGCCTTCCTGCTATGCAATCCCAAATCACTTTTAACAGACTCTGGAATATCACTTAAGCAGGTGACACAGGAGCTTGAAATCTATTAAATCAGACAACACTTCATTTTTCACGAACCTCTAGATAGTAGAAGTCATTAAAAAAAATATAAAAAAGGTACTTTTAGTCATACAGTTAACAACTGAATGTTAAATGAAAGAATGTTGCCTCTTTCAGTCAGCACGTCTGTCTTCAAAGTGCCTGTTTAATTTTTTTAAGGGTAAATCTGTAACACTAATATTCTAATGTATACTGAGTCCTTTAGATTCACAGGAGAACAGATTAACATGCTGTGCCAATCATTATTGAACATGCAACATGAACTGTGTTAGGCAGCAGAGGACCATAACAAGAGGACACCTATGAAGCTGAGCAACGAGAAGTGCAGACAACAACTGCATGTGTCTTTACAAGCACTGATCAATCTTGCAGGCAAGATCCTAGGAATCTTGGTGAGTAAGAGAAATATATGTATTTCTTTCTCAATTTGCAGTGGTAAAGACTAACCACACCCCTGGGGCTGCATTAGTGTGGTGGCTTAACCCTGGCTGGACACCAGGTGCCCACCAAAGCTGCTCTATCGCTCCCCTCCTTAACTGGGGAGGGGATAGAAAATATAACAAAAGGCTCCTGAGTCTTGATAAGGATGGGGAGAGACCACTCACCAATTACTGTCACAGTAATCCTTGACCTAATTAATTCCATTTAATTTTTAATTTACTAACAATTCAATCAGAGTAGTATAATAGGAAATAAAACCAAATCTTAAAAACACCTTCTCCCTACTTCTCCCTTCTTGCCAGGCTTAACTTTACCCCTGAGTTCTCTACCTCCTCTCCTCCTGCCGCACAGACGAACTAGGAATAGGAGTTGCAATCCTCACAAGTCCTCTCTACCACTCCCTCCTCCTCAGCGGGGTGGATTCCTCACATCTTCCCCTGCCCTGAAGTGGGGTTCCTCCCACAGTGACAGTCCTCCATGAACTTCTCCCGTGTGAGTCCTTCCCACCGGCTTCTGTCAGATTCTCACAGAAGCCACGCCTCTAGCCCTCTCTTGCCATGCAAACACAATACAATTAGCCAGAGAGTAGCCCACAAGTTGAGATTGTGTTTACTCTTCTCTACTTCCCACTTCTGTATTGCATTCTGAATAATTTACCCAATTTACCCTATACAAGGGAAATAACAATAATCTAGAGAGAGTTTAGTAATGGTGGATCAAGATGGTTAGGGAGCTGCAACAAATGACCTAAGAGCAAAAAATTTTACCAGATTGGTTTAGCTCGGATGAGAAAAGACTAAATAGTATAGGTAATAATTATATTTCTATAACATTAATAGCAGCCTTTAACTACTTAAAATAGGACTTACAGAAAACATGGAACCAGATTTTGTTTTGGTGCTTAATAGGAGGATGGAGTGCAGTAGTCACAAGCAGGGGCACAAGTAGCACAATTGGGCATAAGGAAAAAATTCTTCCCCTTGCCAGTTGTTAAACATTGAAACAGGTTTCCTAGAACGGCTGGAGGACCACAATCCCTGAAAACTTTCAGTGTTTAGCTGTACAAGGCTTTATGGTGTCTAGTTCAACTTGGAAGCTGGCCTGGCTCTGAGAAATTTAAAGAAAGTGACTTCCAGCAGTCTCTTCTAACCTAAATTTTTCTTTGATCCTATGTTCAAAAGTTTAAAACTTTTTATTTTATAAGACCTTTTTTGAGAGTTTCTTTTGGCTTTGCAATATTCAACATAATCCAAAATTACCTTGTTTTTCCTTTAAAAAATGAACTCACAAATCTTGGGATAAGTACAGAGCTCTTTTCAAAAATTGCATTCAGAATGTAATTTTTTTAGCTGACATCTGATATTAGCTTTATCCTGCATTTATACAATCACCCCAAATAATTCTGACACTCTAATTTCATCTATGATCTTCTGCTTGATTAGAGAGAATAAACAGGAAATACTTAAGAAACTTGTTCTGAAGAAGAAGGCATTAAATAGCTTGTTTATATACCTTCATAGGTGGTTTTCATCAATGTTACCACCTAAGCATCTCACAATCCTGTTGGATAGAAAATTCACTGATCACAGGAACTGCTTTACACAGAAAGGCAAAAAAGAAGAACAGTTCTCTTTATTCCAAGGTGCCACATTCATAAGACTTATTACACCTCCCCTCACTTCTGCCTCCTGCTTTCTGCCCTAACACTGCTTTTGTGGTTCTTTGTCTTTTGTCTCTACATAATCCAGGGTAGAATTTCACAGTTCTCCTAGCCTTGCACGTTAATTACTGACGAAGCACAGGAATCTGCTCTCTTTTAGAGAATCTGAGATTTCAAAATATAAATGAGATATTTTTAAAGCAAAAATAACATTTATTTTAAATAGATATGAGAAAGCAAAAAAATAAAATGTGAAAATCTAAGAGAATGTCTATCTCAGTTATGTGAGTAGTCTGAACTTTTTGAATCATATGTTAATGAACGTATCTGTCTTCCTCAGGTTGTGTTCAATTATTTTAGAGCTTTAGCAAACTCTTCTTTGGTCTAACTTCATTAACTGAGGAACTGTTTCTTCTGGCCAATTCTTCCCTCCTTAGGTCTTTAATCATAGAGCTTTCATTTAAAATAACCCAATATATACTGATGCACTAAGTGTCTCAGCAATTTACAAAACATATAATGTACATAACCTGCTTTTAGAAGCTTCCAATTTCTCTCACAGACTGACTGTGAGTGGCTATCTCCTGGGACTAAGAGGAATCCATGATAAAACAGCAGGTTTTCAGAGACATCATGCCTGGAGCTGCTCTAATTTGCACAAAACTTTCAGCCTGGGGCTGTGTCAAGTTTTATTAGCTGAAGTCTGCAGGGTAAACAAATGCTGAGGTCAGTTCAGAAAAGTTTCCAAACTTTTGAATTTTAACTGAGTTAATCATGAATTGATAGAATGCTGGGATGTATGCAACTGTTAGGTTCAAATATTAAAGGGGCAAAATATTCCCTGTCAAAATAAAAAAAAAATTACGTTGGAATTTAAGATAATTAATAATTTTCATTATTCTCCTCTGTGAGGTGACAGGTATTAAACAGAACCTAAGAATGTTAGTAGAAATTATGTATTCCTCACAAATTCTTGTGCCTCCTTATGTTGATTTATAATGAATTCTGAAGTTGGAATGGTTAACAATGAAATAATCTGATTCACTTATATGGTAAATTAATGTTCAAGAAAAACAAGATGGAACTACTCCAAGACCGGTGGTTTGGGCTGCTACTACTGCAAATAGCAGTAATTTAATTTATTTTTTAAATGCTTGTCCTGAGGGTAACCTACTATTTTAATTCTCATCTTGAGTATTCTTTTTGTGCCCTTCTGAATGTATTTTTTTACATGTGTTTTACAAGGTGTATTCTATTAGAGGCTAAATGGCTATTTATTGAGTTTAGAGGCCTAATCATTGGATCAGAGGAGGGTGTAATGAAGCTCCTGTGTCAAAAAGCCTGCACTTGTTTTATGGTTTGGTCAGCTTGAACTGAAAAAAAATTGCTGTAACTTTTCTACAGACTTTTCTTTCATTTTCCTTTTTGGATATTCTTTGATGTAGTAAGCTTTACTAACCACAAGCATTTGATATATTTTATTTAAAGAGCAATTGTTCACTGTATCAATGACATGAGAAATGAGTGGAGTCATAGAATGCTTGGACCTTAATTTTCATTTATCTTTAGCCCCCTTGCTCTGGTTATGTAAAGTGGCTTTAAAATGGTATTTACCATGTCTTAACGCTTCCTAATCAGTACCACTGCCAGAGAAAAGGGCCTTAGTGTAAATGAGAATCAGGCCTCCTTAAAGAGTGTTTACGCAGCAGGTTGTCACTGAGGTTGTTTAGCTGCAGCTGCTTCTTTTTCCAACTCCCATCTGCCTTGCACCTCATAGGACAACAATCACAAACTAAAGTACCACAGTACAACACAGAGCTTGTGGAAGTGTAAAAAATGTAATATACACAAGTAACCTTTTTTTCAGGATCTGGTCCTCCTACTGATTAACGAGCCATTTCAACATGTCATCTAAACAAAATATAGTGCTCAAATGGTTCACCATTTGTAAGACTTTATTTCTGTTATAGTGTTATGGAAATATCAAATTTCTTTTCAGTACTACACTTGGTGACAAGGAAAGTTAGAGATAGATTTCAACTACTTCCACATAAAAGTAGAAAACTACAGTTTAGTCTTTTGTGGAATAAAAAAAAAAAAGAAATTAAGTTCAAAAGCTCTTGTAATTTTATTGTAATATTTGTTGTTTTATTTTTATATATATATATATATATATATATAATAACAAAAAGGAAAAAAAAAATCACCTTCCTATGCTTCCAGTACAGGTTGCTGATTCTTCTGTGTATGGTTGGAATATAAATAGATTGTTCAGCAGGTTACAGTGACAAACTCAGTGTTGTCTGGAAAATACGTCTTGACAAGCTTACAAAAGAATTCTTTGTAAAGAAAGTGCACAGTCCTTGGCAGAGGGATGCCTTAGGAGTGTATAACTCCTTTCCCAGAGGATAATGTTCTGAATCTGGTAGGTTTGTCTTTTGAAAAGTAAACAGCCCTTTGTGGGAAACTTTAACAGTCGCAGAACAACATTTTACTCCAGCATTAACAATTTAGTACTCTATGCAGAAAAACAGCAAATTCTCTGTGAGTTAAAAGAACAGAAGATCAGATTAATCCATCCTGCTACAAAGTAGTATTCGTATTTTCGTATTCTCACACAACATTCTATAGCTAGAATATACTGATATTAGTATATATCACTTTTGCAGTATACACTTATGAACTTTTTCTGTTTCCTCAGTGCTTTTTTCCTCACATTTTCTTCTGTCTCATTTCCCTTTCCATGTTGTACTATCTACTGCTTATATTCTTTCGTCATTGAAGACAAATTCATATTTTCCAGAAAAGTGTTGACATCTAAATGTCAAGCTCTTCTGCTCTCTTTGGTAGGGGAAAGAAACACACAGAGCTAATTACCTAAAAATAAAAAATGTCTTGCTTTTTAGCTTTTTTTGAAGGTTCTATCCGTTCACAAACATCTGTGGAATAATTTGTGCTTGAAAAATTTGTATTGAGTCTTTTTGAGCTACACCCAGTAACAAGTAGCAAAGTGTCTTTTTGGCATTTTGTCATGCCAAGCAGTTTGGCATGACAGAACGTCATGTGAGCTTCCAGGCTGTTACACACACAGTCTGGTCTTACAGATGTCTGACCTGTATCTGACACTCTTATCAGATTAACCTACATGTCTCAAGTAACATCAAAGCCCTGACACTGTCCTTTGGAATGACTGTCTCCTCATTTCAGAACATTTGTGGCAGATATTTCAGTTTTTCTAAATGACTTTTTCCACTTCCTTAGCATCAAAATATAACAAATATATAACAAATATAACAAATCAAAAAATATTGGTATGTATTTGAACTATTGATGAGGTCTAGCTGTCCTTTTTGCTACATCTTTATAGGTCTTAACACCTTTCATTATTAGTTCCACCAGACATTCAGGTAAATTTCTGAAACCTCAAGTTTTTATGCCTGTTTTCCTAGGACAGAGTAATTAATATTTTGAAATATTATGAAGTTTGAGTCAGTAGTTTTTCACTGTTCATTAACATATAGGTATACACTTGCATGCTTATAAGGTCTGTTTCTACAAATTATAATTTTATTTCCTCATCTTTCTGTTTTCATTTTCTTAACAGAGCTGAAGCTACACTGGGTGATCAAAACATCCTTTCCATCATTTACCCAAAATACTCCCAAAATTAAAACAAATCCCAACATGCTTTTGATTTAAATATTTAGTTAGAATAGCAGAAATGTTATGAAGTTAACTAAATTATACATGCCAAATGGATGAGTTACATGCTTGAGCATTTAGTAGTAGAACACCGAACCTTCTGCTCCAGCTCTGGTTTATTCCCAACCCAGACCTGTAGCAACCATAGTTGAAATCTAGTGGATGTTTTGTAGCTCATCATAACAGACATGGTTTACAAACAGACAGGAAACAAATCCAAACAAGAGCAAAAATAAAGTAGTGCAGAATACCATACATATATTGAAACATAAAAATATTTTTCAAGTTTACACATCACTCCTAACTATTTCTTTTTGCTGCATTCACACCCTGGGAAGCTGGTCACTGAGATTTATCCACCTGCTATCTGTTTCTCACTGGCATTTTGAATCAAATCCACTAAATGCATGACCAAATGTTACAGTAGAATTTCATCAATGATTTCCATGGGAAAAATCTTCAACTTTAAGTTTCCCTGTTTAAGTAAGGAATAAATTCACTGTCTGTAGGTGTTCAAAATAGTGTAATGAGAAAATAAAATTTTGTTTTGAGTTGATATACATATAAAAAGTATGTTGGATTTTTCATTGGCTTTTCCAATTTGGGATAACAAATTGATTGTAGAAATACTTTATTTAATGACAGCGTTTTAGAGAAATGTGAGAACTAAAAGTCAAGTGAATATGTAATGTAAAACTTAATTCAGAAAAAAAAGAAGTGGAAAAAATTTTAAAAAGTAATATCAATAGGAAAAGAAGGTTGTTTCTAGCAATGTATGGAAGTTTTGCTATTAAAAAAAAAGAGGGTAGAAAATGTCAGGTGCAATACTTTAATCACATTTAATTGTAGAACTAGTTTATGTAATTTCATTCTGTTCTGATCAGACATCAAATTTTGCAGTAACATCTCAGAGTTCTGTTTTCAGAAGCTGCTATTCAATATTCAGAACGTTGCTCAATGCCACTTCATTTTTGTGGGTAGATATTTAATCCAGTATTATAACAATTCTCTCCAAATTTAAAAACCTAAGGAAGTGTGAATCTGTGGAATCTGTAAGTGATTTTTCCACAGTGTCTGTCCCAGTAGAAGCAACTCCTTTTGCTTCTACAATCAATATAGAGATTAGCAGATATTTTAATATATTTGCTTAGAATACCTTGCAAAAGTATATTGCCTTTCACTTTGAGAACACAAAATGACTTAGAGAGATCAGAGAATTACACTTCAATGTATATAAACCCTCTACAGTGACAAACACCTCACCTTGTTCAGGCATTATAGGTACACTGGAGCCTCTTAAAAAGAATAAAAGCTAGAACCAATTTTACTGGGACTTGTTGAAATTTATGTTTTGTCATGACTGGGTCTTTGTTTTTCTCACATTACCTACTGTATGTTAAGTATGTACATAAAAGCTTGAGAATATTATATGGCTTCTTCCGAGACAAAGCCAAAAATAAGTGTGGCTCATAAAAGCTCTCATAGAAGTTTAAACACTGCATCCAAACAAAAAAAAGTGTTATAATCCAGGAAAATAATTAAAGGATTCTCTTGAAATTCAATACCTAAAATAAAGGGATATTGTAAAAGTAGTCCCAGCTTTCAGTTTCCTAATGTTAGCTTTGAAAGTAATAAACATGAATAGTCAAATATATAAGTACGAATAGTTAAATATATAAGTAACAGCTACTCCAGTATAAGTATATTCTCCCCAAAAACCTTTACAAAATTTAAATCAGACCATAAGACATCAAGGAGGGCAGTTTTACCCTAATAAAGAAAAACAAGCAATATTGTGACTGCATTGATATTTTACACACAGTTCCATATCCAAACTAGTATCTTATTATCATTTCATTTCATATATTTTACTATAATCTAATCTGATTTAATCTCCCTAGCCATAACATTCTATCTTTCCCTCTAAATCAAGGGAAATCATGTTAATTTTATGTATAGTTCTGTGCATTTTTTTATGTTTTGGGATTTTTTTCCTCATCCGAGAAGCAGATTAAAATATTCAGATATTCTAATGCAGTCTAAATCCACTGGGGTAGATACTTCTATTTATCTATTTACTTTTATTGTGAGGGGTGCTTAGTGTATGGCTATCTTCTGAATCTGTATTTTCTGGAGCTACAGTAGATTCATAACTCCTTGGAACCTATTTCATTGTCCTCTGCAAATGTCTGAGTCCAAAATTTCAACCTCTTCTTAAAGAATCAGCAAACAAAGATATTTTTTTACCAATTACTACAAACAGAGCAATGTCCCTACCAGGAATTCTATGTTTTCTGTTTTTCTATGTTTTTATTCTATGTTTTTCATTGAAAAGCAAGTACATGGCCATTTCTATATATCATAGAATCAGAGAATCATTAAAGTTGGAAAAGACTCTGAGATCACCAAGTCCAACCCTTAACCTAACATGGTCAGATACTCCAAGTCCCTAAGAACCAAATCTACATGTTTTTTTAGCACTTCCAGGGGCAGTAATTCAACCATGGGCAGCCTGCTCCAATACCTAACCACCTCTACAGCAGAGAAATTTTTCCTAATATCCAACCCAAACTTTCCCCGGTGCATATTTAGACCATTTCTGCTTGTCCTATCCCCAGTTGCCTGGGAGAAGAGGCTAACCCTCACCTTCCTACATTCTTCTTTCAGGTAGTTGTAGAGAGTGATAAGGTTCCCCCTGAGATTCCTTTTCCTCAGGCTAAACACCCCCAGCTCCCTCAGCTGCTCCTCATAAGACTTGTGTTCCAGATCCCTCACCAGCTTTGTTGTCCTTTTCTGAATGTGTTTCAGCACTTCAACATCTTGTAGTGAGAGGCCCAAAATTGAACACGGGATTAGAGATGTGCTTCACCAATGTCAAGCACAAGGGGACAATCGCTGCTCTGGTCCTGCTGGCCACACTATTTCTGACACATTGGTCACCTGGGCAGATTGCTGGCTCATGTTCAGCTGGCTGTTGACCAGTGCCCCCAGGTCCTTTTCGGCTCAGCAGCTTTTCAGACCCTCTTCCCTTAGCCTGTATTGTTCTATGGGATTGTTGTGACCTAAGTGCAGGACCTGACACTATCAAACATTTATGTCTGGAAATAAGCACTTTCACTAAATACAGAAGAGAAATTTAATTTTGCTGGGTTTAAGAGGGACAAGATCCTGTTCTTCTCTCCTCAAGGGCCTTTCCAATTTAACCTCTTACAGATTCTAAGACAGTTAAAAACTATAAGGTTCTCAGTAGCCAAGGCAGTGAGAGGTCACTTAGTGATAAATTTATCTGAAGTATTTCAACATTTCAGCCATTGGCACTAACTATGTATATTACCTGTACAGTTTAATTAAAGATTAGGACACATATAAAAGAAAAGATAAGAAATTTTGGAGAATATGCGGGAATTTGACAGCATCTTTTGTGTAACAGGAACAATAACATTAAGAAGTGAGGTAGCAGGGTTCCCTGAGGCACACTGCTGTGCTCAAATACTGGAAACCGGTTAGCACAAGTACATAACTCAGCCAACTTTCTGCTTTTACTGTGTGTTTTGCAATATAACATAAGATACTCTGCAGGGTTTGGATGATAATTTACTCTGGTAGTAATTTAGTCCATCGTTTTCAAATTAATACACAAAAAAAAGGAGGCAGCATCATTTTCATCTTATTTTCAGATGTGAAAGTCAGGAAATGAAAGGTCAAATACCTTGTTGAATGGGAAGAGTCACCTCAACGTTTTATATATATATTAATTAATGAAGATATACGTGCAAGTTCAGGCACAGGGAGACCCAACCTCCATTTCCTTTCAAGATTTAAACCACAAGTGAATATTTTATGAAGTTTTTTAGTAAATGTTAGTTTAAACTTCCTACTTACTCTCAGACTTTTGTTCTCATCTGAATTGTACTTGAAAGGAAAAACAAAATATGGAAATTAATTGATCTGGTATTTGACATCAAGCTGAAAATATAAAGTAAGATAAAAATGAGAAACCTGGAAGATGAAGGCTGAGTAATTTTGACTTAGAGTCTGGAGTTCCTGCCTTATCAGAAAAATTTTCTTCTTACTGTGTCATCGCACAGCATCATACATTCTGCTTTGCTTCAGTGAGGATTTCTGAAATATGATGTTTACCTTAAATGCCTGAAGAAAGTTGGTTGAAATTGCTTAAATGCTTCAAAAATTCTGTACATAAAATGATACATATTTGTACCTAAAAATGGTTGATTCCGATCAGCTTAGCCAACTGAATCGCTGAGTGGAAAGGGTGCTGTGGACAGTGAATGCACTGATAACGAGTTTGCTGCTACAGGTAAGTGCAGTTTGAAATATGCTCTTCCTTTATAGCTTAAAAGAGGGAGAAAGTAAAAAGGCTGAAAAAAAATATGAACATATGTTTTACTTTTCTTTTGGTCCCATATATTCTTTTCTATTATCTATAAAATTTGCCCAAAAGGAATAATGCAATATAGAAAATCACATACTTTTAGTAAAATAAGATTTTTTAAGTTTACAAGATCAAATCTTTGCTATATTGCCATGATAGAGGAAACCTTTGTTCTCCCTGAAAGGATCAAGTATTTAGCTGGTAATTCTTTTTCAGGTGTTTATTTCATAGTTGGTTTTTCTCTATTCTCTTCCTTCTCTGTCTTCCTAGCAATGCCATCATAAAGCTCACAGTACAATTACAAACAAAAGTTATTTTTTAGGTAAATTATTTAATTTTTATGTTGGAGGCTTTTGTTCTTTTTGTTTGTTTTGTTTTGTGTTTTTTAGGTTTTTTTTTTTTTTCTTTTGGTGGTGATTGTGTCTTTTTTTGGTTAGTTTGGATTTGGTTAGTTTTTCTTTTTGTTGCTTGTTTGGTTGGTTAGTTAAAAGGTCTGACTTCTTTTTATTTCTCTGAAGGAATTTTTTTACAAAGATATTTCCAAAGATTTTTTCCTATAGTTGGATTTAAATGAGCAATTTACACAGTATTAAGCCAACATATTCTCAAAGTTTTGTAACGGAGAGTAAAAGTGATTTAATTATAAATTTATAGTTAAATTAAAATTTATAATAATTCCACAGCTAAATCCATCAAATGCCAACCATTTATTTCCTGCTCTTATGCATTTTCTGTTAGATTTTGTTAACTCAATCAGATTAGGGAGTTACTTTTATTGCAAAACATCACAAAAACATAGCTAGAGACTAATCAGATAATATGTAATGACTAGATTTCTAATGCACAGTTAGATGAAAACATGACCCAAGTCTCATCGGTATTGGAAGCAAACAGGAAGACACAAGAAATGCTGTATAAAGGAGGGTTGTGCTTACTCTTAAAAAAAAATTCCTCATTTTAAACAAACTGGAACATTTTCTTCTTGGCCAAAAAGTGAAAGCACAAAATATTCAGCAGGGCAAGAGTGAACACATAGGTAAGTTAATCCACATGTTCCTGTGTGAGGAAATTAAAAAATCTCCAAATAGTAGAATTGGAGGGTTTAATATAAGAATATTATTGAAAACAAAGCTTTTATTCTTACTGTAACTTTGAAGTATTTCCTATTATAATAAATAAAATCTCTGTTTTACCTCCTAAATCATCCCAGTGAATAAAGCCAAATACATTAGTAAAGGAGAGTTAACATGTCTATAACAAAAAATTATGAATTTGTTCTTCAATAAGCTACATAGAGATTGGGGTCATGTTTATTGTGCTATGGAAAAAGAACTTTTCTCAAAGTCAGTGTTAAGATCTAATTTTTAGGATCTGCCATTAGTAAACTCATGAAAAAGTATGGGTAATACTGGTGTGAGAGACCTTTTAGAAAACCACTGTAAGGTTAAGAGTTGAATTCAAAATAGGTCTTATATCACTGAAATTCAAATATTCCATCTAAGTCCTTACCTCATCAGAGCCAGTAGATTAAAACTAACTGATTTATTACAAGCAGCAAAATTTCTACAATGTAAAATCTTGAAACTTGATAGCAATGCATGTGAGATTGCAGAAATATTTGTGAATGCACACCTGCACCTTTTATTTGTTTTTCTCACAATCAATAATTCTCTCAAAGTAGTGACATGGTTTTCATAATTAATATAAGTTAATAAATATAAGTAAATAAAAACTACCAAAATCATAGGTTACTGCTTCTTTATTTGGATCTTTTTTCTCATTAGCAATAGAGCAATAAGGAGATATTTCTAAACAAGTCACCAGCTAATAACAGAGCACAGTCCTGCATCACCTACCATTATAATTGTATTCCAGCAAGAGAAGAATCCAAGAGTTCAGGTGCTCTCATCCCTGAGAACTAATTATTGATCAGACACACTTCCTCTGCAAACCATGTAATATCACATAAAGGTCACCATGGACAGCACAAATTGCTTTTATTGAACAGTATAGTGAAGAGGCATTTAAGGCAAAAAAGCGCCTTTATGTTGTTTTGGCAGGCAGTTGATTGTGACTGTGTAGTTCATAGTTCTGAAATCTGAAATTGTAACACTACTTGTGAGTACCTAAGACAATCTGCTCTGGGAGTTCAGTGTCTCCCAAATGAATCAGGCTGAGCAATCTGTTGGCACAAAACAATAAAGCATTAAAAGACTAGTGAAATGCATTGGCAATGTATTTTTAGAACATCATGAAGAGAGTGACTCTTTAGAAGACAAACATCCATTTGACTATGTCAGACACTTTAATTCACATTTTGTTATTTGATTGATAATAACTGATATATCCTACTTCAAAACAAATGGTTTAAGTAAAACAGTATTTATAATTATAAGTGACTGTATCATAAAAAGCCAAACAAATCAAATAGATGTAAAAGTCTCCAACCATATTAGATAAATTAGGAAAATAAAATGTTTTGATCCTTCTGAAGCTAAGTTTTTTACATTTCTTCTTTTGGAGGAAAAGATGTTGCACAAAATTGAAATACTCAGAAATCCAATACTCAGATTGTACAGAAAACTCCCAACAGCGTCGATCAAATCTGAAAAGAAAATAATATGCAATTTTTAAGACAGCTAATGTTTAATGCCTTGTTCCACCATTGCTATTTACACTGATTCACTAGTTTTAAACAGCTAGTAATGAGCCTGTGAATCTTGCTGTGTGGGGGAAGTCAGTGCCGTATTCTTCTAGACCAGCTTCATTACTTTAATAACTTGTAGAGGATAAATCATGCAGAGATTCTGTTAGAGAGCAGTGACACTGTTCACAAATCAGAAATCAAGAAAACACAATGAGGAAAGTTCAAGAGTTTGGTTTATATGAAAGCCAACAAAGAGAGCTATACTTCAGACAAGTACAAACTTGCTGCAAAGAAGAAACCAACAACATGTTTTCTATCTCCCTAATGAATGTGACAGAAATATTTAGTTGTAGCAGTTGTTATTATAATATTTTCAGATGAAGTATTAAGATAAAGTTTTCAACTGTGAAAATTATTAAGCATCAGCCTCTAGAGGCTATAGAACATTTAGCCTTGGAAGTTGTTAATTATAGGCTAGTACAGTACCAGGAATAGCCACTGGTACCATGGGCATGTTCTTGGCCAGGGCAGTTGACTCTTTCAAGTTCTTCAGTCTTCTATGCTTTCCTTGTGGCTCATTTTTGTTTGTCATACCTTTTCAAGATTTTCTCCAAGCAATGTCTAGCCCAGTCTTCATTACTGCAGAATCCAGTTTGAGACAGCGACTACAATCTTCTTTATGAGAGAGTCATAGAATCATAGAATCAGACAGGTTGGAAAGGACCTCTGAGATCATCAAGTCCAACCTATGATCCAATACCGCTGTGGTTACTAGACCATGGCACTAAGTGCCACATCCAGTCTCATCTTGAAGACCTCCAGGGATGGAGAATCCGCCACTTCCCTGGGCAGCACATTCCAATGCCTGATTACCCTCTCTCTAAAGAAGTTCTTCCTAATATCTAACCTGAACCTCCCCTGGCAGAGCTTCAGACCATGCCCTCTTGTCTTACTGATAGTTTCCTGGGAGAAGAGACCGACATCCACCTGGCTACAACCTCCTTTCAGGTAGCTGTAGAGAGTGATGAGGTTTCCCCTGAACCTCCTCTTCTCCAGGCTAAACAACCCCAGATCCCAGCTGAGGTAGATCACAGTTCATGCATGAAAATGGTCACTGATATAACTAAAATAGCAGGGGTTACAAGTTTTAAAGTTTCTAAAACCAATTGTATCACCATCTGAGTTTTAGAAGATAATTACTTAACAATATCAAATGGCATGTTTAGGTTCTTTATGGGGTTTTTATCCCTTCCTCATGTGGCACTGGTTGCTCAGGCAATAGAATAGCATATTAAATAGGATTAAATAGAATATTCTTGTGTCACAACAAAGAGAGCTATAATGTACAGTTAGACTTCTCCAAGTCAGAAGATGAAAATATATATCCTTCAGACAGGAAATGGCCATGTTTATTAAGTAACGAAAGTATAACACTAAATACTTGAATAGAATGGAATCCCCTGGATCATATTCAGCCTTTAGGCATCATTGAGACCGAGAAAAGGCCAAAGTACTGTACAAGTAAGGGCCTTTCTAGACAGCAAATGAAGATGGAATATACCTATGGCCAGTGATGGCTACTGTGGCTTATCCAAAGAAAAGGAGTAGTGAAGATATGTAGAAATCCCCACAAAGAAGGAAAATGAAGCAAAACAGACACTTAAAGATATTGGAGCTGCAGAGAGATGAAAATGGATGAGTGGCTGCTTAGGGAACAAAACAACAGCCCCAAATCACTCTGCTGGAAATCAGCTGACGAACCTGGGTAAGTAATTCTGTCATTCAAAAACAAAAGCAAAAACTGAAGTATGATTTTCAAGCTCTGCTTTGCTGTCTAGCATACACAGACATGAGATGTGGAGACACATAAAGATGTACATTACATTTTAACAGCTAACTGAAGCTGTCTGCATCCAAGTACAGACCTTCACCTCAAATACAAACTGATCTGGTTGTTGTTCTGCAATTTTGAATCTCAGCTGTTGCATCTATAGATGGTAAACTTGAATGAGTTTGTTTTCCTATTTATCCTCAGTCATAACTATCCAAAAGTCAGCAGCATTAACATTTCAAAAGGAATTTAACTGATACTGTAAGTTTAACTCCTACTGTAGTAATCAAACATCACAGAGGGAAATCCATATGCTCTGAACTACTTTCAGGTAGACTAGAATACTATGTTTTCATTCACATTGTTGAAGACATTTTATTTTATTATTTGTTCTAAATTAGATCAAAACAGACCTAGTGTTAATACTTTTCACATCTTTTTTCTTTTTCCCCATCATGTGGTAAATCAAATAAAAGCAAAAAAAGAAAACCCACTGAAAGATAAGAAACCTCTAAAGTCAAGAGTCATCCTCCTATGATGATCACCAAACTGCTAAACATTAGCAAAATCTTGCTATGTTTGTGAATATTTCTAATTTACCGTTTCGTAAGACATCCAAAATCTAGAACAAATATCAATCAAAAATGCATATCAAAGCCTCAAATTTATATAATCTGAATTTTTTTAAAAAATCCATTAAACAAAAGCAGTTATTTTTCAACCAAGATTGTCCTTTAACAAACAGTTAAAGGATAAAAAGCGATATAACTAATTAGATTTTAAATCATTAAGTTAGTGAAAAATAAACCTAATGTCCTTGATAGGATTTTGGGTTTGATATTGATTTCCCTATTTTTAGCCAGAGAAAATCAAATACTCTGATTCACTATGGTATGATTGCAAAGTTTAAACTTCTGAGCAAATGTGAAGAAAATCACTGTTTGTAACACAGTATTGTCTAAGATCCAAAGGAATAATTTTTGTCACCAGGAGTCTGGAAGAAATATTACTTTAGAAAAGACTGACAGAGTTACCTGAGTAGAAAGTTTGTTAAGTAACACAAATCATGAACATTTTCATATATTTCATGCCCACTGTTTCCACATTCAAATCCTTTACCTACATTTCAGAGTAATAACAAGGACTAATTTTCTGACAGTGAGAGTGTAAAATAAATGCTTGCACAAAAAGTTGGCAGCTTCATTGTTTAGAGACTTTCAGCACTAAAATAAATCATAGCAGCAGCCCAGTGCTAGCCTCAGAGACCTTGTTTTTGTCTTCCTTCATACAAAGCCAGCTTCTGTGCTTGCTGTGCCTGAATCCTCCTTCTAGCTAGAAAAGAGCAGAGAAAGAAAAATCTATTTCAAGACAGCTTTTGATATTCTAAAATTTTCTTATATCTTTTATTCAGACAAATGTCATATCTATCATTCACTTGTTTAAAAAAAAAAATAAATGTATGGGGTGGGAATTCATGTAGTTTCATTACTGAAGGATACCAAACTAAAAAGGATGAAATATACTGAGTGATTCAGTTTGTCTGAGTTCAAGTGTTTCATCTCCAAATTAAGATGTGGGATTCAATATAAATGCCTACATGTGGATGTGTAATGCCATTTGAAATATTTGCTGCTAACCTCCAGCTATTGGTCCAGAGTGACACAGGACTCCCCTCAATCTTTTGTCACTTCTACCAATTGTGAGGGTTTGGATTTAGGTGCTTTGACTCACCTCAAACACTATTATGCATGTATGTAACAGCAACTAACTGAAACCATAAAGAAGGATTATCATGGTTTAACCCCAGAAAACAATTATGCCCCCAAAAGTCATTCACTTACTCACTATCTCTCAGTGGGATGGGGAGGGAATTGGGAAGATAAAAGTGAAAAAACTCAAGGGTTGAGATAAAGACAGTTTAAGTAAAGCAGAAGCCATGCAAATAAGCAAAGCAAAACAGGGAATTAATTTGCTCCTTCCCATGGGTAGGCAGGTGTACAGTCATCCCCAGGAAATCAGGGATCAATACAGCATATCAGAAACTTGGGAAGATAAACACCATCACTTCAAACGTGTGTTCCCCTTCCTCCTTCTTCCTCCTACTTTATATACGGAGAATGATGTTTTATGGTATGGAATATCCCTTTGGTCATTTGGGTCAGCTGTCCTGGATGTGTCCCCTTCAACTGCCTGTGCATCCCCAGTCTTTTTGGTGGTGGGCTTATGCTTTGTAAACATTGCTTAGTGATAATGAAAAATCCCTGTGTACTGTTTTCAGTACAAATCCAAAACATAGTCCCGCAGTAGATACTTCGAGTAAAATAAACTCTACCCCAGACAAGAACAGCACAGAAATTCATTTTGAGTTTGGACACTTAAATTTCAGTGTTTACATGTGAGCCAGATACACAAGCTTGCACAGCGGTCCATGGAGTTCAAGTCAGCGCAGCCAGGGATGTGCAGAATACTCCTCAGCTCATTCCAAAGTAGACTGTGCTGAACTGAGCCTCTGGTATTTACAAAGCAGCTATCTAAATTCATATTTTAATCAAGAGAGATCATGTCAATACAGTCAATGGAGCAGAGAGAGGAATTCATCTTATTTTAAAGCAGATGACTCTATATTTTAGACTCCACTGCCTGTACTGAATTCCATTTACTAAAACGGAAATCCACACTCTTCTGTCATAACCCTCTAGACATGAAATGTCAGCGGGAGGAATCCAACCTCTACTTTAAAGTCTTGATTCAAGACATCATTTTTATTCATATCAGTCTCTTTAGAAACACTCAAATGGATGTTTCTTCATATTGGTGACTAGCTGGGACATGCACAAAAGTCTCTGTTCACATTTGCCTTTTTTAAAGAAAGTTGGAAAAAAATAATTCTCAGTTAATAACTATGTAGAGCCAAAGCATGGCTTTTCAGTTACAGTAATTTTTGATGGAAATTTTTTGCTTAGGTCTATTAATATTATTACTCTCTTCCAGAATCCAAGTAGGTCTCTTACGGAAGGTGTATAATACATTTTCTTCCACAATATTTCAACAGAAATGTAGCAGTTCTGAAATTCAGTTTCAAAGATTTTCCTTGCAGATATCAAGCCTAAAATCACAGAAGTTTTCATGACTTTTAATTGATTAAATTTTAGGTAATATTGGTGACTATTTCATTTCAACTTAAGAAAGAGTACTTCTTTTAAGTTAAATTAAAATTAGGAGCCACAAACTCAGCATTATCCCCAAATTAATGGACATATACTTCCATGAATCTCTGTCATTTCCCTTCCAATTGTTTCATTTCCCTGTTGTAGTCAGATATTTATGCTAACAGTAAAGTCTAAATGTGTAAGGCAGCTAATTACTCAATTTCAGCAATAATGTATCTTAGATGAACAACATTCTTGGTACTGGAATGTAATAAACACATATGTGTGTATCTGTGCATGCATTTGTATAAATAAGGAGAATGATATAAATGGGTTTAAATGCATTTATCAAATAGATTCAAATCTTCTTGAAATATAATAGTTCAAAAAAAAAATTCAATAAAAAAACCAAACATGACTTCTGGATATTAGTAACCATTTACATAACACGCCATTTCACCATATGACTTATAACTGGAGCTGAAACCCTCAGTACCTTTTAAAATATTCTGCTCATATGATTAATTTTAACTGGACACAATGACTTTATATTGTGTTAGAGAAATTTTTATTTCTGGATGCATAAAATATGAACATTGGCAATATAATAAAGACCTAGGAAACAGTATACATGTTTTAGATTGCAAACCATTGCATGGTTTCAGTGAAAAAAATTGTATGCAAAATTGTATTGGAAATGTTACAAACAAATGTCCCTTGAATTCTATTTTGCATATAGGAGGTCTTTAAAAGGAAATGTGTATGAGAAAAATTGCCTCGGAGCTACTGAAATGGGCTCTGAGGTGTCAACATAACATAATGAATAGTACAGAAGTGTTATTTAGCTATTACTTGATAGAGGTTTTTCATTATTTTCTTACATCCTGAAGATGAACCTTGGAATGGAGATGTGGAGGATAAACTATTTCTCTACATGACCCTTGGTCATTCACTAGCTAAGAATTATGAAGACTTTGTTATCTAACTGTATATCAAAAACTATTTGACTCTTGGTTTTCCTAGATCTGATTTTTATTTTTGGTCGTAACTTCATGCAAAATTAGCACTTTTCAATATTTATATCCTATCATATGAAATGTCAAATAATTGTTATACAAAAATGAGTAGCAGGAGACTTTGCCAATGCATTTATGAGATAATTCCAAAAAGCCTGGGACTATAGAAATAAGCTCAAATTATTTGTGACACAAAATAAATGATTAATAAAACAAACTTATGCCTACTTCACAAAACTTTATAACTTGGTCTCTTAATTAATTTCTTTCTTTTTGAGAGCTAAATTTGGAGAGTAATAGAATGATCCTGTCCTAGCTAAAGCAAACTCACACCTAGTCATTCACATTCCTCATATTTCTTTCATCAACATATCATTGAAGGAAGATCCTTCTACAGTTGGCCTGGTCAAAGTTAGGGCATATCCAGATAATGTCAACAAGAAGCAATGAATGGATGTAGTAGACATATTTGTCCTTTAAATTTATTTACATTTTATAATTTTAAAATTATTTAAAATTAGGATTTAAAGGTGCCCTTTCTTTTAAAGTAAACTACATGTTCTTTTTAAAAGCCTTTAAAATTGGGTGATGACTTTTCAGAATCAGAACATTTGTATAATGTTCTTCTATCTATGGTAAAAGGCTCCAACGAATTTCTCTGAACTCTTTTCCCACCTTTTCTTTTGTAACACATTTTTAATTAAAAGTATTTTGGTTGCCTAGGACCAGGTTGCCTACAGACAACCTCAATGAATGGATGGACATAAGAACTTTATAAGTACTTCTTCAAAAAAACTGTGTGTGATAGTGATAAGGTTGTAGTGGTAAATCTGCTTAAAATAAACATTGAAATTTTATGGAACAAAAATAATAGTTTCATTAATGTATGCCTTCTATTATGGAACAATGTTTTACTGCTCTAGAAGCAGTACAGAAGTTGTAAATATGTAAAAAAAAAAAAGATGGACTTGACAGAAAGTAGTGAAAATATGTGAAGTAATAAACCAGTGCATTTTCTCTGAAGAAAATTTTTACGTACACAGCAGAAGCACACATCCTTTTTAAATATGCTACAAGAATGTTCACCAATTTAAAAGAAATTGATTATACTAATGCGATGGTAATTCAAAACTTAGTAAGCAAGGCTGTGGATCAGAATCTGTCAGCTTTTTACAAAGTCAAAAGACATTATCAGTCAAACCAGTTAGTTTAAAAACCTTTTCATGGATAACTGTTGCATTTTTTTATAGCTTAAGGTTCTTGTCTCATGATGGAATCATGGAATCACAGAATCATTTAGGTTGGAAAAGACCTCTAAGATTATCCAGTCCAACTTTGACTGACCATGACCCTGATGTATTTTATGGCAGGAATTAAGGAAAAGGAATTCACAGCAACTGCAATAATTCTGAAAAATATGGTTTCTGCAGTTTTGACCTATCTTGATAAACTGAAGGGAGGGTGAAGAAAACTGCAATCTTAATAAATCTCCTGAAGCTAAAGATTTAAAACTCACACTGTTTCAAATTAGTGAGGACAGCAATATTTATTTGTTGTTGAATTTTTACCAGCATGACATTTCAGCAGGAAACACTTTATAAGACTTCAACTTCTGACTGCAGAAGTTGCAAACAAGTACTTAAACCATGCATAAGTAGGAGGGTTTGCATATTGAACAAAAAGATGAGTAAAATTGATTGCCATTCCTGTCTTTGATCTTTCCAGAATCAGAAAGCCATAAATGGATTGCAAGCAAAGGAAGCCTAAAAAGGACAGGAAATAAAGACAGAACACACATTGTGTCCCTGCATTCCTGAGGGCAAATGAACAACATTACAGTCCATCTGATCCAGTGCTTTCCAGCAGGTTGTATCTGTCAAATAACAACTAGGAAGATGTGGATCCAACTGACATCCTTCTTTTTTGTCTGTTTGTGTGCTTGTTTTCTTCTTCAAAGGAGAGTTGGATGGCTAGCTAGCAGAAGGAAGTAAAGCTCATCAGCAGAGTAAGCAGTTACCAGTAACAGCCTCAGCCACAACAAAAGAAACAAGCCCATCATAGCTATTGCCACTGTATTTATTTCCAAAACCAAGGGTTATACTATTCTGAAGCAGCATTGCAAACCCAGTGTTATTTTCAGTCTGCTTTCCCCTCATAACCTGCTGTTTAGTTGCAGGTTGAAGCTAATCTATGCTTTCAAAAGTGGTGATGTGATTGACCCAAATAATTATCAGCCTATCTCAATACTCTCAGCTGACTCTGAAATCACTTTGAAAGGTGTGGCTCAGGTTCAGTGGACAGCCTACTCAAGAGACCATAACATTTTCTTTCCATATTGAGTAGGTTCTGTAGCTAAATGAGATGCCTTTGTTGCCAGAAACTCATGTTCATATAGATTTCACCATTGAAAAAGTAAGAGTGAGACAAATAATCTTCTAATGACTCACATCACCCCACTGTTGTAATGGATTTAGTTTAATGGAACAGTTTAATGAGAAGTTGACGGAAATAAAGCCGCAACTAAGCTCATCAATATGTTTCCAGAACTGTAGAAAAGACATTTTTGTATAAGTGAACAGCAGTGTCTACTTTTTTTTTCTTACTACAAGGTAACAGGTAGCTTGCAACCACCTTCACACGTGGAACAGAATTTAGCTAGTTTGGAATTAGAATATGAATCTTTATGAGAAAGACAAAGTAGTGTCACAAAAGAAAATACTATTTCCTTTAAAACAACGTGAACTAGTAATTTAGGGGTATAGAAAATCCAGGAAAATATATGCAGTCACTTAAAATTATATTAGCTGGGAATTTTAAACAAGTTAAAATGGTGTAAACACAGCTTCTTTGAATAAGAATCCATCAGAGGTTTTCCGAAGCAACACCTTTGTAGAAAAATAATCACGAGAATATGTCAAAAGCTGAACACTTCTGGCAATATTTCTAAAGATCTAAGAAAAGAAACATTTCAACACTTCATGATTACAGTACTTTCCTTTTCATGCAAATATTCCTTTGATATAATAAAAGATGAAAAACTGTCAAAATAAAATAATTCAGTAGGCTGAAAATAATGAAAGGCCTAAGCCTAAACAATTCATGATTTCTACAGAAAGCTATGCTGTGTTCTTTTTTAAAAAAGAGCAACAAAAAAAATTCATATGACTCACAAAATGCAAAACCAGTTCAGACCTGTCTTATAAATGCACTAATAGCACAGGTTATTGTCCTTTGGATGACACATGTTCCAAATTAGGTATGCTGGCCATCTTCCAAAATGGATAATTACATTCTGCTTACCTGTTATCTTCCTGCTGTTTTTCTTGTAAGATGTATTTTTTGTTACATCTTGTTCCAAAATGTTGTTAATGATGCTGTCTTCACAACACTGTTTTTTCTCTTTTTTTTTAATGTTAAAAAATACACTTTCTATAGAATGCACGCCTCAAGCATTAACAGATGATCTCTGACACCTCAAAATGAATAATTCTATAGCACCAGATTTGCCTCTTTTTGAACTTTCAGCAATATGAAATAAATTTTGCAAAAACAATCCACAGAACCTGTCATGCTAGAAAAATCTGTGTTTCAATAACTTCAAGAACACCCAAGAGCAAAAGTGAAATCTAGAGACTTATTGACTGAAGCAGCCAGTATAAATTATGATCATAGATTGAATTGGACATTTACCTACCAATGAAGAGAAGGATTTAATTCCTCAAGTCCGTCCATAGAGAGTAACAGTAAGTAGTGTTTTGATTTGAAAAACAATATATTTCCCCTTCCCTTCCCAAACCTTCCTTCCCTCATTTCAGCAGATGTGGCTGTCAGAGCTTACCAAATGGGCTATCTATTATAAAGACAGAGATTCAGCCATTGTTTCTAATAAATGTGAAATCAAAAATGTTTACATATTCCTGAATTCTGGCATATGCCTTCAGGAAGGTGTATCTCCTTCCAGTAGGGATTTTGAAACTGGTATTTAATTTTCATTTTCAAGTATATTTAGAGCACTGTGTTCTCCAAATCTTTGGCATGCCTGGCTTTCATATGATAATCAGAACTGCCATATGTTTAAGAGATTTTCTTCTCACTTAACTGCTTTAACTTGCAGAAATAATCAGCATGACTCAAAGCCAAATTCAATAGCTTGATGAAAAGAACACTCACGAAGCAACTGTCCATCAGTTTTTCATACTGTGACAAAATGGTTTTCGTTTTACAATTATTTTGAACAGTTGTGTGTTCACAGCATTCTGGTTCGAACTTCCTTTTGAGAACAGAGATGAGTTAATTTTAATGGAATATATACCTATTGTAGTTATATATATATATATATATATATATATTGCTCACCGATTCATGGGCATGACAAACAAAACTCAAGTTGCTGTAGAACTAAAATACTAATTGAAATTACATATACAGACAAATTAGAAATCACAATGTTACAGAACTTAGATTTGTGTCATAAATGAAATCTGGTGTAAAAAAGTTTTACTTTTCTACTTGACCAGGAGGTGCTCACAAAATCAAATGTAGCTTCCCCATGTTTCTGCTTGAGTATTGGTTCAAATGGAAAAAGCAAAAAGAAAAGATGGATTATCTTTTGGACATGATTTACATACACTAAGACAGACATTTAGTGTCTTCATTAAGGAAACCTAGGTTTTAGGCTTTGCGTGCATGACACTGAAGTTACTGAATCTTTTAAACCATTGCTTTCATTAAGCCCTAAATGAGCTTTACCTGCTGGTATACCTTAACAAAATAAACCCCTATGATTTTCTCCAAGAGCTAACTTCATTTCTTATCCTGTGCCTACACAAATTGTAAGAAGGGAAGGTAATAAAGATAACGAGTAAATATATTTCTATTAATCCTTTAATTGTACATAAACATGTATTATAATTGTCAATGCTTTGGTCTGAATATTGTTAATCATCTGTGCTCATACACTCTATTTAGTGTTTTCTACCCATCTATCTGGACAGTTTATTCATTAGCTGCACAAAAGTCTATGTCATATCATACCTTTCTATTTTTATAATATTTTATCAAGATATTAATTTGCACATATATAGTATAATTTTTACTTACAGATGAAAAAAAGGCAATATTTTCACCTAAGGATCTTGTCATAAAATTATGCATATATTTTAGTTTCAATATTAAGACCAACATCTAAATGTTAGAAAAATTTTAAGAGAGAAATAAATAATTAAGAATTTTTAAAGTTTTCTGGTAAAAAAGGAATTAAAAATTATATTTTGAAAAATGTATAACTTCACTGCAAAAAATATTTGTAAACCAATTTTTTTTCTCCAGGAATTGGATACATTAATATATGAATTTTCTTTTATATCAATTTCAGTGATTAAGCTTGACCTTCTTTCTGTGGATATATTTTAGCAAAGAAGGTAAGTTTATTTCTTTTTATGTTAATGTTCTTGCAGCTTTTAAGTAGGCATAAAAATAAAATGGCATCAGACGAATTATTTTGTATTGGTGCTATCTTCTATTATTTCTATGATGTCAGAAACTAGGTAGAGCTGATTATATTTAATATAGTCAAATAGCATTTTATATATAGACAAGTAACATAACTTTCCTTATTTTGGTGGACTTTTAAAACAGAATTTTAGAGCACAAAAGAAAACAACAGAAAACTAATTAATACAAGAGCTGATCACAGTTAATTGACTAAGAGTGATCAGACCATAATTACATTTAAATGTTAGGTACTATCAAGTGTTACAGACTTCAGGAAAGGAAGTACTGATAAAATGTGACAGGTCCTAATATTAACATCCAAGGTTGCCATGTCTTAGAAGTAATTTGAATGTTACTTAAGGAAATTATAATATCTTTGCGGGAGAGGCAATATCATTATCTCACATCTTCCTAATTCAGGTTTTTTACACCTTCCACTGATGCTGCCAGTGTTGGAAGCTTTGACAGATCTGTTACTGAACTGCATGAGCAATCAGGCAGCCCTGTAATAAGGTGTTGCCATTGCTAGTAACAGGTCGTAATGCTTGTAGGTTTGTTTTACTTGGTTTAGCTGTAATAATTACTCTAATTGACTAGTTGTCTTTATCTAATTAATTTTAATTCTCCTTATCTTTGTATGATACAATTAGTGTTTTCCACAGTAGTAACAAGCAAATTTTCCAGGTAGAATAAGATATTTACAACTAATATAATGTACAGTAGAGAAACGCAAACATAGTATTTTAACAAAGGCCTTAAGAAGTGCAGCAAAAGGATGTTAACTATTCTGTGTGCTTTATGATTCTTTGTTTAATGACCATTCTTTAATTAAACTTAAGATTTCCATCATACTATCAACAAACACATAACTTATAAACACTTATACATAAATGTGGGAGATGCACAGAAAAAGACAAAGGACTTTGAGATATGGAGAAGAGATTATCTAGATCAGGATGAAGGCAAAAGGTTCTGAATGTGGATCAACATGGGGAATGGGAGCCCTGTGTGAAGACTCACTAAAAATAGACTTTACTGTTAAATCTTATAACACAGTTCTGTTAATGCATGCTGCAAAAATTTTGTACCCCAGTTATTACAAGTCCTAACATGTTTCTTACCCTCAAGTTAATTCCTCATTCCCACTGGTTATAATCTGCTGCAGTACAGATGCCCCATATAAGGTTGTCTCCACTCCTTGCTTTCCCTGTATGGGAGTTATTCCTCCTACCTGTATCCCAGTTTGGCAATTACCCACCTATCTTTCCCTTAATTGTATTACCCACACCCTGTTTCCAGAACCTTCCTGGCTCCCCCTTTAAAAGGGGGGAGACAGTTTGAATAAACAGATCTAGAACTCCTCATGAACCCTGTGGGTCTTTATGTTGCATTACCCTGATTTGCAGCACATAAAGAGTGCTCCATTTCTTGCACATTAACTAGATTATGAATGTAACACATTTGTATATGTTCATATACTTAAAAGCTATGCTTAGATGTTCAGATATTTGCTAGATATTTTGACATGGTTGAGAACAAGGATGGATTGTATCAAAGTTCTTTGTATTTTATAGCAAAAAGTAATTTTTCACTCAGCCATTGTAACTCAGTCCCATTCCGTGTAAGGTCTGTAAGTTTTTCAGTTTATCTAGACAATTTTGATTCATTAGAGGAATGTTGTGCTTATGGCCTCAGTTATGATGACAAATGTGGAAAAAGTAAGGTGAAGGACAACCAAGAATTCAGCCCATGATTCCAAATAAAGATAATCTAGTGGCAATGACTCCTTTTTGCCTAAAAGAAGAATCATTTTTTGAAAAACATATGATATGTTTATAAGGATATTGGCTTAAAGGAACTCAAGGAAAATAACCAGAAAAAGATTAATTTGAGAATCTTTGTGAGATTTTGAAGTGAGTTAGGTTCTTAGCAGCATCTTAGCTGAGCAGATATAAGC
This sequence comes from Pachyramphus minor, assembly GCA_013397135.1. Taxonomy (NCBI): domain Eukaryota; kingdom Metazoa; phylum Chordata; class Aves; order Passeriformes; family Tyrannidae; genus Pachyramphus; species Pachyramphus minor. The sequence goes on along the minus strand of VYXB01004460.1, from coordinate 14,719 downwards.
TCAGGTATGTTGATATTGAAGTACCACTAAGCAAGTTCAGAGATAGAATTTCCCAGGAAATATTAATACATGAATCCACTCCAGATAAAAGTGCCTACGTCTTTACTGAGAGCAGTTCTAAGAGCCCAAGTCCTTTTGCAGTTATAGTTTCATATATCCACCTACAGCTTTACATGTATCAATACTTTAAAAACATTACCTTGATTTTCTATAAATAAAACAAAGTCAGTCAACAGAAGACACAGATATGTGGAAAGTGACAGAATTCACAGAATTTTCTTACATGCTACTTTTCTTACGTACATTTCTTCCCATTTATTTCTTAATATCCACTCTTCCACAGATAAAAACTAATCAACTGTATAGATTAATTTCCAATCCCTTTTCCTGAGAAATCAACAATGAAAGAAATAAAGGTTATTGTAAAAACAGGTTTAGTCTTTTTTAGCTATGTATGAAATTTGACTTTTAAAAAATATAATGATGAAAGAGGTAGAGAGACGGCTGAAGACATTATGGAATCAGGACTACATTAAATCCGCTGTGACTTAGGCCGGATTAGCATTCCCTGGACTAAGCAAGTTGTTTAGAGATACTTCCCTGGAACATTTTCTATACCTAGAAAAGTGAGTGCAGGAACCAGGGGAAGTGATGGAGATCTGGTGAACAATCCCTATTACTTGGTTCATGGTTGTAGTTTGTTCTTTTACATACATTGAGAACACCGACTACCATTTTCTCTCTTTTAAAAAAGACCAAAGTATCCTTTGTATTCATTGTATGAAAGTTAATTTCCACATGTATATCTTTGGTACTTAAATTATTCCTTCCATTTGATTTACCTTTGCTTCATCTGTGCCTCAACTTATCAAAATTGTTGTGTCTGGTTTTAGCGAGAGACTAACACTGTGACTAAGAGAGTATCTTGAGGTGCTTGAATTTTTTCTTTAGATAACAGCTTGCTTACCACAAAGAATAAAATATCAAGTCAGAGTTTTGGACTGGGTAGATTTTTTTGGGACCATGGTGTTTAGACTAGTGACTTTCACAAAAGTCTATGTTATTATTTCTTTTATATTATTGTATCTCTAATTTTAGTGCCATAAAATTACAGTGTGACTTTTAAGGAGGAAGGCACCAGTGGAATCACAGGATACAAAAAATTCTTGATTAGCTATATTTTTTTTAAGTCTAATGAATTGTTTCATTTTCTCCCAACATTTTTCTCACAGCAATTAATACAGAATTGCTGCACTACAGAATGTATTTAATATATTGCTAAAAATAAATTAATCAAAATCTATCAGCTAGAACCTAACTGCTAGCTCCCAGTAACAGATTTTGTCCCAATCTTTTTATGTAGAAGATTGCATTTTAGATAGTAATTTGAGTGGCATTACCCTGCCATCAGAATACAGCAATAAAATAATCTGGATAGTCAGTATACTTGGGTGTTAACATAAACATGAAAATATTGCTTCTGTGTATTTAATACTAAAATTTCATGTTGACATGTTTGAATACATTTTTGCCAAGCAAATGTGCCAACATCACAGGAGATGCTGAGAAGACCTTTTAGCTGTTTCATATAAAATAACATTGACATAACTTTTGCCTCAGATACAGATATATCCGTGCACCCAATTAGTTCTCTGAGCTGGTATTAATTGCACATTGTGTTGGCAGATTTACCTTTTCCTTGAGAATGCAGACTTGATGGTTTTCTTCCTTTTGCTGCACTGCCCAAAAAATAATCTGAATTCTTACGTGCAATGAATGGATGATGCTCATTCTCTACCACTTAACACACTGCACATTTTTACCTGGCCTTTGCAGAGTCCAAAGTGTATTTTCTATAATACAGTTTGGGGTAGGAATGCCTGGTAAGTCACTGGCTGGTATAAAAAAGGAAAAAAAAAAAATTCAAATCTCTGAAAAGATGCATCTTCTCCACAGACATATATGTTGAGAACACCAGCACCAGGGAAAGGGTTAAAAGTCAGGTTCTGTTTAATTTTTTATCAGATGGGAAGCATTAAAAAAAAAAAAAATAAAAAAGTATAGAAGTAGAAAGTAAGAAAATAAAAAGCTCTGGGTCCGGCTAAGTATGATAATGGTGTACATCAAGGACATGGTCTGATTGGTGGTTAAACAATTTTCAAGAGATAGATAAACTGCTGTCTGATATTCTCAGCTTTGTAAACTTGAACCTACCCCAAAGGGGTCTGCCAGATGTCTTGATTGAAAATGTACTGCACAGAAGAAAATTTAGAGGGCTAGTCACTAAAATAAGTCCCTGAATTCATCTCTAGTGTTTTCGTCACAAATGCTTAGTGTATTACAAAATAAAAAATTAACATATTAAAAAATGAAAAGATAATTTTAGAAGCCTTGCACAAAAATATGGGGTTTGTCCCACACACAATTTTAATCCACAAAGATAAAAGTGTTTTAAGGCCGAATAAATAAGAAACTGCTGTTTTAAATAGATAACATTATAGGATTGAATACTGCAAAGTAATTAAAGGACATAATACCCCATTAAAAAAGATCAATATGCACTTGAGATCAGGGCAGGATCTGTTTCTGAAATTATATAGCACTGATTTCTATCACATTTTCAGTATTGATCAGATGTGAAGCTTGTTGATTTGACTTCACAGTTTGTTGTTTGAAGATGTTTGAAGACTGCCTGTGCCTCCAGAGTGAAATTAAAGTCAAAGCTGTTTGCCTGTCTAGATAAACTCCTGTTAGCAGGTCTCGGTCACAGACTCTTCAGTAAACAAGCTGTGTATTCTGTTGAAATGATCAGTTCCAACTCTGTTTTGACAATTTCTTAGAAACTGATTTTCTTGAGAAATTCTTTGATGGGAATGGTGAGTGCAAAAAGCCACAGCTATAGCGTATTTCTTTTACATGTTGTTTGTTCTTTTGTGTATAAAGAAGATCTTTACAGTATTCTAACAAGAAAAAAGCCAGTGAAATTTTAGCAATGATTCTTAATTGGATTTACTACAACTAGATATAGTTGGAATCAGAAATATTTGAATAAAAATAACTGAACTAAGGAAATGACAAGGCATGAGTGCAGCATTGCTTAGTAACAAGACAGCCTACAGAAAATGCCACTCTCATTTTTCTTAGTCAGTTGGAATTAGAAACTCCAGAAAAACACCTTCACTTACACACATTTTCCAAGGTATCTTTTTCATTTCACCCCAAGAAATATCAGAAAAACAAAAGTTTTGGGCAGTGGCTGTTGGCGCTTACAGCGTTAGAGGTTGAACCCCAAAGCTCCTCCCAGTTCTCAAAGCTTCTACTATTGCCGAGCTTCCATACAGCATTTCAAGTCCAGGTTCAGGTGACAGCAGTTAACTTTTATTCTAACACCAGGGAAAGTTTAAAGCTTTCTTCAAGATTTGACAAATGAGGACTGATGATACCAAAATGTGCTTAGAGCATACTGGGATTTATGACAGACAGAAGCTGTGTTACTCATGTGTACTAAGTTTCTATATGAAACTGTTACATAAAAGAGGGATAGAAGAATAAAGAGTAGAATATTTCTGTCTTTTCCCCATGTACCTGGCATTTCAAGATTATATGTCAGTTTGAAAGACCTGGGTTCAAGTATGAATTTTTGTATTTGTGATCTTCTGATCACTGTTACCATGAGGTTAAGCTGTTTTGAAATGTCATCTACCATACTTCTAAAGGGCTCTGGAACCACTGGGTCAAACTCATTGGCTTTAGTGCTAATTGCATTTTTTGTAGAGTTGAAATAGTTACTTAAAAAAATATATTCACACTCCTCTCAGAGGAAATTAGGTGTGTGTGGGAGGCAAGAAACAGGGGTAGGCTCTCACAGGCATGGTGAATATTAAAATTTTTGACCCAGAGCAGAACAGCTTCATAAGAAGTGGCTGGAAGTAAGAGTGCTTCTCCTCACCAAGTGCCTTCAGCCTGCTGGTTAGGACAACTCTACAGGAGGTGAGATGTGGGGCTTAGTGCCCTGGACTCCCACATCCTGTTAGAAGATCTCTGATGCTCCAGTATGAAGTTAAAGGATCATAGTAACAGATCCTCCTCCAGCTGTCTCCTACAAAAAGCAGTGACTCGTGTTCCATTTAGAAGAAGTGAAAAATACATTATATGTCAAGAAGGTCTGGTGCACAGAAGTGCATCTCAGTAACACTGAGTTCACCATTCAGCAAAACCACTGCTTTTCTGGGTTTATCTGTACACTGGTTTAGGTAGTTTCCCACTGAGTAAACTGATACATAATTTTGGACCCTATCCTGAGCTGCCTAATTTTCTTTAGACTGAGGGAAAGTCCTAATGTAGATTCTGTTTGTAGGATGAGAGACCTCAATCCTTTTTTTTTACCTGAGGCTGGAACTCTTACATATTTTTAAAATTTCTATATTTATTTTTCCACAAAGGAGTAATGGAAGTTTGAACTTAAAAGAAAAAAATTCCTTTTAAAAGGGATAATATCTTTTCCTACAAAGAATCACTCACTGCTTTGCTAGTATATATTTTGTATATAGTTTATAGTACTTGTATTTTTTCCATTACCTGAGGCTTTCTTTTTATATTTCCATAAATTCTGCTTTTTGGTTTAAATCAATGTTGCAAAAAAACCCCTTTCCATCTAAAATCCTAGCAAAAAAAAGGCTGTTTCAAAGAGGGTAAACAATTTTTTGTAATTTTATTTGTTCTGTGAGTCACTGTAGCTTAAACTTGCGTTGGCCTTGACTTCCAGGTAGGTCTGATTTTAGTTTAGTTGTACTGATTTACTTATTCTGGTAGTAAGATACACTTTTCCATGAAGAGGTAACTTCTTAGATTAGGTAAATCAATGTAATTCAATTGACTTTAGTGTTATGATGATCTGCACAAAATAAGTGTCTGGCCGAAAGCTGAGCTTATTCATTTTATTACCTGAATTTTTTTTTATTTTTTTTTTAAGTCTAAAATACTTAGTTATATTTTGTCTAGATTCCTAATTATGCAACACAGCTGTCAACTAGTGCTTCTAGTGCTGTCTAATCACTATATATTACAGACAGCAAAACAAAAGATTTATAATTTACTCCCATGCCTCCCTGCATTTTAAATCTACAAGATTAAATGCTTAAAAGTTGCAGTCTCTATAGTAGCTTAACAGTCAAGGAGCATTTAGTCAGTTAAATCATTTAAGTGGCTTAAGGGGATTAATGAAAATACAAAAGAGCCTCAAGCTTCCTAAATAGAAGCTCAAGGGTAATTTTCATAAGCTAAGAAATACAAAATTCTCGACATTTCAAGAAGGTGGCATAAAGGTCCTTTACCTGATCTATTTCACAGTAAAAGAAGAAAGTAAAGATTGTCAACCTGTTTTAGCAGTTTGGATTTGTTTACTAACAAAAAGTTCATCAGATGGTGGGGGCTTTTTTCTGGGTAATAAATAAATACACAGCATAAAATGTAACGCACAGAGACATTTTATTAAAATAAAATTTGGATTCTACTTAAGTGGGTGCATAATCAAGAATAATGTGACCACCACCCTATACTAAAAAGCTAATTAAGATGGTTCTTCTTGACTTCTGCTCAATTGTGAGAGACAATTAAGCAGAAGTATGTATTGTAAAATTACATACAAACTATTTTCTGATTTTCTGCAGTATGATTTCAGAATCTTCCTATTTACATATATTTCATTCAAGTTTTTCAGACTAAGCAAAATTTCAAGAAAATAAATTAATTCTAAAACATTTATTAGACAGAGAACTGCTGTTATTGCTTTTGTCAAAGTTCACTAGATATGCATTCTATTCATTAAATTAAGAGTATTACTAAGTCTTTTGGAGAACTGATATGTCTATAGTCTTTTTTTTTGGTGGGGGTCTTTTAACTTTCCTACATATTCTAACGAGATCAATTTAGTTTCTCACTAATATTCTTTCCTCAGGTGAAGTTCCCTCATTTTGTAAACCCTATTAATGCTGTGGACAGAAACTAAGCAGGCTATGCACCTGTAACTATTTTAAAAATGCTTATGTGAACGTTTGCCATTTCAGGGTCAGTTTGCATTCCAGATGAATGTTCAGATCTGCTTTTTTTATACTTCCTGATTTACCCAGACTCCCAATTACTACCTGCTAGCATCCAGAGTCACATCTCATATCTCATCATTTGTGTGGATGTTGTATGTCATCACTTCACTTTAATAAACATCTGAGATCCCAACTCCTTTCAATTCTTAGCAACTGTGTAAACAAAAAAGCAAAGGATAATCTTGGAGGGGAAAAAAAATAAAGAGGGGAAATAAACCCTTTCACCTGTGAAACCTCAGTCTGTGCTGCTAGAAAGGAATAGGTTTAGCTTGGCTCCTATTCATTTCTCAACTTACATCCCAAAATTTTCATGCATAATTTGATCCAAATGGATTGCTTTAGTTTCAGGAGGGAAAACATACAGCTCAACTAGTGGAAAAGAGTGAATCACCTGTAAGTTATTGAGAAGTCAGACTGCCTCCTGGGTCAAGGTTAGGGTAATTAGCTGGTCAGCCTGAACTGTGATTTGCCTGGGGAGAAACAAATGAATTTGGTTCCCACATTTTCAGCATGACCCTTGTTGCATTCTTCCTGAATCGAACAACCTCTTCCTTACATGACTAAAAAATAACTGTTCAACTGCTAAAACACTAATATTTCTTTCAAAGACAGTAGTGGATATCAGCAGTCAGCTCCATCCATAAATGTTTCTAATTTCTTGCCAGTCTGCTACAGTTTCACATTTTTTACTATTGATATTGCAGAACAAGTTAGCTGTAACTAGATTATGCATGCCTTTTATTTTTCAGTTCCCATAATTTTCTCAGTAAATACAGAAACCTGAATTAGTTGCTGCAGCACATTGCCCAAGCTTCTATAATACAAGAGCATTTATTTGTGATTCTTGTCTCTTTCTCAGCATTTTTTTGTACTTTATTTTTAAGTGTTAGATATTTGTTATGGCTTTGTGTATGTGTAAAAATGTTTTACTTAGAAATTATAGACATTGAATCATTTAATTGCCTCTGGCAAAGACAACAGAATCTTCCGGCTGACCTCATTATTGTACTGTAGCTAGTGTCTAGATCACACCAAAGGATTAAGTTCAGTCTAAGCAATTAATTCTACTTTGTGCACTAAATTGCCAGGAAAATTCAAATTAAGATTATTTCCATTTGTGATTTTTTAGTAAGAGTCTTCTTTGCATATACATATGTGCATGTATGCACACACAGCCTTTAAAGCTTGAGGAAGCAGTAAAAGAGAAGATTAAGATTGTACATGCTTTGGTCTCGTGCTTGGCATAGGTGCTTTCCAGAGCTTCTTCCCAATCCAAATTATTCTGTAATTTTCAGATAGTAATGGATTCTGATGACAGGTTTTGGCAAATATTTCTGTGATAACTTACAAATACCCCCATTTGATTCATTTTCATGCATTAGAAATGGTAAGAAGACTTCTCATGTATTTAATGTTAATATTCTCATTAGTAGAATATTTTCTTGTTCTATGCATCGTACAAACATATGCAAAGACAGACTAAACTAATTTTGATTGCCAGTTTGTGGAACTAGAGACATTTAGGCTTTGGTTCACGTGGCATTCCTCTCAAGGGACTGTAACTGCGGCATTAAAGAATGACTAGGTAATATACAGCAATATGTGGGACTGATTGTCAACAGAGGTGGTCAGTGGAGAACAAGAGTTATTAAATAAAATTGTTTGGATCATGTTGTCAGTCTAAACCAGATTAGCACAGAACTTTGTTGATACAGCTTTTTGCCTACAGTTAAGCGTGCAAAATAGAAATGACATTTATCAAAAAAAGAAAATTTCTTAGGTCATGTTGAGTACTAGTTTATCACAGAAATTAAAAGAGTTTGAGAAACCCAGAAACCCAGAATGTTTTGCTCTACGATGAACCGCACTGGTGGATCATTGCTACCTCCTTGACTCCCAGACCTTATTTAATTACACAGGGGCCAGGAGAGTATCCACAGTACACTTGCAGGATTTACTTCTGTCAAAAAAAAGTAAATCCACTAAATTCATTTGTGCTTGTGGGAAAAATGCTCTGTTGGGGTGAAAAGTTATTTAGACCTACTGTAGAGAAAGATTTCTGCTTTCCTATTAATCAAGCAGTACCCTAAAGCCAAGTCTAACCTTTCCAGATTATGCCCTGTGGTTACCACTGAATTGGCTGTTTATTTGCACAGTTCACTTCATTAAGATACAGCACTATGAGCTACTTTGAACTTTTACAAAGTGAGGGGCTTATATATCAACAAATCTTTGCCATTTTCAGCCTGGTATAAATGTATCTTGTTTCTGTTTGCTTTCTTTTAGTAAACAATCTGTCCTTTTCCATTTCACATTTTCCTGCCAAAAAATATATCACAGTTGCTTGAATTAATGCCTAGGCAGAACTGAAGGGTGAATGTCTTTGTTTCCCCTTGGGGAAAAACGTGAACACACAAATACGTATAAGCACACACTACCAGCTACAGCCTGAAGTTTAGGAGCAGCCCATTTATATTGTTTTAGGACAGACTTTCCGTAGAACATTCTTATGCTATCTTGTTATTGGTGACTTATGATAAAGCAATATTTGTCTCTATTTGTAATCTTTAAATCATTCACAAAAAGCCTGAAAAACTCTCCAACTTACTTGGCTTTAAATACTTTAATGCTGCCACTGAGTTTGGAGAAAGCAATTCTCAGTTTGAAAGCAAATGAAGGAAAGCTAGTATGCTTACATTGTGATTATCAAAGCAAATTTAATACACATTTAGATTCCATGTCAGCCCATTCAGAACTATTTCAGCTTATTGGCAAATTTGCATTAGACTGCATTTAGACCTCATCAACAAACCATTCAATTTGAAGTTCAGTACTTAGCTCTAGAATAGGATGCACTAGGACAACATGATCTTAGTGATATTTTTATGCCCCACAAAGTACACCAGGCACTTCAGAGATCAGGGTTAATATGCAGTTTTATTTCTAAGGAATTTGGTATCACAGAAAACCTATCTGGTACAGAGATATCCTTCCGAAACCTTCTGCTTTTACAAGATGAAAAGAAAGTGTTTAAGGTCTTTCCTTTAGCTTACCACAGTGCTGTGAAACAGAGCAATGTTTTCATGTCCAGGTGGGATGGCCACACCAATATAGCAACTGATTTATCTGTCAGGGTAATTTGAGCTGTCCTGCCTCACAAGATCATAACTGATACAGTTATCAGCCTAATGAGACAGATATTGTCCTCTATGTTGTATTTCCCAGGATTCTGTTACATCATAAACACCACAACAAAGTGGCTGGACTGTCACTGCTAGAGGGGGCAAAAGCAAGGCATCATGGATTAGCTACATTTCAGTGCATTAATGTAATTTGGGTTGTACAACTCCATGGGCAGGGTGTAAGAGCGATGACGTAGCTACTTTTATGTAGCTACAAAGAGATAAAATAGCATTAAACATATGTATGTGTTCTGTATGTGCCATCTCAGTATACTGCAATCATATGGCATCATCCTGTGTTCACAAATAGAGTGTTTGATGTACATTGACCCCGGCTGGCAGCTCAGCCCTACACCCCACCCCCCAGCTGCTTGCTCACTCCTTTCTCTCTATTGGGATAGGGTAGAAAATAGAGGGAACAGAAGTGTGAAAACTCATGAGTCAAAGACAGGGAAATCACACACCAAGTAATGATATGGCCAACACAGACTTGACTTGGGGAATTCAACTGAATTTAGTCCAAGTAATATCACTACATAATTACTGCTTGGGCATTGAGAAACTAAGAAAAAAGACAAACACAAAAACACCAAAAAAAAGCCTTTCCATCTCTTTGCCAGCAAGTCAAGGAAAGTAATTCTTCCCCTCTATTCAGTGCTGGTTACACTTTGAGTACTGGGTCCAGTTCTAGGCTCTCTAGTACACCAAAATACAGAGCTACTGGAGGGAATCTAACAAAGGCACACTAAAATGATTAAGGAACTGGAACATCTCTCCTATGAGAAAAGACTGAGACAGCTGAGGGTGTTCAGGCTGGAGAAGAGAAGGCTCAGGGAGGTCACATCAATGCATGTGTATCATTAATCTATAAAAGAATGGAGGATGTAAAGAAAAAGGGATCTCTTGAGTGGTGCCCAATGACAGGATCAGAGAAAGTGTGACCCAACTGAAGCATGAAAGGTTCCATCTGAACACCAGGAAATGCTTCTTTTGCAGTGAGGGTGAATAAGCACTGGCACAGGCTGCCCAAGGAGGTTGTGGTGTCTCCATCCTTGGAGATACTCAAAAGCTGTGTGGATATGGTCTGGGGAGCCTGCTCTAGTTGATTCTGCTTGAGCAGTGGCATTGGACCAGATGACCTCCAGAGGCCCTTTCCAACCTCAAGCATTCAGTGATTCTGTTCTTCATACATGTACTTGTCATGCAGATTTGGTCAAAATTTTAATTAAGGAAATGGGTAATAAACACCATGAAATTGTGCAGGACATCAAACTCAGAAGACATGTAGGGGAACTGAAAGCCATTATACTCCAGCGTGATCTTGAGAAACTAGAGAAATGCTGCTATTAACAAGACAAATTTAAATGGATAATGTGCTACATTTATTTTAAAAAAAAAAAAAAAAGAACCGATTTTAAAATTGGCAAATAGCGGGCGAATAACCGGCTTGAGAGCAGCCCTGCAGAAAAGTGATTGGCATATAGTAGACATCAAGCTAGCTGTGAAACAAATGGTATTTTAAATTATTATTATGGATCTCATTGAAACACAGAAACCAGTTGTGCTTTTCTGTTTAACATTAGTGCAGCTTAAACCCAGTAGTGGCTACCTGCTCTAAGCTGCTATTTATAGATTGGATAAGCATAAAATAGAGGGAAAGGTGAAAGAATTGTACTGGTTTAGTATATAAAGGAGAAGGTTAAACATGGGATATTAGAGTAGTAATTTCTATGTCTTATGTAAGAAATGAAGTGACAGAACCAAGATAAATTTAGATTAGCAATGTATATAATTGCAAAATATTACCACAAACTGTAATAAACATCCCACGGAATTCTGAGAATCTTTGTGAATAAACAATTTGGAGGCTTTTTTTTTTCTCTTTTTTTGTGTTGTTTTTCATCAGAGATTAGATAATTGTATTTAGTGGTGGAATCAAGGACTAGATGTAGCAGGTCCTTACTAAGAGTATGTTCTAGATAATATTCACAAGTTCACTTTCTGTCCTGCAGTTCAGTTAAAAGAAAAGCTTAATTATTTTCCTTTGAGTTTACACCTTTAAAAATATAGCTTTATTTATTGTTTAAAAAAAAATACAACTGAGTCTGAGAGAAAATATTTTCACTTACAACTGGACTGACTTTCATTTAAAGATGGGTGATTTGCAAAAAATATGTTTGTTTGTTTGTTTATTTGTTTAGTGACTGGAGACCAAAAAATCTGCATTTCTGTTACAAATAATTTTTAAATTCATTGATGACTTACAATTTTCAGTTCCTTCCTAATTATGTTCATTAATGGGATACCAATTCTATGACCTTAGTTCTGAAAAGTGTACAAATTTAAGTTTAAAACCATCCATATGGATAAAAAAAAACAAAACAACAAAAGGTTTTTTTCAAAAGGTGAGTGTGAGAAACATCTGTATGTTTACAACACACACTTGTACTTTTACACATCTGCTTGAGATTTCTGCTGAGGAGAGGTCTGTAAACATGTATGTAAATGCATGTAGAAGGTCTATATAGCAGTTTCCTCCCTTTATATTTTAATCTGCTCTGCTATATGTTTTATTATTTTTTTTTAAATCTAATAGCAAAAAAGTGAAATGCATCAAATTAAAAAAATTAGTTGTAAGGATAATGCATGCAATTGGTCAGAGTGGGTTCCTGTGACACTGATGGATACAGACGCATTGCTGGAGATGCCAATACAAAGGTAAACAAAATCTGACAAGAAGACAGATTTTACTGTCAAAAAGAGATAAAAGTGACCCTCGATTTCATACCTGTTTGCTGCGATTGACATCAACAGTACACCATCACTGCTTCTTTCAGAGTAATTAACCTGGGGAAGAGTGTCAAAAAATACATATGTTGAAAGTAAGATTTGTTTGAGATTACTTGCTCTATCCTCTGTTTAGTTTCTCAGAAATATTTTTTATTTCATTTTGTTGTGAGCATTTGCCTAAGTTTGCTGAGACAGTAAAGAGGTCAAAGTTTTGTGTTTGTTGAGTGAAGACCACTTCCAGAGGACAGTCCCCTAATTATCCACACTGTGTACTCTATTTGTTTTATAAAAATGTTTTATAAAAATTTATTTTATAAAAATAGTGGCAATATGTTTCTGCAACCTAAGAATCCTTTTCTGCTCTTGATATAGCTAAGTAATGTTTGTGAATTGTTTATTTGATCTTTGCTTTTCCCTCACTAATTTATGAATACATTTGCTCACAAATGAAATGTGTTCACTATTTGACTTCATTGCAGATGGATGAATAATATTAAGAAAACATCTACAATATTTTCTACTGTTAACTGCTAAATGTAGCTGGCTCTCCTATCTCACCTAATTTGACATCCCATTTTGTCCGTCACCCAATCCACATTAATTTCTCTTCAATATGAATCATTAAAAAAAAAAATCCAAACAAAAAAGGACAAAAAGTTTCCTAGATCACAGCAGGCTTGCATATTTAAGCTCCAAGGACTTTGTTTAGTAAAAAAAAATCATAGAATCATAGAATCAACTGGGTTGAAAAAGACCTCTGAGATCATCAAGTCCAACCCTTGATCCAACACTGCCATGGTTACTGGACCATGGCACTAAGTGCCACGTCCAGTCTCATCTTCAAAACCTCCAGGGATGGTGAATCTGTCTCCTCCCTGGGCAGCCCATTCCAGTGTCAGATTAATCCCTCTGTAAAAAATTTCTTCCTAATATTCAGCCTAAATCTCCCTTGGTACATCTTAAGACCATGCCCTCTTGTCTTACTGCTGGTTGCCTGAGAGAAGAGACCAACACCCACCTGGCTACAACTTCCTTCCAGGTAGTTGTAGAGAGTGATGAGGTCTCCTCTGAGCCTTCTCCAGGCTAAACAACCTCAGCTCCCTCAGCCTCTCCTTATAGGATTTGTATTCGAGTCCTTTCACCAGCCTTGTTGCTCTTCTCTGGACCTGCTCCAGCACCTCAATGTCCTTCCTGAACTGAGGGGCCCAGGACTGGACACAGTACTCCAGATGTGGCCTCACCAGAGCTGAGTACAGGGGAAGAGTCACTTCCCTGCTCCTGCTGGCCACACTTTTCCTGATCCAGGTAGGATGCCATTGGCCTTCTTGGCCACCTGGGCACACTGCTGGCTCGTGTTCAGCTTCCTGTCAATCCAACCTCCCAGGTCCCTTTCTGCCTGGCTGCTCTCCAGCCACTCTGTCCCCAGCCTGTAGCACTGCAGGGGGTTGTTGTGGCCAAAGTGCAGGACTCGGCACTTGGCCTTGTTGAACTTCATCCCATTGGAATCAGCCCATCTCTCCAGCTTGTCCAGGTCCCTCTGCAGAGCCCTCCTGCCTTCCAGCAGATCAATATTCCCCCTCATCTTGATGTCATCTGCAAATTTGCTAATGGTGGACTCAATTCCCTCATCCAGGTCATCAATAAAGATATTAGACAGGACTGGGCCCAACACTGATCCCTGGGGGACACCACTAGTGACCAGCCGCCAACTGGAAACTCCTCCAAAGTATACCCACTATCATTCCTGCCTCAGGTTCAGCAGAAACAGCTTCTCCAGATGGTAATGCGCACCATATCCCTGGGTTACACCATTATACTTCCAGTAATGCTGGATCAGGTGACCCTCAGAGAGTCTGGTAGTTTTTGGCTACATACATGTATGGTGGGCCAGGAGAGAACCACGCCTCCTAACTTTATTGTATGTAATTTTTTTAGAGTATGTATGTATGTATCTTTTAGATATTCCAGCTGTAGCCAGAGTTTACTGATCTTTATAACTTGGGGTGTCCAAACAGAACAAGTAGCTGGGTACCTAGCTAAAAGCATTTGACCATAAAAGTTTATTTTTAAGAAAGCAACAGGGTTAATGGACTGTGTCCTGAAAAATTCAACTTCAGCTCCTGTGTTGGCCTCAAATGTTTTTTCTGTGCAAACTGTGCAAAAGAGCCTAGCAGTTTATGTCAGCTGTGTTTTGTCTGTGTAGCAGTCTTGAATACAGACTTTGGTCCAGAAGGTAGGACGTGCAATTGAGTTTTCTTTCTCACTTCAACACTCTCCTCACATTTCACTTCATCTCTCTTGCTCTTGTGCGCTCCCCTTGTGTAACACAGCAATAATGCTTATGTTATTTTACAATTAATTATTTGTATTTATAATTTTAGGTCATATACTGAATGTTCTTTAAATTACCAGTGCTATTACATATTTGTATTAAACTTGCACAATGGGACTCCAAGTTCAGCTGGTTTTCTGGGCACTACAAGAGAGATTAAAAACAAAGCTTATCAGAAACAAAAATACATTTCTTGACAGATGGAGAAGTTTCAGGTTTGGAGCACCTTGTAATTATCATGACAGAATGTATTACATCTCATGTACTGTTTGATTAGTCAAATCACCTGGAGCAGGGGACCTAAGAAAAGCCTG
>VYXB01004459.1:1776633-1805890 GCA_013397135.1 Pachyramphus minor | reverse complement strand
CCAGGTGGGGTCATGGGGCCTGATCGGGGATTAGGGGCTGGGGCTCAAGGTGTGGAGTCCTGAGTGGGGCAGTGGGGTCAGGTGGGGTCATGTCATAGGGCCTGAGGAGGGAAGAGAGGCTGGGACTTAAGCTATGGGGCTGAGGGGAAAAGGGGGTTCAGGTGGAGCTGTGGGGTCTGGGAAGGGTGAGGGGAGAAGGGCTGGGGCTCTGGTTTTCGGCCTGAGGGGGACAGGGAATCAGCAGGGATTATAGGGCCAGAGTGAGCTGTGGGGCCAGGTGGGGTCATGGGGCCTGAGGAGGGGAAAGGGGCTGAGTCCCAGGTTTTGATCCCTGAGCAGGAGTGAGGAGAACAGAACTGGGGCTGTGGGGTCAGTGAGGTTGTGGGGTTAGGGAGCCTGGGCGGGGGCTCAGGCTATTGGGTGTGAGCAGGAGTGAGGGGAGCAGCACAGATCCAGGGGGAGTGGGGCAGACACAGGTGGTTGAAATAGTCTGGGATCAGAGCAGGGGCACTGCAGAGGTGCCCTGCAGTGTCCTGCTGACCTGCTGCCAGGAGAGGAGAGGGGTCTTCCTTGGGAAGAGCTGGGTACAGGCTCCGCTGATACAAGGAGACAGGAGCAGAGAGGCCTGAGCCTTGTGCAGTGCCTGTGCAAATGTCCTGCCACAGGGACAGCTCTGTGCTGAGGGTCTAGAAGGTGTGAAGGGGGCTGTGAACATAAAATTGTTACATAGCTCCTGACAGCAGCAGCTCTTTGGGTGAAGCACTGTTAGGGCACCATCACTGATGGAGTGGCAGGTCTCGGTCAGTGTGATTTGTTCTCCCCCTCAGAACTACCCCCTGTACATCCGGAGTGTCCCCACGGAGAATGAGCTGAAGTTCCACTACACTGTTCACACATCCCTTGATGTCGTGGATGAGAAGATCTCAGCCATGGGCAAAGCCCTTGTGGACCAGAGGGAGCTCTACTTGGGGCTCCTCTACCCCACTGAAGACTACAAGGTGTATCTTTCTCATGCCTTTTGCCAGGCCATGATGTGTTTAATTTAGTGAACACAGATCTGCTTTCTCCTGCTCTTGCTGGACCAGTGACTCCCAACAGCCCTATGGGTCATAGAATCACGGAGTGGTTTGGGTTGGAAAGGACCTTAAAGCCCATCCAGTTCCACACTCTGCCATGGGCAGAGACATATTCCACTAGACCAGGTTGCTCCTGGGTTTTAATAAACTGGGTGTTTCTTCTGGGTGCCTCAGGTCAGTCCCACTGGCTGATGTTAGATCTTCAGGTCTCTGTGGTCTCCCAAAGAAGTCCTACAGGGAGAACTTCATAGAATCATGGAACATCCTGAGTTGGAAGAAACCCATCAAAGTCCAGCCCTTGGCCCTGCACAGGACACCCCAATAATCTCACCCTGCCCCTGAGAGCATTGTCCAAAAACTCCTTCAGCTCTGGCAGTCTTGGGACCATGATCACTGCCCTGGTGAGCCTGTTCAGTGACCAACCACCCTCTGGGGGAAGAACCTTTCCCTGATATCCAACCTAACCCCCCCTGGCACAGCTCTAGGCATTCCCTCCGGTCCTGTCACTGGTCACCACAGCAGAGATTGGTGCTGCCCCTCAGGAGGAAGTTTCCTCACATTTCCTCTCTCTGACTGCATTCCAGCCTGGTTGTGGTGGTTTTTCCAGGCCCTGGTGTACCAGCAGCACAGTCCTTAACACCTGCACAGGTATGGCTACGTGACAAACTCCAAGGTGAAGTTTGTCATGGTGGTGGATTCCTCCAACACAGCCCTTCGAGACAACGAGATCCGCAGTGTAAGTGCTGCAGCCCAGAGCCACCTCACTGCTTGTGCTCCTGCCACTTACCTGTGCAGTGCTGAGAAGCAAAAACAAAAATTAATTCACTTGCAATCCATTTTCAGATGTTCCGGAAGCTGCACAATTCATACACAGACATCATGTGTAACCCTTTCTATAACCCTGGGGACCGGATCCATTCCAGGTGAGTGGGTTTTCCACACTGATCCCTATGTCTTTATCACCTTTCTGGAATTTTCAGAGTACCTCTGATTTAATATGACCAACCCTGTGTTGGGCCAGTTGAGGTATGTTTGCTCTAAGTGCTTAAATAAGAATAGCTGTGTTGGTTTTGGGCCATTTCTGCCTCATAGAAAACTTATAATCTCATAAAAAACTATATTGAATTCTGACTCCCACCTCAGAACTGGTGTTAAAACCATTAAGTCAAGAAAATGTATTTTTGGGGGAGAAAAATTTGCCTGTTTCATAGGTAAATATGAAAATATAGGTAAATAAGGGTTGGATTTGATGATCTTAGAGATCTTTTCCAAACTAATGGTTCTGAGTGTTAAAATACAGATAAGTAGAGCAGGTTAAACAACTGCACTTGTCCTGGGTTTATCCCTGGGTAAGGACAGGCATTCAGCACATATAATTCCTCATTTGTGAGGAGGGCCAGAACTTCCCATTTCTCATTGTAATCTCATAAGGAATTTTAATGAGTTGGGAGTTTCTATGGCCTAGACAAGAACCACTTCTACACTTTGCAGAGGCAGGTTTGCAGCCAGGTAAGACCTGTCCTTACCTCAGCTTAACTAGGAGTCATTAATGACTCAACAGGCCATACTATAAAGAGTAAAACCATGTGTGCAGCGTAGGGAAAGCCAGGCAGAGACACCTTGGTGTTACAAAAAGCACTGCTGTGCAGAACTAGCTGCTGCCTTTAATATTCTGTGTTCATTTCCTTCTCCAGGGCTTTTGATAATATGGTGAACTCCATGATGATGCAGGTGTGCTGAACCCCTTTCCATCCCATTGTTGGGAGCATCACCCCTGTACAGAAACAGTGATGTATATATTGTCTTCAGTCTGTGTAATATTTTTATCTGTAAAATAAACTTGACACTTGCAATGTTTACATGGATTTGTACCCAAGCAAACTTGAGTATAGCATGGAAATCACTGTTCATGGAATTGTTTGGGTGGGAAAAGACCTTAAAGCTCATCTCATCCCTTGGCCCTGCCCTGAGCAGAGAGACCTTCCACAAGAGTAGGCTGCACAAGATGAGCTCAAAGGCCCCTTCCAATCCAAATAATTCTGGGATCTTCACAGGCTGATTTTTGTGTGACTCACTTTTTGCTTTTACCACCTTACATCTCATCCAGACAGCCCAGGCACACTCCACAGTCATTCCCAGCACAGGTACAGCTGGAATAAATCCACCCAAGGGATTAAGCCATCAGGATTGCACAGCTGCCTGGCTCATCCCAAACTAGTCTCTACTAGCATCTCCTCCCCTGCAGCTCCAATTAAAGACTCCCTAATCAATAACAGGTATTTATATGGAATGAAACACAAATTAGATTGGAAAAGCATCCCAACTTCTTCCATCACTACAACATGATGGAAGCAGTAGGCACTGAGCAGCTACTCAGTGCTTCTCACACACCTCACTCCAAGCCTTTCATGCCCCACAGGCAGGAGCCTGTGCTTCAAGCACCACATCAGTTAAAAACACATAAACAAGCTAAAAAAAAAAAAGTAGAA
The DNA here is from genome assembly GCA_013397135.1 of Pachyramphus minor. NCBI lineage: Eukaryota > Metazoa > Chordata > Aves > Passeriformes > Tyrannidae > Pachyramphus > Pachyramphus minor. Next base: position 1,802,325 of record VYXB01004459.1, on the reverse strand, counting down.
CTGCACAGCTCCAAAGGATCCAGGGAGTCTGGAGAAAGCCAGAACTGCACACGAAGTTCACACAGCAGGATCATTTATTTTAAAAACAAGTAGCAGTTACAATACTTTCTCAAATAGAACCTAAGTACATTTAATCACAAATAATCTGGCAAATCAGGGAGATTCAAGCTTCTCCCACCATCTCTACAGGGCACAGCTGTGCACTGCTATCCCAAAATATTTTAATCTAAAGATCTTTACTGTTGTCACTCAGAGACAGCAGCTCTGCATTTCCTCTTCTACAACAGTCCAAACGCCCCAAAGTAGTTTTTTTATTAAAAAAAAGTCTCAACAGTTTTTTTTATTAAAAAATAAGTCTCAATAAATTTTCAAGCCTACCAAACAGAAGCACTAGAAAAAGCTGGTTTATAGTCTAAGCCTAAGGGTAGCTCAAATCAAGGTCAGTCTCTGCAGCACTGAGCATAAAATCAACACAACATGAAGAGTTAAGGCTCTAAGCTTTAAAAAATAAAAATCCAGAGATCTTAAAGGGAAAAAAAAAATCAGTGGGATTTTTAGCCTGGCAATGCCCCCTGAGCTGTGAAAAGCTGCTTTAGGAGTTGGTTGCATCTGTTGCATCTGGGTTAGAGGAATCCTAACCAAGGATCCCGAAAGATTAGTGGGAGAATTACATAATAAAACCCGTTTCCATGCAGAACTTCCCCCAGGAATACTGTCTGCTGGTGTTCCCAGCCTGCCTCTTCTAACACAGAGTTCTCCCTTTAAAAACAAGTGGTTTTAGAACTCATAAACACAAAATCAGCAGGAAACAGAAGAGCCAGGAACCTTGTTCCCTGATCCGCAGCTCCTGTGGTGCACTTTGATCCCAATCCTCCAGCTCAGCTGGGCTCACACCATCCTCCACGTAAATCCAGAGAAGAATGAAGGTGGGAATAAAGAGGAAAAATCAGACCAAATCTGAACAACAGAGGTGATTTTGTGATGCTGGTACTGCTGGAAATGAAGCCAAATGATAAGTTGGCAGTTCCTTGTAGCTTTGGAATAAGAGCAGGAGGGAGGGAAGAGGAGGTTGCTGCCTTCCAAAATAAAAAGGGGAAAGGGTTTTGTGACACCCAGGTCTTGTTTAAGTACCAGAGATACAGAGGCTTCCAGAGAAATGGCAAGGAATTTTTTTCTCTGCCCTCGATGTAAAAAGGCAGAGCTAAAAACCAGACCCAAACCACATCAGGCTCCAAGAGCAAGATCAGGAAAGCACAGGGCTGATGAAGGAAAAGCTCCCCAGCAGTCAGAGCTAGAGCTGCAAACCAGACATTAGTTTGGAGAAGAAAACTGTCTTTGGAAAGGTCTTTAGGATCTTCTTAAAAGAGAAGGCAGCACTCAGCTGCTGTAGGAAGGGCTGGCGGAGCTGAGGGAGCTTCCCAGCTGAGCAGTGGGGTGGATATCACCTGGACAGCCAGGAGCCAAACAAAACCCTTTTTCATGGAATGAGAAGACTCGACGGTCTGGGAGAGCTCTTCTCTTCCCAGGACAGTGTTCTCTGGAATGAGCCTGTTCTCAATGCAAACACAGTCCCCTGAGCAGAGCTGAGATGAGCACCTCCTGGGATTCTGGCAGGAGGGAGCAGATTCCATCTTCCCTCCCACTGCCTGGCACAGGGCTCACCAGTAAATCCTCACAGCCAGGCAGATGGCATTTTTTAAATTAATCTGTTTTTTGGCTTGGGTAGGCATATTTTTAAATCTCTCCCAATCCCATCTCCTCGTTTCAGTAGGGACTCACCAAGGTAGTCCAGTCCTTTCTAGTAGGGAAAATACCAAGGCAGCAGCCTTGCCCGACCCCTAAACAGGAACAAAAACAGCATCCTAAAGCACAGGGCACCTGCTCCCTCCCCCCTCCAAGGGCTGGGATTCACCTGTCTGCACTAGCTACCTCAGACTGCACCCCCAAAACCAGGGGAGCCCCAAGCCAGGCATAGCTGTGGGACCAGTCAAGGCTGGGAGGGCAACGTGCACCCAACCATCCCCCAAATCCCTCCAGGGACAGAGGGGCAGCAGCAGGTTTTTCCAGGTGTTCCTTCCTTCCAGAGCCCTTCTCCATCCTCCCCATCCATGCCACAGCGGGAGGTGCAAAGCCAGGACACTGAGCACAGCCAGAGCAAAGGGCAAGTAACCTTATCCTAAGGACACCCTGCTCCATACATAAGGAATCCCCCTGCTCAGCCACTCACCTGTATATCCTCCCTCGCACCCTGGGCTGCTGCCCTGCATAGTAGCCTCCCCACCGGCTTTGGAAGTGGCCCCGGTAGCCCCCACGGTCGGTGGTGCTGATGCCGGGCATGTTGGTCCTCTTGGGAAGCACCTGGAGGGTGGGGCTGTCAGAGCTGGGATTCGGCACAGCCCAGCACACCCGGGGCTGGGAGGGGAGGGTGGGCACAGCCCCAGGGGCCTCACCCAGCTCTTACCTTAATGACCCGTCCCCTGAAGGTGCTCTCATCCAGCTCCACCGCAGCCTTCACAGAGCTCTTCTCCTCAAACTCGATGTAGGCGTACCTGTGAAGGGACTGTGAGCAGAGCCCCAGGGACACCCTGGACACCCCAACCCCTGCACACAGCACTGACCCTTTGGGGTGCCCTGAGAACTTGTCACAGAGGATGGTGACCCGGTTGATCTGCCCACAGCTGTTGAAGTGAGACTCCAGCTCCTCCGCCGTGCCCCCGTAATCCACCTGCAACGACAGTCCCGGTCCCTCCAGCTCGTGGGTCTGGGATTCACAGCCCCTCACAGGAGGCAAAAGGCCCAGCTGGCCCCACTCACACCTCACCACCACAGCTCCAGCATGTCATGAGGGTCAGGAGACCCTCCCAGTGAGTGCTCCAAGTCTGGAAACACAAACCCAAGAGAGCCCACGCAGTTTCGAGAAAACAAGAAGCACCACACAACCCTCAGCTTCCAGAGGGGTATTATGCAGAGCTGATACTTGCAACAGAGGATCTGCAAGTGGATGAGAATCACAGGCAGAGGCTGAGCCACACATTACCAGTCTGGGCTGGGCAGAGAAGGAACATGTGGGATGGGACCACCTAGCCTTTGTTGGAGGACTGGAGCAGCCACCCAGGAATCTGGGACAGACGGCAGTGGGAAGTGCTCTGCTCCAGGGCTCTCACTTACATTGCCCACGTAAATGGATCGCTGGTCAGCCTCCACTTTCTCCTGGGCTGTCTTTGGGAAGAGACCTGTGGAAAGGAGGATGCTTTGCCACAAACAGAGTAGCAGGAGCTACAGGCAGAGGGATGTCTATCTGTCCAGGCCTGCCCCCAGCATGGCCACCACCAAGTTGCCACACTCCAAAGCTCCTCAGATTCCTGGTCACATCCAGGGGTACCCAAATCCCCACACTGTTGCCTCCTCCTCCATGCCCTTGCCCCTTTTCTCTTCACAGTGACTCATCTACTGGGGCTGCTGGTGCTAAACTCAATTACTTACCTGAATTAAATATAACTAAATTAATTTATTGCATTTTGGCCCACATAGGTAGGAGGTAAGAGCTGATATAACCTGCATTAGCACCATGCTATGCTTGGACTCCCCTCACTCACCAGTCCCAGGTGCCCAGAGAGGCAAAGCCACGTGCTCTGGCTCCTGTGCCCCAGAGGTGCCCCTGTGGGGACAGCAGCACACAGGGACAGCCCATACCTGCCTCTGAGCTCATAAACAGGTGGCTCTCAGCTTCCAGCTGCAACTCCTTCAGCTTCTCATCCTCCTTCTCCATCTCCTGCAGTTTGGCTTTGATGGCTTCCAGCTCCTGAATCCCAAACCAAGACTGACATGAGCAGTACACAAAGCAGGGACACCCCAGGTGTAGAAAGTTTCTCGTTTCCTTCCAACACCCAGGGAAACTGGTCCCCCACCCAAGCAAGCACTCACCGGGTCCTGCACAGCCAACTCCTCCTTGCTGTTCCCCTCCAGGTGGCTCAGGTCTGAGTTGTCATCTGCTGCCTTACACAAAGCTGCCATCTCTGTCACGTTCCAGGACACCTCCTCTGCTTCCAGGGACAGCGGGTGTTGCCACCAAATGTCCGAAGTGCTTAGGAAGAAAGGACTGGGCAGGACAAGGGGCAAAAAGGCACTTAACAAACAGCCACTTAGCATGGAAGCTAAAACAGAACCTCAGCCAGGCAAAGGTTCTCAGGGTGTTCCCAGCAGAAAGATGAACAGGTGACACTAATGCAGCTTGTTCTCTGTACAGTAGGACTGCAAAACTGCAGGAGTGAGGGCAATCAAAAGGTCTTCAGTTCATGCTGAGTCACTTCCCAGCTCAGGAGGGCTACAGAAGGGAACTGGAAGCAGCTTCCCTCAAGTGACAAAAAACCTAGGTGCACAGTGCCCAGCCAGCTGGCAGGGAAGGAGAAGAGAAGGCAGGACATAGCCCCCAGCAGAGCTCTCAGGCTGCACAGAGGGAGCCACAGGGAGCTCTGCCTCCCCCAGTAAAGGCAGACCTGCACCCTCCTACCCTGCGAGGAGCTCACAGAGGGACATACTCTCCCACCCGTGTGCATAAAGCCGACCCCACCCCATCCCGAGAGAGCCTCAGTAGCTGCTCCCGAGCTGTGCCCGTCCCGGAACACCCCCCCACACCCCCACCCCGGCCTCACCCGGCCCGACCTCCGAACATGCTGCGCAAAGCCGGCGTAAGCTGCGCCCACGTGCCGATTTCCCGCCACCACAGAAGGCCCTCGCGCCGGCGCGCCACTTTCACACATCAGCGGCCAATCAGGGCGCGGCGCGCGCCAGGCCCCGCCCCATGGCGGCAGTGCGTGGGCTGTGGCCCCGCCCCGCGGGGACGGGGGAGTGTCGGGTTCGAGGAGTGGGGGCGGCAGCGGGCTCCACCTGGGGATGACACGAGTTGCCAGGTGGGGGCACATCCACCTGGGGGCTGGGAATCCCCCCCGACCCTCCCCAGTCCACCGACCCCGCTGGTGGTGCTGGAGACTGCAGCCAGGTCCCAGCACAGGGGGAGCAGCGAGGCACCCCAAGGGGAGACACATCCCTTTGGGTTCTGTAGGGACACACCTGAGTCCCCACGCCATGGATACCCCTCCCTTGCAGTGTCCAACCCCGGACACTGGAGGGGTAAGGAACCCCCCAGCCCAGGATTGGGGAGACCAGGTACAGGGCACTGCCAGGAGCAGGAGGTACGGGCACCCAGCACAAGCCCAGGCCACGGAGCCTCCAGTTGATATTAAATTGTCTTTATTACACAGATACAGAGTTAAGAACAGACATAACCTGAATCATAAAGTTTACATCTTTCACAGGTCAAACATACAGTACACTTAGAGAAAGCAGGGAACAGCAAGGGGGGGGACAGCATGCCGAAGGAAAGTCCTAACACGTCATCTCTTAGGGCTGGCCCCCAAAGCCCACGCCTGGCTCTGGTTTCCAGCCCCTCAGGGACTCCTGTGCCCCAGTGCCCCCGTCCCCAGGGCTGGCAGGGTAACACGAGCAGGGCTCAGCCCCGCACGGGACCAGAGAACGGGTGCTGCCCGCAGCCGGGAGGGAGGGGGGACATGGGCACTACACCTCCCTCTGGGGGCTGTGGCATTTGGTGGCATCGGAGGAGCCCCCAGGGCTACCAGGGCAATAGGGACACCCCATCACTGTGCCTGGGGCCTGGGAACACAGTGGCATCTTGTTCCTGATCTCAAACCCACCAGGATCCAGAGGGGTACCCCAAGGAGAAAGGAGGGGATTCCAGCAGCCCCCAGAGGAGAAGGATGCTGGGGGAGGGTTTGGGGGGCTCTGATAGTGATGGAGCAAAGCCCAGGTGTGGGACCCCCACTCCGGGATGTCCAGCCTTGCTGGGATGTGGCACTTTGGTTTCAGCTGGAATTTCGAGTTGGGAATGTGATGAAAGGGCTGGAGATGGGACCCCAATGCCATGCTTGGCGCCAGAGAGCCACATCTCTCCTGCCACCTCCTCCAGCCTGGTTCCATGGCCAGCACCCAGTGACCTGGGCTCTGCCTCCCTGTGGGGACAGGGACCTGGGACATGCTGTCCCCATGTCCCCCCGCCTACCATGATGGGAGCAGGAAACCCCAGAGTGGTGGGCAGCCATGGGGACCTGGTCTGGCCCAGCCATTGTGGCATCTTGTGTTCCCACACCACCCCACAACCACCAGGGTGTCCCTGCCCCAGCCAGGCTGTGCCAGCACCATGCTGCTCATCCACCTGCCACCTCCCAGATGCCACAAAGCCACCAAAGGACACGGCTGGGGCACAGCATGTGGCACATGTCCCTTGGGCCCCTGCACACCCCTACAACACCAGTTTGGAGTAAAACCCCACTGCTCTGACCAGCACCACCACAGCATTGCCCTGGCCCCGTGGCCACACAGTCCTCCCACAGGAGGATGAAAATTTTTTGGAAATATCACATTTAAAGCTGTCGTTCTGGTTCGGACGCCTGCTGACGCCACACCGCCCATCGCCGCCATCCCCTCCCGCCCTCCCCCGGCTTTTGGTTTCAATGCAAGGTTCTGTAGGGTAGTTTTATTCTTTAAAAAAAAAAAGAAAAAAAAAGAAAAAAATCATAATAATTAAAAAAAAAGCAAAACAGCAGGGAGTGGAAATGAGAGCAGTCCCTGTGGAAGTGGTCTCACCCGCGGTTTCCCGGAGAGGTGGAGGTAGAGAGGCAGAGCCCCAGCGGAGACACGCGGGGGAGAGGGCAGGGATGGGACGGGATGGACACCCAGGTGAGCAGGGGCATCTGCAATACTCTTATATATTACCTCTTCTCAGGAAACGTAAGAAAAATAGACAATATTACATATGTCACACCATAAATAAAGTGGTCACTGGAGGGGCAACTGGCAAAGCTCCCAGTGTTGAGGTGCACAGAAACCACCCAGGAGGTACACCAAGGTCTCAGGGTGCACAGAAGCCTCCCCAGGGAGTGTGCCAAGACCTTGGGATGCACAGAACCTTGGGGTGCACAGAACCCTTATAGAGATGCACCAAGATCCTGGTCTGCAGAGAATCTCCCTGGGGGGATGCACCAAGACCTTGGGGTTCAAAAAACCCTACTAAGGGGATTCACCAAGGTCTTGGGGTGCACAGAACTCATCCAAGGTGATGCACCGAGATCTTGGGGTGCACAGAAATCCCTGGGGGATACACTGAGACCCTGGGGTTCATAGAAGCCCCTTGGGGAGATGCACCAAGATCTTGGAGTCCATAAAACCCTCCCAGGGGGACGCACCAAGACCCTGAGGTGCACAGAACTCATTCAAGGTGACACACCAAGTTCTTGGAGTGCACAGAACCCTCCCAGGGGATGCACCAAGGTCCTGGGGTGCAGAGAAACCCCCAGCAGGTCTCAGTGCTGGTGGCACAGGGCCAGTGACATCACCTTGGGGTGTCCCATGCACCAAGCTCTGCAGTGGCCTGGCCCGGCCCAGGGTGACTGGCAACCCAACTACCTGGCCCCAGCCTTTCCCTCCTCTTCCTCCCCTACAGAAAACACACAGGATGGGTTTTGCAAATGTGGAAAAACTACAGCTCCTCTCGATTCCAGGCCTCCGGCTCACTCCGGACAGTGCCACAGCCCCCTCACCTTCTCCTCATCCTTTATTTGGCAAAAGTCTCTTATTATTATCACTATCATCATTATTATTCATTTTTTGGACCTCTGCAAAACACTATTTACATTCACATTAGCGCACAGCACTGCTGCCTCCGCTTGGAGCCGCCGGACTTTCCGTATTGCACTCCTGTCCTCTGCGCTGCTCCAGCGAGGCAAGAATCCCAAAATAATCGATATTGTCCTTGGCTGCCTCAGCCAGGAAGGAGGCAGTGTTCCTTTGCCTTTTCCTTTTTTCCTTTTCCTCTTAAAAATCCTTGTGAAACAAATCCAGCGTGGGGTGTGGGAGCAGCCCGACAGCGAAGGGATGAGGAAGTCCAACTGTGGGTGGCCCCCGACAGCTTCAGGGAGGGAGAAGAACAAAATCTGTCTTTTAATCTCTTTTTTAATTCATTTTTTTTAATATTCTGTTTTTTAATTGTTATTCTCATTTTTTATTCTCCTTTTCCAGGGCAGTGGCAGGCAGAGGTAGAGACGTGCCAGCTCCAGCTGTGCCCACCCGGGCGGTTCTCAGCCTCATCTCCCCCTCCCACACCTCGAGGGCTGGGGTTTTATTTAAAAAACCCCTTTTTTTTTTTTTTTGCTTTATTTTAATAGAAACTCTTTAAAGCCCCGGGGGCGCGTCCATCCATCCTTGCGGGGAGGGGAAGGAAGCGACAACAGAACGAAACAAACTTTGGCAGTGGAGAGACGTTTGGATCTTCCTTGGTTTTGGATTTCCTTTGGAGCAGAGGTGAGTCTGGTCTGTTCTTGGCTAGCTAGCAAGGTAGTTACAGGTGAGCGTCCGTCACGCGTTGTCTGGTTTTTGGATTTTCCTTTTTTTTTTTTCTTTTTTTTTCCTTTTTTACAATTTCTTACTTAAAGCCAAAGAGTCCGACGTTTTCTTTTTTATTTTCTTTATTTTTTTTTACAAAAAAAAAAAAAAAGGAAAAAAAAAAAAAAAAAAAAAAAAAAAAAAAAAAAGCAAGAGAGACGAAGAAAAGAAGGTTCTTTCCTCCTCCAAGCGAACAGCTTGGCAGTGCCAATGCAGGATGTGATTGGGCTGGTCTTTCCCAGCCTCTGTGTGGTGAGTCTGGAGCCAAATCCCTCATCCAGCAAGCAAAAAAGGAAAAAAAAAAAACCAAAACAAAAAAACCCTGAAATCCCAAACCACAATCCCCCAACCAATAGAAAACCAACCAAAAAAAGCCAAAACAAAGACTGAAGAGAGAACAGAGACCGGTATTTGCCTTAACTCCACTTAAAGCCCAGTTTGAGGATCCGTGAGGATTATTTGTGAGAGCTAGAGAGGTCGTTTCGGAGGTCACACGAGTCAGGTAGCTGAGGAAATTGCACCAAGTGCAGTCCGTGGCTCTTGCAGAGCAGCAGGAGCGGGGCAGTCCAGGGGGCTCAGCGGGACGCGCTGTCCAGCGGGGCCGGGGTGGCCGGAGTGCCGGCGCGGGAAGCGGCCACCGACCCTGCCTCGCTGGGGCTGCTGGCCATGGTGGGCACCCCGTCGGGCTGGCCCGGCCCGGGGGGCAGCCCTACGCCCGCAGAAGGGGTGGCAGGGCCCGGCAGCCCCTGCAGAGTCTGCCCACAGACGTGGTGGTGCTTCTCCCAATCCTTGTGCTGGCAGAAGGAGCCGCAGTACCGGGCTGTGTTGCAGCCACTGCAGGTCTCACTCGCCTTGCGCCCGCAGTTCCAGCAGCTCTGCAGGAAGGGGAAACCAAACCTCAGCTCTGGATCCTGCACCTCCATGACAGACTGTGCACCCTCACCCTGGACCAGTCATTCCATCATCCCAGACCGTGCATTCCATCATCCTGGACTGTGCATTCCCATACCAGACCAGGCACCCCCATCCCAGACTGTGCACCCCTATCCTGGACCATGTACATTGTCCTCGTACTCTGCATCCCCACCCCAGACTATGTACATCATTCCAGACTGTGCACATCCATCCTATACTGTGTGTCCCCAGAACAGACCAGGCAGACTGATTCTGGACAGTGCTCCCATACCCTGGACCAGGTACCCCCCTCTTGGACCATACTTCCCTATCCTTGCCCATGCACAACATCCCAGACCACGCACATTATTCTGGACCATGCATCCCCCTTCCAGACCACGCACCTCCATTCCCAACTGTGCACCCACATCCCAGAACATACTTGTCCATCCCAGACCCTACATCTACATCCCAGACCATGCACCCCCACATGGATCATGCAACCCACCTCCCAAACCATGAACATCATCCTGGACCATGCACCCCCATCCCAAAATGCGCTGTCCTATCCTGAACCAGGTTCCCCCATCCTGGACTGCACATCCCCATCCCTAGGCTGTGCATCCCCATCCAGGACGATGCACCTCTATCCAGGACCATGCACCCCATCACAGACCACACCCTATCCCCATCTTGATGCAAGAACTCCCCTCTCCTCCCCATCGGGTGATGTTGCCGCAGCCCCCCCATTCCCACGCTCTCACGCAGATGCTGCAAACTCAATTGCAAGAGGAGCAGGTCCCACACACCTGTGCTGCCACCAACCTGTCCCCTGTTCCCCCAGTCCCCTACCTCGCTCGAGTCCTCCTGCTGGTTGATGACGGTCAGGGCGTCCTCAGACGCCTGGCGCTTGGCCTCGGCCAGGGCACGCTCCATCTTGGCCCGCTCCGTTGTGATCAGCTCGTGGGCTTTGCGCTCGGCGTCCGACACGGCCTTCTGCAGCTCGGACATGGCCTGGCGCTTCACCTCGTTCACAGCTTCTTCTGGAAGGCACCAGCCGAGCGTGGCCAGGGTGTGCCAGTGCCCCAGCTACACGCGTTCCCTTCTGCAGCTGCATCCCCCCTCCCTGCAAACTCATCCCAAATTCCTCCAGCGCTGCAGCTACCCTGATGTGCGGAACTAGAGCAGAGGCCCTGCCAGTTCAGCACACTGATGGGTGCTGGTGCCCGCCCCACACTCACCAGCCTTCCTCCAGATCTCCTCTGGCATGTACCCAGAGAGGGGCCGTGGCGCGAATTCCCGGTGAGTGTCTGCGAAGGGGACACGGGATGCAATTAGGAGATGCCACCCTTTTGGAACCCACCCGCCGGCAGCGCCAGACCCCCGGGAGAACGGCGTGGGGCCTGTGGCACCAGGAGTCAATACCTAACTGGGGTGCCTCGGGGGTGGAGGAGCTGTTGTGGGGGCGTGCGGAGGGGGGGCTGCCTTTCTTCATGTCCTCAGCGTCGCTGTAGCGCCGGATCCAATGGTTGAGCTCCTCGCGATCGGCCTCCTGGCACCGCCGCAGCACCGTCAGCGACCGCCGCGTCTTCTCCACCATGTCCATGATGCAGTTCAGCAGCTGTAGGGGGGCAATATCAGGGCTGGGGTGGGGGCGACTCTGCTGCAAGCAGCTGGGGGGCTGCAGTGCTTGGCGCTAGGCGGGGGGTTTTGGGCTATGCCAGGCTGTGCCAACACCAGGGAGCAGAGGATGCTGAGGAGAAAAGCCCTGGGGCAGACACAGTGGGGATAGAGGGCAAAATGGACACACACACACGGGATGGGGCAAGGGGGGCACTACATACATTGTTGAGGTGTTTCCACTCCTCTGCCCACTCCCGGTCAGTAAGCCGGTGGTCGATTACCTCCTCCTGCCGTGTCCCGTGCACGGCTGCAAGGCAAGAGCAAGGTGGGAATCAGCCCCCTGCAGCACCCGTGTGCCTTCGGGGGAGTCTCAGCCCCCCATTCACCCCTTGGTGCATGGGGGATGCCCTGGCTCACCGGTGGGCCGCTGGCGCTCGCGGAGCTCCCGGGGGTCAGGGTGCCGGTAGGCGTCACGGTAGTGGTGTGCCATGGCCATGTCCTCCAGGCGGTAATGCTGGGGCAAGGGGGGGCCGGCAGGGGGGTGCCCCAGCCCGTTCGGGGGGTGGCTCAGCCCGTTGCTGGGGCTGTAGCGCTGTGCCGGGCTCATGGTGCACGGCCGCTTGCTGAGGTGCTCGGGGTGCAGGGGGTCTCGGTCCAAACCGTTCTCTTTGGTCCTGGTCAGAGGAGAGGAGGTTGGTCCCCACCCAGTGCCTGCTATCACAGGGGACCAACCTCTCCTTTTCAGGGATGTGACCCTGAACAATCCCCCACAATGCCCCCGGTCTGCACCTGTCTGGCGTCCTCCTCTTGCCGCTCTCGCCCACCTCCAGGAGCAGCTCGGAGGAGTCGATGGGAGAGGAGGCGTTGGCGTCCAGCAGCAGCTGCTCATGCTGGGCCAGGTACTGGGCCGGGGTCTGCTTGGCCATGCGGGCGCAGTGCAGCAGCTCCCGCTGCAGCAGCGGCAGGTTGGCCTGTGAGGGGGGTAACAGTCCAGTCCACGGCCCCAAACCCCGCCCTGTGCAGCCCGGCTGTGCCCCCAGACTGCCATGGGCAGGGGATATGGAGCAGGCAGCCAGCTTGCCTTTGGGGTCCTGCTCACCATCCCCAGGGGACAGCCTTGGGATGCCCAGGGACCAGTTGGGCTTTCAGGGGACACATATGTAGCACCCCACATTGTTTGGTTATGGGCTGGCAAGAGCACAGCTTCGACAGAGCCCTCCTGCATCCTGGCAGGGGCTGCAGAGCGTCGTTCCCTCAGCCACCTCAGCCACCCTGTCCCTGTGACTGTCATCCTGGGGGCTGCACTTTTGGGAGCCCCCAGCCCATCTGGCACCCACGGGGTGTGAGGGTCAGCTGTGAACTCCTATCCCACCCACCCACTGTGTTCCCCCCAAGCGCTGCAGCCCCAGGAACACATGGAGCAGCAGGAATTAAGCAGCAGAGACCCCTTTTGCCCGGTGCTCTGACTGCCAGCCCTGGATTTCTCCTTAGGCAGCTGATCCACAGCCAAATCCCATCTGTGGGACACGTTAGCACTCAAGCCGGAGATGCACGCCGTGGTGAGCAGGGCTGGACCCTCCCTCCCCTTCCCTTCCCTTTCCCGGCCGAGAGGGAGCAATCCCACAAAAACAGCAAGTCTGGGAAGCATGCCGAGCCCGGCTGGTTGCAGTTAGGATAATGAGAAACATCTGGAACGGGTGGTGGGAACAGCTGGGAGCAGGGTGCCAGGACAGCCAGCACAGCCGCTGCGTTCTTGGCAGTGGGACAGCAGGATGGCTCCCAGACCGCCTGGAGCCGCAGGGCCACCAGTGCCCACTGGGACCATTCCTTGCTCCCGTGGATCCCCAAACCCCTGCAAACTGGGCAGGAGGGAGAGAGGGCTCTGCTGTCCCCCCAGTTCAGCCTGGAGCAAACCGCTTCGGCAGCTCTGCGGCAGATTCCTGTGGTGAGCACGGACCTCCGCTCCACAGACCTCTGCTCCATGGACCTCTGCTCTAGGGGGGCTGGGATGCAGAGGTGGAAAAGGAGCTGGTTTTGCACTTTTTAGTTATTCCTTTCCTAATGAGGGACAGGCAATGCCGGGCTTGAACATCTGCCTGCAGCACCAGTGGTGCCAGGTGTGCCAATGCTCAGTGAACCCCTCTGGAGTGGGGTGGCAGTGCAGAATCAGCACGAAATTAAAAGGCAAATAGAAAAAAAGGGGATTTTTAATGAATTTCAAATGGCAACCAGCTGGGCCGACCCCTGGTTTATTGCAACCAGCCCCAGCCCCGTGTGATTCCACATGTGTGGGGAGACTTGTGTGCCATGGGGGCCATGGGCAGACTTACAGGTAGCTGTCTGCCCTGGCCCCAAAGCCATCCCTAAATCCCCTGTACTGGAATGCTGCCATGAATCTCGTCATGCCCAGGTTGCGGAACTCACCTTAAGGAAGGGGATGACAAAGGGTCGCAGCGGGAAGTTGGTGGCCTCTTGGAGCTTGGCGTGAAACTCCTCGATGGTGAGGGTGGAGTTCTGTGGGGACAGCCTGGGCTCAGCATCACTGACACAGCCCTCTGCCTGCCCTGCACCCTTGCGGGATGCTTGGCTGTTTCTCCCCCATTCCTGCTCCTCTGCCATGCTCATGGAAAATCCGCTCTCAAGGGAAAATCATACTCAAGACTTTGCTGGTGATGCCAGCAGCCAGGACCCAACGCTGCACCGTGCTGTGCAGATCCCAGGAGATGCCAGGAAAAGAACCCCTATTTTTCAAGGATTGAGATCACTCCATGCCCCTCTTTCCCTTTTAGCAGCATCTCCATCCCAAAAGGAAAACACAGGATCCCTGGATGACGGAGGAGCCCAAGGCTGACCCGGTGGACATACCACAAGCCCCAGGACGAGGGTGCGCACACGCTCCCCGATCTCAGGGGAGATGTCGTTCCCGAACTGCTGGAGTGTGGTGAGGAAGCGCTTGAGCTTGGAGAGCTGCCGGGCACCGCAGGCTGGCGGGAGCTGGTGGGTGGAGAGGGAGGCGCTGGAGGAGGTGGCTGGCCCGTTGCTGAACCCGTTGGGGGTGGATGGAGCCCCATTGATGGCAGTCGGTGAGTGGCTGCTCCCGTTCATCACTGAGGAGAAAGGGAATGGGAGATCAGAGCAAGAAGTTGTGCCCTGGCACTGTCGAGACAAAGCTGGGATGGGAGGACCAGAGGATCCTGCTGGTTAATGCTGGGTTGGCATCCCCTGGAAGGTTTCGAAATGCTCCTGCATCCCTGGGGCCACATCCAGCACTGGTCCCCGGTGCTGTGTGGGCTCGAGAGAGGGAAGGAGAGAAAGAGAAAGGGAGGGAAGAAGGGGATGAAGTGCATCCCCACATGATGATAGCCTGATCCAGCTCCTCAACAGTCAAGGCAGCCAAGAGATGGGGCTCTATCCTTTCCCTCTAGGAGCTGCTCAGCACTCCCAGAGAGAATCCATGACCTATTTCCCACAAACCCCAGCCTGGCTTGCAGCACACTGGCACCTCTGTCCCTGCTGCCCAAGCAGGAAGAATGGGAGCTGCACAGAATACCCCATTTCAGGTGACCCAGGGCGTACATTTTGGGGTGCCAACCTGCAGCATGACAGATCCCTGTCTCCTGCACCAGCCCCCCACGAGTACAGGGACCTTTCCACAGCCAGTGTGGGCGACAACACGTGTCACCCCTTCTCCCGAGCGTGTTGCCCCGCTGCTCCCGGCATGCATGCGCCTCTCCCCGCGCACTCCGGGCACCCGGAATGGCACTAACCTTGGGGTGCTGTGCTGCCCACCAGCCCTGCCTGCTTTGGGGGGCTCCCACTCGCTCTCTGGCCAGGCAGCACCCGCCGCCCACTAAAGAGGTGCCGAAAATAACCCAGTGGCCACAACTGCTTTTATTCCCGCGACAGGTGCGTTACTAAGTTGGACACCACACATGTCCCTGGGCTGGGATGGGGTTGGGGTTCCCATCCCCGCGACCCGCTGGGGCAGGGTGAGGGGCTGGCGATGGGGAGCACCCTGTGTCCAAGCCCCGTGCCCCCTGAGGGACCCTGTGCCGGCCAGGGTGGGCTGTGGCTGCGCTCAGGTCTCTCATGAGAGTGGGTGTTTCATTTTACTTACAAAGACAGACCATCGACCATTTCAAGCAACCATGAAAACGGCCGCGAGGCAGAAACGTCGGAGGGCCAGCGTCTCGATCTGCAAGCAAAATAAAACACGCTATGATGAGAGAGCAGAGGGGGCAGCTCTCGGCTGGCTGGTCCTGCATGAAATGCTCCTCACAGTGGGCGCAGTATGGGCACAGCGCGGGCATGTGTGCCCTGGAAAAAGCCACCTGAACCTGCAATGGACCCAGGTCCCTGCATCCCACTGTAGCCACAGGGAGGGTTCACAGGATGGGTGCTCAGCTGCCTGACGCAGTCCCCATATTTCGTGGACCAAATGAGGTCCCTGAAACCAAGAACAACCGAAATGCCATAGTGCTCCATGCCAAGCTGTGGCAGAGAGGCTGCCTGTACCCCTGATCCCGTGCCCTGAATCCTGCTATGGGCCATTCCCTGACAGAGAGACTTGCCTGAACTCCTGGCCCCATGTGCCGGACCCAACAAGACCTGGCCACATCTGCCAAAGGACTGGGACTAAAAACCAAAACCCTTCCGAGCACAGCCAAGCATGAGTTGATTTCTAGAGTCTGTCCAGGGGCAGCACTGGGGGCAGCAGGTGTCAGGGGGCTGCATCTCAGGGGGTTATTTTTGTGTATTTTCTTCCCCACTTCAGACTTTCTAAGCAAGAAACAGCTACAAGCAAAACCCTTGCAACACACGCACCCGGGATATATCTTGGTGGAGCTGGAGCAGCCACTGATGATGGCCACTGCCACTCCTGCCAGGGGGACCAGCCTTGTCCCCCGCCTGCCTGAATCCATCCGTGCGCCAGGACAGTGACACCAGCACAGGGACGAATCCCTGAGGGTGTGCAATGACTCCAGGTACCAGTGGTGCAGCCACTGTGTTGGGGCTCCCCCAGTTCAACTACGGAGACTGAGACTCCAGCCTGGAGTCCCCTGACGCCACCACGCTGTAGCCTGGGCTGGGCAAGGAGGTCCCTGCCACTGTGACTGGCCATGACACCGCCCTGCCACCACTGGGTGCCACATATAGATGGGCAGGTGGGTCCCCACACGTCTGGGACCCAAAATGGGGCCAACTCCCATCCGTAGGGACTCCCCCAACCCGCAGCATCCTCCAGCCATGAGCTGCTGTGCCAGCATTTGATCACCACATGGCTGAAGACCAGGATGTCCCTGTCCCCAAACACCTCTCAGAGCACTGCTGGCCATGGGCAGTGCTGCGATGTTCTTCGTAGGCACATGCATGAGCCGTGGCTTGGGGAGTGCAGCCCAAGGACCTTCTCCAGCGTGAGGACAGGTGATGTCCCCCCACATCATGGCCGGCACTGTGCTGGGCCCTGGGGACACTGTTGATCCCGGGTGCAGCATGTGATGCGGAGGTGAGGGGGTCTGGGCAGCCTCCCAGGCTGGCACCCCATCCCCAGCCCATACTCACTGGTGTTTGGTGTGAAGGAGGGGTGGCGCGTGGCTCCCTGGGTGACGGCGGGTGGCGGCGGGGGCATGGCGGGCGGTGTGGACCTGGACTGCGTCTTCACGTCGGCCGGTGAGTCGGGCATGGTGGCGGCCACGTCTCCTTGTTATCTGCGGGGAGAGGGCATGGCTGGTGAGCGGGGTGTGCTGGAATTCCCTGCAAACAGGCGCAGAGGGGACACTCAGGAACCTTGGGGCTGGCCTGGGCACATCCACTCCCAGTGTAGAGTGGCACAGATCAGGCACCGAGGACAGTGCCTGGTGTCCTGTGTGCCAGCAGCGTGGTGGGGATGGTGATGGACTTCCTGTCATGTGCACGGTGGTGGGGACAGTGCCCTGTGCAGGGATGCAGGGTGGTGGGGACAGGTCAGGGCACCAGCTTTGTCCCAGGCACAGGGCACAGCCTGAATGTGTCCCTGCAAAGCCATTGCTGCCACATCACAGCACCCTCCTACCCACGTTTCGGAATTTCCAGCTGCCTGCTAATTCCTGGCTGCCGTAATCCCAGTCAGGGATCCTGGGATCGTTGTGACCTGTGCTCAGTGGCAGCAGCGATGGCACGACCCACACATCGTGACATCGACCCACCAGTGACTGTCCTCCCACAGCCCTGAGGGGCCCTGTGAGGCACCAGATCCCACAATCCAGGGAGGGCAGGACTCCCTGCCATCACTCCCTGCTACCCCTGGCATCGCTGCCTCCCTCCCACCTCCCTGCATGTCCAACCCCAAGTAACACCCAGCAGTGGCATCCCCAGGGGAATCGTGCCAGCTCCGTCCCCTCGGGTTGGCGCGGCCCCAGTACAAGGTTTCGGCCCCGCGGCTGCCACGCCGGGCAGTGACGGGTGGCCACAAGTGCTGGCAGCTGTGGTGATCTGTCACCGTGCCCGAGCCGCCGGCAGCTCCAGCCAAAGATGGAAGCGGCCGTCACAGCCACCCGGCCGCGGGGTTCCCGCTGCGCCCCGGCACGGCTGATAAACACTAATCTAATATGCATCCTTAATCCACGGCAACTGTGGGGAGATTAATTGAACCCGGCAAGAGCACATTGTCCAGGCTAAATAAAACCGGGGCCTCATCCCGAGCAAGATGCTATCGGGGTTGTGCCGCAGCCGGTGCCGCGTGGAGGACCAGGAGATGGGAGAGGTGGTGATAACCGCCAAAATCTCTCGTAGTTACCATCATGGTTACCCACAGCCTCCTTCTGGATGCCTCCAGCACCATGGATATCCCTCCCTCTCCATGGCACACCTTAATCCTGCAAAACCTGGAGGTGTGTGCCCCAGTTTTCTGTTCCTCACTCCCTTCTCCCACTCCAGGCACAGGAGAAACCTTAAGACCACGCAGCATTCCTCCCCTAAAACATCCGTTTCTTTACAGGGCCTGCAAGAATAAATAGTTTGTTTTGAAAAACACCTTTTGTTTTCCTTTTCATGGCAATGCCCATCTCTGGGCAAAGCTTTTCCAGCCTTCCAGGCTCTCTCTGACCCTCAGCAGAGCAAGATCCATCCCCAACAGCAGAGGCTGAGTTGTGGGCACAGACTGTGACCCTGACTAGATGCCTGCATCTGCACAGCTGCAGCACCTTGATACCAAACAATCCTTGCCTGCATCCCTGTCTGCATCCCTGTTCCTGTTGCATTCCCAGCACGTTCCCTGCCTGCAACCCCATCCTTACCTGCATCCCCACCCTGACCCTCATCCCCCTCACTGCCCTGACGCCACACACATGCCCACACCAAGGGCAAAACATGGATACACTCATTCTGGCACCAATACAGCTTTTCCACAACTTTCCATGAGGAGGAAAGTTTCCACGAAGATGAGTAAGCACTTGGGGAAGTGAGAGCTGGTTCTGTTTTTTCTTGTGTTTTCCTTTTTCTCTCCTAGTTATAAATTTTTCCTGAGACATCTGAAACACAAACATGGCTGTGCAGGCATAGGAATGGTCTCAAATTCAAGGAGACAAAGAGCCTGGGATGCCCAAAGGACCCAATCACAGCCATGCCAACAACCCAGGTCCTTTGCAGGGTGGGATGAGCTCCATGGGGGTAAAGGAAGTCTTGGGGGGGCAAAGTGCAGTTTCCCATCATCACCTCCAAATAGCGATTCCCCAGCACGACTCAAACTCCACTGGAGTTTTTTTCCCTCTATTTTTCCTCTCTTTGGGGTAATTTGTCCCAGCCGCTCAGGGCCGTGTCTGTTTTCCTCCATCTGGTTTCCATTAGGTCTGTGCAGCCCAGATGAATAAGTAATAATATAAAAATAAAAGGATTAGTATTTTCTCCTCGGCTGGCGGGAGCGAGTGTTCCCACCCTGCCTCCCAGGGCCAGCAGATGCCGGACCCCCCCACACCCCTGGTGACCCCGAGCCCTCCATTTGTCCCACTGCAGGGTGTAACCCCCAGCACTGGCCCGGGCAAGGTCTCTGCTGGGGCGACGCTGTCACACAGCTGGTTGGCACCAACACTAAGCCAAGCATTCCAGAGGGTACAATGCATGGCATCCTGCAGGCTGGAGCCTGAGGGACAGGAGCGGTGCCTGAGGGATGGGACTGGCAGCCATCCCAGCTTAGCATCTGCTGTTTCCCACAGCCCCAGGGAGCCCATCCCACCGCAGGCAGTGTCCCATTCTGGACTTCTGTCCTTCCCAGGCATCACATGGGATGTGCCAGCCCAGGGTGAGCCCAATGACTGTGGAGTACCGAGGCTGGCTGCTCTCCTTTCCACTCCCCGGGGATGGAGCAGGCGGGTGACTGCCCTAGATGTGGCCACTGGAAATCTCTGGCTCCCTGTAGCCCTTCCAGACCAGGCAAAGCTGCCTGGGCAAGGAAGGGGTTAAAAGGAATTCAGCACCCAGCATCCTTCATGCTCTCCAAATGGCCACAAATGAAATCCAGATGCTGGAGGCGACATCTCCCCAAGCCAGGCTGCCTCCGAAACAAAGACAGAGAAGCATTCCTGCTCCTCAGCTGCTGCAGCCACCGGGGCCAAGAACAACTCCCCAGTAAGACTGCAGGGACCGAGCTGTCCCAGCTGGAGCAGGTTAGGAAGTGAGTAGTGCCGGCAGCCAGGCAGCAGCGCTGGCCACGTGCACCAGCCCCGCAGAGCTGGTGGGAGCTCAGGGCATCCTCATCTCTCTCCTGATCCCCTCCCTGGGGCCGTGGCTTATCCCCAGTTGGATGTGGAGGGGGAGAGAGGCAGAAAGAGGCTGTGGGATGCTGACNCCATCCCTGGAAGTGTCTAAAGCAAGGTTGGATGGGGCTTGGAGTAGCCTGGGATAGTGGAAGGTGTCCCTGCCCATGGCAGGGGGTGGAACAAGATGAGCTTTAAGGTCCCTTCCAGCCCAAACTATTCTATGATCCTATGATGATGCTGGAGAGTTGCTGCCAACCTATCACCACAGTGTCACATATGCTCACTTTAGGGAGGGCTAGCAGGGAGTGATCCACACCCCAGCACTCACCAGCACAAATAAAACTAACTTTAAAAGTAAATCCAATTAATTAAGCTCTCTGTTTAACTTGGAAGTGAACCCAGATTCAACCAGTCCTGGAGGGCCCTGGCAGGTCATCCTCACGTTTCCCATGGGCATCCCGGAACATGTCCCATGACACTGGCCCACTGGGATACTTCCCACCTACCCAATTCTAGGGTAAAGCAGGTTTCCCCATGCTCAGATATACCCCAATTTGCTTTGCTCTCTGAGCAGCTCCCAGCCACACTACCTGCACCTGCATCCCAGGAATGTCAGCGCTGCTGGGAGAGGCACTATGGGCAACACTCTCCCCTGGCTCCAGGATATCAACTCCCAACAGGGACCATGACCCCTGTCCCCTTCCACCTCTGCAGTGTGGCAGTGACAGCACCATACGGGACATCAGCACCCACAGCCAGGCTCTCCATGCATCCCAAGCCCAAAAATCCTGTTTCTCAAGCCAAAAACAGCCACCCATGGACCCAAACCAGCTGGCTCAGTGCCATCGAGGCAGTGCCAGCAGCTCCTGCTCTCCCTGAGCTGGTGTGGTCGGGGGTGGGGGGGATGGGATGGGTTTGATTTTCCTTGAAACAACAACAAAAAAGCCAAAAAAAAAGCGCCCTCTCTGTTTTACAAGCCTTCATTTGCTATTGTTTATGTAAACAGGTAAATTGTTTCGTATCTCAATTAAAAACATCTGCCACATAAATGAATACCAATTAACTCATCCTGTTTTTAATTACTCTGTTAATTACACACAGGCAGCAAAAAGGATGGCAGGGGAATAGGGAAAGCATGCTTACACCCCCCCCTTCCCACCTTGCTCTTGGCAAGGATCCGAAATGTGCCCAGATAATGATGGATTAAGGTGACTGGTGAAAACGGTGGCTCATGGCCAGCTCTGGCGTGGCAGCTCCCTCCCGCTGCTGTCAGGGCACCTTGCAGGGGGATTTCCCAGGACCCTCTTGAAAGGTTTGGAAACCCCAGCCCCCACGGGATGCACCAATGCCATCTGCGTCATCCCCCGTGCCGGGGCGTGCACAGCCCGGCTGGCATTCCCGGTGCTAACCCCAAAACGTGCCTCACGGGAGAGAAACTTTGGGATGCTGGAGCACATGGGGAGGGCGGGCAGATGGAGAGGGCTTCATGAGGGCATGAATCATGGATCAAGAGCATCCTTGAGGCGCCCACGCTGCCCCCGGGAGCCCTACTGGCACCAAAGGGTGACCCCTCTGTGTGGGCACGGCAGCGGGGGGTGGATGTCACCCATGCCGAGGGACCCCGTGTGCCGCCAGCCCCCCCCAGCTGCGGGAAGCCTTCCAAGCAAGCAGATGGGGCAGGGGAGCGGCAGCAGGAGGAGGAGAGCAGAAAAGGCTATTTTCTCACGCTACATATTTTACAAGTCGAACATTTTGTGCATTTCAGCCTTGCCTGGAAATGCATCTCGGGCTCAGCCCCGGGACTTGACGGCAGAGCCTGTGAGTCAACAGCGGCTGGCGGCGACGTGGCTGCTGGCATGGAGATGGGATGGCAAGAGGGATCCCCCCATGCACAGGGTCAGGAGGGAAGGTCCCCCTGACCTACTGGTGCTGGAGGAGCAGCAGGATGGCCAACTACAACCAGCCAGGGAACAACATCTGCTACAAACTCTGCTGCAGGGTTGTGCCCAGTGCCACTGTTGGATTCATCCCCCCAACAGCTCCCAAGGTGGCACAGGGAAGTGAGCACACACAAATCCTGCTGCTCCCCAGCTGCCTTACCCTCCTGGCTAAACAGCAGGAATAAACAGAGTGCTGTGGCCAGCCTGGCACACCTGAAGACATGTGGGTGGCACAGGGTTGGAAGTGACCCCACTGGATCTGCCCCCACCCAGGAAACACCCACATGTGGCCTGCAAACCACCTCAACTGGACCATCCCCCCATCCACCAGCACACTGCCAAAGGGGCACCCCAAAACCCAGTGCCCACAGGGCAGCACCAGGTGCTCTTTGAGGACGGGGAGAGGTTTTGGCTAAAATGCCCCAATCTGGGATTTTTGCCATGTGCACCGGGATGCTCGTGCCCAAAGGTGGCCTCAGTGGCTGGAGTGGGGACAAGTGGTACATGCAGGGGACTCAGGGCATCCTGGAGGCAGAGAGTGGCTGGAGAAGGGAAACATCCCCCTCCACACACCCTTGTGGGGAGCTCCCTGCATGTCCATGCAGCGTGGGAACGCTGAGGCGCTGCCGGCTCCCCAGGGATTCCGCGCCGGATCCGGCCCCGCAGGCGCCAGGATGGTACCAGCTCCGAGGGGGTGCCGGATCCAGCCATGCACTCCCACAGCCTCCAGGCTGCTGCCTCACCGACTCTTTGTCTATTTTTGAAGCACAGGCTCCATTTCAAGGCGATTTCACCCATGTGAGATTGAATCAAACAACACAGGAAAAAATATTAATGAGAATTTTGCAAAATAAACAGGAAATCCCTTGGATGTTTTCTGGAAACATTGGTCAGCATCTTCCAAAGGAAAGCTGTGGGCTTGTCAAGGTGGGGTTCCCCCTGGGGAGCCTGAGCACGCTGAGAGGTTTGGCAGAAAACAGCTTCAGGAAATCTAAAAATAACCCCAAACTGGTCAATGGCAGTAAGGGCAGCAGTGCCAGGCAGGGGGGCGTCCTCTATGCCACCAGCCTGTTCTTGCCCCTGTCTGGCAAAGATTTGTCCCAGCTTGGGGAACCCCCTTGTCCCCATTTTGCTGGGCAGCTAAATCCATCTCCCACGTGAGATCCAGCTTGGAAAGCACAGGTCAGGATTGCAGCATCCCACTGCATCCCATTGACCCGAGCAGCAGCAATTAAGCCCAGCTTAACCTGCGGACTGTCCCTGGTCTCCCCCAGCACCTGGACAGCCCCATTTGCAGCATCAGGCCCTGATCTGCCCCAAACCTTTTGTTCACTGAGACTGTGCTGGTCTGGCTGGGGGCAGAAGCAGCATCAGTGCTTGTGGTGGGGGCTGGTGTATCCCCCTAGGAGAGACCCAGCTCCTGCCCCTCTGCCAGCTCTGCACTCCCTGGTTGACTCACTGGCAATCAACTGACCACCCTTAAGCGACCCCCATTAAGGTCCCTCTCCTCCCTGGGGTCCCACCCCAGACCGCTTCCCCAGGTGGCTGCAGGGCAGGGAACATCACAGAGCTGAGGGCAGAGCCAAACAGCCTCCAGACTGCTCCAGGGATTTAAGCTGGCTGCTGGCGGCAAGCAGAGCTGAGACCCCATTTCCACAGCAAAGACAGATACAGCGCAACCACACTCCCTGGATCCTGCCTGGGGTTTTCCACGCATGCAAACATCCATGGCTCAGGAGCAGAAAGCCAGGAAGGGACGTGGGGGATGTCAGCCACAAATTCCCCCTGCAGGACCTGCTGGAGCCCTCCCCAGCACACTGTGCACAGGAATACTTTTCTATCCTGCACACTGGAAGTTCCCAATGTAAGAGGCAAATCCTGCACCCACACAAGGCCTCAGTGTTGCCCAAACCCTGCACCCACCCCATGCCACCACCCAACACCACAGGAGAACAGCCTCTCCCCCCATGCATCCTTGCTTGTCCTCTCCACAAGCCAACATCTGCACTCAAATTTTTCAAACAAAACACATCCAACATCTGCCTGTCCCTGGGTAAAACCTTACCTGCTGGCACAGGAAGCAGCCAGCAGGGAAGACCCCCTTGGCACAGCGAAATTCACCTCCACTTGCCTCCCCAACTGTGGAATTTCTCCCTGTGTGGAGACACTCAGTGCAGGGACCTGCCTCACACACCTCTTAGGATCCAAGAGCTCGCTCGAGGTGGCAGTTTGGACCCACCAGGATCCTCACCCGAGGACCGTGGCTGTCAGCATCCTCCCTGGCTGTTGCTCCATGCTTGCCGTGGGATTTCGGGATGGTTCCCCCATATCTCCATGCCCTGTACCATAGCAGAGCTCACCCCGCCGTGGTGCCGAGCAGACGGATGTTTGCAGAGTGTCTTCAAGTTGCTCAACAAAGGAGCAGGGAATTAATATTCCTTTTAATTAAAGGCAGAAAAATCTCTTTGTTCCTGAACAGAGAGAAAACAACAGAGGGAAGAGCTCAAAAGCTCTTCCTAAGCTGGAGACAAGACCATCGCTTGGATTCAAAGACACTGTCAATGCGCACGTGACCTCGAATTAAAAAAACAAAATGAAACCCAGCAGCAGCAGCGGCTCCTCTCCGACAGCGAAGGAAAGTTGCAAAGTTTTTCTTGGCTAATAGAGGGAAAAAAAGAATTCCAAGAAAAGGTGTGTTTAACTAGAGAAAGGCTCTGCAGTATCCAAGGCACCATCCAGCGGCAGGGGAATGACGGGGAAAGCTGGTTGTGCTCCGGCTCTGTGTCACGGAGGAGCGTGGGGCCAGCCTCACTCCATCGCTACGCCGGCAGCATTCCCTTGGCAAAGCCAGGCTCCTGGAGCGGGCTGCCCAGCTTAACGTGATTCCAAAGGGAAAGCAAGAGCCGGGTGGTGATCAACGGCAGCGCTGGAGGCTCCCGAGCCAGCCTTGCTTCCCAAATCCACATCCAAAAAACATCCCTGGCACAGGTGAGGACAGTGTCTGTGTCCCCACCACGGACCCGTGTCCTCACATGTAAACACTGAACGACCCTGCCGTAGCTGGAACTTCCCAAACCAGCCCTAGGATTCCTCCCGCAAACTCTCCCGAGTAGGTCAGCTCCTCCTCGCCACCCAGCGCGGCTCCATCTCTAAACCCACGGTGCAGCGGGAGTGGGATGCAGAGCAGGCGGGCGAAGAGGAGGGGTTCGGGGATGACAATGAGTTTTACCGCCGGGCAGAAGTCGGGAGCCACAACCAGGGGGGCTTTTCTGGAGGGATGGGCACAAACTCGAGTGGGTTCCCGGGGATGCTGGGCCGCCCCCGCCGCCCGGGAAGCGGCTGCCGGCGACAGGGAAGGGAGCGCAGGGAGAGCCCCGGGAGCGCAGGGCAGAGGGGTCCGCATCCCGCCGCCGCCGCGAGAAGGTAGCTCATGGGAGCGGGTCCCACGGACGCGGTAGCCACGGGCAGGCGCCCGCTCTGCCTCTGCCGCTCCGGTGCTCGCTCGCCCGGCTGTGTCCCCGCTCGGTCGGCCCCGCTCCGCCGCCGCGGAGCTTCCCCGCGCACCGGCAGCTTCCCCGATACCAGGAGTCTCCGAAGGGCACCCGGAGCCTCCGACTCCCCTGCGCACCGCGAGCCGCCTCCGGGCACCGGGAGCCTCTTACTGCCCTGCACACCGGCAGCTTCCCCGACACCGGGAGATTCCCCCAGGTACCGGCAGCATCTCGGACTCCTGCACAACAGGAGCATCCCCCGGACACCGGGATCTCTCCGACTCCTGCACACCCAGAGCATCACCCGAACGCCGGGAGCATTTTCAGCCCCCTTTCCCCGGGAGCCTTCCCGGGCAGCGGGAGCCTCCGATTTCCCCGCGCACCGGGAGCATCCCCCTACCACCGGTAACATCCCCAGCCCCTCTTCCCCGGGAGCCCCCGCGGGCACAGGGAACCTCCCCTTGCCCGTCGGCGGACGGCACTTACCGTCCTGAGGTGTGGCGGAGGGTGAGGTAAGTCCCGAGGCAGGGGCCGGCAGGAGCGGGCAGCGCCGGCAGC
>VYXB01004459.1:1680516-1776194 GCA_013397135.1 Pachyramphus minor | reverse complement strand
CAAAGCTGGGCATTACTGGAGAGTCTGCGCAGCACCGAGGGGCTGCAAAGCAATGGGGGTGCTGAATTGTACCAATGCACCGTGGGGGACATGGGGCTGCATGACACCAAGGGGCGGCATGGAATCACAGAGCTGCATGACACTGGGGGGCTGCAAGGGCACATGGGGCTGCCCAGGGATTTGGGGGGTGCAGAGGGGCTGGTGACAGTCAACCTGAGGGCCATGCAGGGGGTGGATGGGGCTTACAGGCTCCAGGGGGTTGCGGTTTGCAAAAGTTCAGGGTTCACAAGGGTTTAAGGGGTGCTGAAGGCCAAGAGATGCAAAGCTGGGGGTGGGGGCCTGCGTGGGGCAGATATCAAATGTTTTGGAGACCTGCAAGGGTCTGGGAATTGTTTGGGGGGAGGTGGAGGGGCTGTAAGAGAATGGGCGAGGGCTTTTCTGGGGCCATGGGAACAGTCAAGGGGCTGGAGTGGGGTGGGGGTGCCTGCAGGAGGCTGGAGCTGTGGTTGCTCAGCTTCCCTCTCTGGAGGCCCAAGGACTAGGGTTGCAATTGGAGCAATTACACATGCAGCCACAAGCCCCAGAGGCACAGCCTTCAACATCCCACATGCCCATCCCAGCCCGACCTTGATGTGCTCCCCACCCCACTTGGCCTCAGTGGGACTCGAAAGAGCAGCTGTGCAGTGGGAATGCCAGTGGGACTCTCCTCTATAGTGGTGCAGGGCAGTGGTGCACACATCTGGCTGCCTTCCTGAACGCCTCGTGCCAGTTGGGGAGAGCATTAAAATTTTCCTTTCCCTGACCAAGTCCTACTACGTTGTTGCAGCTGGGAACACAAGGCCCACGAATTTCCCTGCAACTTTCCCTAGGAGCCACAGCCCTGCCTCCGTGTGTAACTCCTGTGCTTGGCAGCTGCTTCCCTTTGCGACTGCCGAGCCTTCACCGTCCCTGTGCTGGTTCTATTACTCATCCTCACCTGATTCCCAAGGACTGGGGCCACGGTAGCTCTGCCAGGCATCGAGTCTCCGAGGCACGCCTGCTGCACAACCACTGCCAGAGTGTTGGGTGGCATAAACAGCATCATGGCCACTGCACAGCCAGGGTGTGGCCCTGATNTGGGGCAGATATCAAATGTTTTGGAGACCTGCAAGGGTCTGGGAATTGTTTGGAGGGAGGTGGAGGGGCTGCAAGAGAATGGGCGAGGGCTTTTCTGGGGCCATGGGAACAGTCAAGGGGCTGGAGCGGGGTGGGGGTCCTGCAGGGGGCTGGGGGGCTGCAGGAGGCTGGAGCTGTGGTTGCTCAGCTTCCCTCTCTGGAGGCCCAAGGACTAGGGTTGCAATTGGAGCAATTACACATGCAGCCACAAGCCCCAGAGGCACAGCCTTCAACATCCCACATGCCCATCCCAGCCCGACCTTGATGTGCTCCCCACCCCACTTGGCCTCAGTGGGACTCGAAAGAGCAGCTGTGCGGTGGGAATGCCAGTGGGACTCTCCTCTATAGCAGTGCAGGGCAGTGGTGCACACATCTGGCTGCCTGGCGTGCCCTTCCTGAATGCCTCATGCCAGTTGGGGAGAGCATTAAAATTTTCCTTTCCCTGACCAAGTCCTACTACGTTGTTGCAGCTGGGAACACAAGGCCCACGAATTTCCCTGCAACTTTCCCTAGGAGCCACAGCCCTGCCTCCGTGTGTAACTCCTGTGCTTGGCAGCTGCTTCCCTTTGCGACTGCCGAGCCTTCACCGTCCCTGTGCTGGTTCTATTACTCATCCTCACCTGATTCCCAAGGACTGGGGCCACGGTAGCTCTGCCAGGCATCGAGTCTCCGAGGCACGGCTGCTGCACAACCACTGCCAGGGTGTTGGGTGGCACAAACAGCTGCATGGCCACTGCACAGCCAGGGTGTGGCCCTGATGCACAGACACTGCGTGGGCACTGCGAGAGCACTGCGTGGCCCTGGCATGACCACTGCACAACTGCTGCACAGTACTGACCATTTCATGGCCTCTGTGTGGGTACCACATGGCCACTAAATGACCACTACATGGTCCCTGCACAGCCAAGCTGCTCCCCCACATAACCCCACTGACAGGGTTGCCCCAGGAGGTGCTGCAGTGCCCTAATCCAGGCCCTTCACCCCACCCTCAGCCGTTCCAGCCTCCAGCTCTGGTTTTCTATCCCTCATTCCCAGAGAGAAGCCCGCAGAGCCTGGGGTTCTCTACATTCCCGCTGCCCTCATTCCTCAAGAGACCTTTCTCCAGGAGCCTTGTGCAGGTGAGTGTCCTGGCCCCACCAGCACAGGCCCATGAGCATCAGAGGAAATTCCGCCCCCACACAGCTGCACAGCCGCCTCACCACACCCCCAGCTTTGCATGGGTGGCACCGGCTGGCACATGCAAATACTATCTCCACGTGTGCATGGGAACATGTGCACTGGGACATGTGGTGCCTGGAGCAGACCCCGCCAGTGCACAGGTTGAGGCATCACGGACCCCCAGCATCACCCAGGCAGCCTGAGAGTGGTCCCGAGGCAGAGTCCCAGAGTTCTGGGATACCAGCACAGGGCTCCTTTGGAATCTGGCCCCTCACCAGGGGAGCAGGGACCTGCCCACAGCAGTGACACTCTTAGCCAAGTGTCACACACTCAAGTACAAAACATTGAATACATCACAAAACCCTCCTGTGAATGCCCAGTTGGTGATGTGCCACGAGCCCAGTGGTGACTAAACCCACCTGACAATACCCTGCCATGGGCACATCACAGGGATCTGCTGGGAAAAAAAACCACCACCCCTCCATCTCCTGGTTAATTTGGGGTACATTCAAACATCTGCTGCCTTGACCACCTGCCCCAGGAGCCCACCAGCTGCCCATGCACTGGTGGGACAGGCAGGCAGCACAGTAACCCCCAGGGTACAGCAGGGATAGGAGAGAACCACTGTGTCCCCCCTGGTGGCATTTGGGTGGCAGGGGCTGCTGCGTTCCCATTCCATGCACGCAGCCTGTAATTTTGGTCTATTGAAGTCATAATTCACTACTGTGAAAATAAACATTTGTGTTCGCTTGCTTTATTCGGCGGGTTTTGGCTGAATGTTAATAATTCCCTGCTGGTGGGTTTGCACATGGCCTGGGACATTGGGCCTGGGCACCCATGTGCATGGCTATGGTCACCTCCTCGCATGCTTTGGGTGGCATCTGACTCTCCTTCATACCCTGTCCCCACGATCCCTGGGTCCCGATGGAGAGATAGGGAAAGAAATGACTCTTGGTGCTAATCCAGTGATAACAAGGGAGATAAATGTAATTTTTAGGTAATATTTGGAGTCCAGCACCTACTCAAACCTTTCCTTGCCCATCCCTGTCCCTGGGTTTGTTTCCTTGTGCTGTTTTGTGGGTATTCCCACCACATCAAAGACACACCATCACCCACACTGAACCATCGCCATGCAGGAGGGTGCCTGGGCCACCCCCTTCCTCCCTCGGCTGTCCCCAGGGCTGTCCCCAGGTCTCTTCCTGCTGGGTGCAGGGGGCTGGTGCTCTCCCTTGGCATTTGCATCTTCCCAGCCTTTATCTTTCTCCCGGTCTCTGTATTGCTGCAATTACAGACACTTTAAAACACAATGATCTGGCTGTTAGCGTGATGGATGACAGAACCTTTCTGTCTGGTTTAAATCATTGCTGAGAGTGAGCAAACTTCCCCAGGTTAACCCTTTCCTGCCCCAAACCCATTCCCTGCCTGGCCCGGAATGGGAGCTGCCATGTGCTCCATGGCCATGCATCCAGATCCCAAGAATGGGGATGGAGGGGGGTCTGGCAGCTTTATGGGGAGACATCCCCCCATCCCTCAGCTCCCTGGGTACACAGGAGGCAGGCAGTGGGACCAGCCCTGCTTCAGCAGAGCCAGTGGCTCCGCTCTGCTGTGGTGGGAAATTAACGGCTGGCCGGGAGATAAGCGCCTGCCAGAGCCCGATAGCCTGTTGGATCCATCCCAACCCAGGGCCTGGCAATCCTTCCCCAGGCAAATCTGGAGCCAGGGCAGGATGGGGCCCCACCATGTTCCCACCCAGCGGAGAGGGTGGAAACTCCTGTCATGACTCGGTGTAGGTCATGCTGGTGTGTGATTGATGGTGCAGTGAGCAACCGCCCGGCACAGAAGCTAACCACACATGTTGTGGTGATCCAAGCTCCCTTTGTTTAGAGGAGCTGGCATCTCCCACTGCCATGCATCCTGCCCAGTGCCCATCACTGCCTGCCCACCCCACAGCTGTCCCAGTACCACGGTAGTGTGTGACCATCACCCATCACTTCTGATCATGGTGCCGGATGATGTCCTCCATCCCTTCTGAGTGTGCACATGGAGAGGCTGCCTGTACAAAACATTGAATACATCACAAAACGCCCCAGGGAAAGGGGCACCCCAAGGCACAGCCTGGAGGAAAAGGGGGACCCCAGGGGCTTTACTTGATGAGTACCAGGAGGTAAGATGCTTGCTGAGGGCAGATGAGGGTGACTGGCACCGAAACCTCACGGGAAATGGTCACTACTATGCATCATCCAGGCCCCCTAACTGCCCCTGTACATGACCTCCACCTGCTATCACGACTGCGCATGGGGATGTGGGGCAACCCAGTAGAACCTGGGCTCATGCTGCCCCTGAAACACCCCCAAACCCATGCCTCACTCGTGCCTTTGCAGCCACCATGCTGTTGGGGTCCCTTTTCACATATTGTGGACACCCAACCATCAGTCTTGACCCACTGCTCTCATTGAGCCTTCCACCCTGCCTTCCACTGGCAATGCACTGTCCCCTTTCTCCTGGTTCTCCCAGAGCTCTTGCTCAGCCTTGTTGCTTCTCAGTGTGCCAGTATGAGCTGATTGCTATTCCGGCTGCATTCCCTCTTCGCAAGCCTCAGGCTTTTTAAAAAAGCCCATGGTGTTGGTTTATCACACCTTCCCCCTCACCACGCTGGTGACTCATCCCGTGTCCCTCCATGGGCACACACAGTCCCTCCACTGCGCCGTGCTGGGGGTCCTGTCTCCACCCGGCTCTCACCAGAGCACCCACAGCCCCTCTGTCATGCTGTGCTGGGGGTCCTGTGTCTGCCTGCTCTCACGGGAGGATGTCTGGAGGCGAAGGCACTGAGCCGTGCCGGCACTCAGCCCTGGTGTGCCACAGGTTTCCTGTGTCACCCCCAGCGAGTCTGTCTGTCCGTCTGGGTTTCTCAGTCTTGATCCTCTCCCTCTCAGGGAGCAGAGCATCCCCAGCTGCCTCTCTGAGTCCATGCCAGAAGTGGCCATGCCAGCGCTGCCTGTCTAGCAGAGCCTGGGGACACCATGTGTCTGGGTGCTCATGAGCAGCAGCAATGCAAAGCCCCGTGATGATGTGGGGTCCCCAGTGTCCATGGGGAACCATTTGCTCGGAGCATCCCTGCAGGGACAGGGAGCTGCTGGGCCAGGAAGGGTCGGTGTGACCATGAACGGTCCCATTGTTCTGGCTGGTATGACCATGGACGGTCCCATCACCCTGACTGAGAGCACAGATGTGGTGGCTTGAATCTCAGTGCCTGAATCCAACCTGGAACGAGCACTGGGAGCCAGACTATAGCCCCCAGTGCTCTTCCCTTGGCATTTTGCTTGAAGCAGGAGCCATGGTGCTGGATTTTCCTGCACGTTAATTCATCAAGGAATGCACCAGGGAGATAAGAGGCTGGTGGGGAGCCAGTGGCCGGGGAAGGCGGCTCGCCCGCCATCGGCTATCGCCCGCCACAGCTGCATCCGCCCGGGGACATCTGCTCAGCAGGAAGTGCTGTGCGCCAGCCTTTCCAAGGAAAAGGGGTTTGTTTGTGCCTGGCTTCCCTCTGTGACCACTCCTGGGGATCCCCAGACTTGGGGTCACTTGCCCTGCAGCCACCCCAGCCCCTCATTTCCTCAGACAAGGGCTGGAAGGAGCAGCCCCACTGGTTGTTGCCACTGGGAAGCAGATCCAGTGGCTTTGTGGCTTTCTCACAACTTCCATACAGAAAAGAAAAAAACGCATCTTCCATTAAAAGAAAAAAAAGTAAAAATCCTGTTTTCCTTGCTGACAGATTCATTCCTGTTTTGTAGCATTCAAAGGGAAACCAGCCCCTACTGCTTATCATCCTGCTTGCCTTGTGCTGCCGGCTCCGAAAAATCACTGGCTTGGCTTAAACAATGGGAGACTTTGGGATACAGCATCACTTCTCCAGATGCTTTAAGGTTTTGGGGCTGCTGGGGGCCAAGCTTCCAGCTTTTCTTTGTCATGGGGAGTCTGAAAAGTGTTTAAATTGCAATGCAGAGATGACCACATGCTGCCCTGTCTCTGAGTGTTGGTATTTTGGAGTGTATGGAGATGTCGTCGACATCCCCATGGAAGCAGCATCACAGGTGAGTCCTGCCAGCCTCACCCATGGCAAGTGGGAATTCACTGGGTGATGCTGAGCAAAATCCCCTGAGTTACCCTGGGGTTCATGATAGGGTCACATTCCCCTTCTCCCCTCTAAACCTTGGGGACAAGCTCCTTGCCGGCCCTCACCATCCCACAGACTACAACTGCCTGAACAGGGCCCTTTAATAACAATAGGAATTTAATTAGCTTGCATTGCACTTCCAACACATCACATCCCTGCAAAAATCAATGGAAGCTAACAGTGGTGCAGTGCAGCCTGCCTCCGCTCCAGCATGAGGCTTGGATGGAGATCCAAGCCCTGGGGCTCTTACAGAATCCCACCACGACCAAAATGCCCCAACACGGGGCTCTGGCCATGTGGAGGTAAGTGCTGATCTGTGCCATGCCAGACCATGCCATGGAGAGCCACAGCCTTGTGCCGGGTGAGGTCTGGGATTTGTTACGAGGTCCAGATGCACCACAGCAGCAGGGGACGTTGTGGCTGTCTCTGGCCACCTGCATCGTTTCCAAGTTCCCAGGCTAAAAGCAGGGCTTGTTATCAAGACCAAAAAATGTGCCACCTCTGTTGTATTTCATTTCCCTTTCTCCACCTCTTCCCTGCCCGCTGTGCATCGGAGATAACAGCTCTGCACTGAAGGTGGAGTGTGGGGCCAGCAACGGCCTCACCAGTCCTATCGCTGCCTCGCCGGCTGCAAGGAAATCAGGAAGTTTGCAGAGATATTCGGCCAACAAAATAAACATTTCTCCTGCCAAGACCCTAACGGGCAGCCCAGCGAGCCCGCAGCAATCTGCACAGCTCCCTGGCTGCAGCCTTCCGGACCATGGTGCCCGCCGAGCCGCCGCGGCCGTGCCGCCTTATCCCGGCGCCTTATCGGCGGCTGCCCTGTGCCTGGGATGTGCCCAGCGTTGCTGCAGGTTTGGGGACAGGGACCCCAGTGCAGCTCCCACCCACAGTGAGCCAGCACAATGGCTGCACCACTCACAGTGTGGCGCAAAACCTGTCCTTGTGCCCATCCTTGCCACATCCCTGACCCACGGGTAGGTGCCAGGAACAGGCAGGGGGCTGTGGCCAGAGGGCAGGACTGGTGGGGAGCGGGATGTGTGAGGGGAAGCAAGGCAGAGGGCCAGTATTGTTCATGCTGGTGACTCAGACGGCTCTGCTTTCCTGCCCTCACCAGGCACAGCCCAGCAGAGCCCCCTAGGTCCCTCAGAACCATCACTGCCCCTCAGCCTTGGTGCCCTGGGGATGCTCCAGCACAGGGACGTGGGGTGCTCCATCCCCACGAAGCCTCCGCACTGCAAATGATCAGCAGCAACCGGAGAACCTGTGGGGTCAGCTGTGAGCTGCTGACCCCAGAGTGAGCAAAACCACCCAGTAAACAGAGAATTGAAATGCTGTAAATAAAACATCCTCAGAGCTAATTGTTATGAAAAGGTTAATTGCAGAGTGGGCTCCGAATGGGTCCCCGTTCTGATAAGCCACGTGGTTGGCCATGCCCTGCTCCCCTCTCCTGTTAGCTGGTCCCCAGTGCACCAATGGGCACCAGCCCTGTGCCACCCTCAGGGAGCATCTGCCTGCCCAAGGCTGTGTTTGGCATTGGGGTGAGTCACCAGAGCCGCAGTGTGCCACTGGGCAGGTGACCTGAGCAGGTATCCTTCACTATCACCTTCCTCCCGCCGCTGTCTCTCTTACCTTGGTCAGTCCTGCCTTGTGCCCTGGCCCAGGAGGGATGTTTGTCCGGTTTGGGGCGTCTTGAGGGGATGAGTGTCAGCACCCCAGTGCTGTGAGCTCCACAGGGGCTGAGGCAACCAGGCTGGTCCCACGTGTCAGCACAGGAGCTGGGGACGGAGATGCTGAGCACTGTCGGGGTGTGGGGTGTCTTGCCCGTTCGGCGCCTGCCCGACCGCCAGGGCCGTTCATGTGACAGCCAGGGCCGTGGTGGCAGCAGAGCCGTGTCCCATGGCGAGGGGAAGGTGAACAGCTGCCGGGCAGTGATAATGCGGCGGGTGGGGGTGGCCGGGCAGCTGCGCCCGTGTCCTTCCCCAACAGGAACCATCTGTGACCAAGCCCAGCTCTGCCTTCCCTATCAGCCATTCCGGTCTGACTTTCCAACAACTTCCCCTTCATGCCGGCTTCACTTCCTCACTGTGAGGGGCCGGCGCGGTGCAGCTCAGCGCAGGCAGCTCCGTGCAGTGTGGGCACAGCAGGACCGATATGGCATGGCACAGCTGTCGTGGTGCACCTTGGCACAGGTAGCACCGTGCAGGGTGGCACAGCGTAGCCAGCGTGGCATGGCTGTCCATTTGCACCCTGGCACAAACAGAGGGCTCACCCTGCTTGCTACAGCCCCTTTTCCTGGGGACATCCTGGATGTCTCCTGGTTGCTTCTGCCCCCCTGATCTGCAGCTGCAGCATCTCCCTGACCTTCTCAGCAACCGGGGTAACCCTCCTGTGCAATGCAACACATCCCTGCACCCCCAGACAGCCCCCACAGTGCTGGGGCTCGGGCTTCCGAAGAGCCTCCAGTGAGAGAGAAACAACTTGTTAGAAACCCGAAAGGCAGCTCTGGGCTGCAGGTGGGAGGGAGGAAACGTGTCCTAAAAATACAACAGTGCCTGCACGGTCCCCGAAGGTGGCTGAGCAGATGGCGTGTCTCGGCAGCCACCTGGGCTCCTGCAGATGGCACCCGGGGCTCCCCACTTTGTGCCCCCCACCCATGGCTCCGGGGGGTGGGGAAAGGACTGCAGGGTGTAAATGGGGAGGAGGGTCCCAGACTATGGAGGTGTGGGGGTGGTGTGCTGCAGGGCCATAGGAGCAGGTCAAAGAGGGGTGTCACCAGCAGAGTCTCTACCTCTTGGTGCAGGACATTGAGCATCGTCTGGGTGCTGCAGAGAGATGAGGGAAAGCCCCAGCATGGGGCTGATGTGCTGGCAGAAAGGGCCACATACTACAAACCACAGCTCAGCCCATCCAGGACTGTGTGCTCAGGGCGAGACCCCAAAGCTGCCCGCAGCACAGCTCTGCTCCAGACACACATCCTGCATCCCAGCAATGCTGGGGCATCCCAGCTCCAGGCTACCCAACCTGGAGGTGCCTGTGCCCCACCAGCGGAGGCAGAGCAGTCTGATTGTATGGACTGAGGGCTGGCAGAGGTTTTGGCAGGGTTTCCATCTGTGTTTCAGGCTCTTGCTTCTTCCCCTTTTATTTCTGGCTGGCCCAGGTGGGCACAGTGTCATCACTTGGGTTTTGCCAAGCTGCCCTGCTGCGAGAGCAGGGTTCACCAGGGGAGACAGAAAGTGGCCACTTCTGGGGAGTGTCCCAGGGCAGCAAGTCAAAACAAGATGGTTTCAGGGCTGGCCAGGAAAATCCCCGTGCAGCTGCGGCCCCGTGTCCCCATGTCACCCGTGCAGAAGGGTTTTCTCTGCCAGCAAACAAGCAGCACCTGCCCAGGCAGCTGCAGACGCTGGGCTGCCAGGGCACAGGGAATGCCCCAGTGTAAGGGGAACCTCTGGGATCCCGATGTCTGACTCAGTGTGGGAGGACCCCCTGGGGTCCTAGGACCTGTCTCGGTGTGGGGGGAACATCTGGGGTCCCAGGGCCTGGTTCAGCCTGTAGAGGAACCCCTGTGGGCACAGGGTACACTCTGGCATGAGGGGAACCCTGGGGTTCCAGGGTTCGTCTAGGTAAGAGGGGAACATCTGGGGTCCCAGGGTCTGGTTCAGCATACAGGGAATCCCTGGGGGTTCAGGGACCATTCTGGCGTGGGGGAACCCCTGGGGCATGGGGTCTGCCCCGTCACAGGTGAGCCCCTCCCGCCCACGCTCCAGGGAGCCCGCCGGCGCTCCCAGCTGGTTTCTCTATGAGTCAGTGCCGTGTCCGCTACCGAGCATAAACTTCCCCCAGTAAAGGAGAAGCAGGATGGGCTCCCATCGCCCTCACACTCAGAGCAAGGTGGGGGAAGGAAGGCAGACCCCAGGGGCAGCCGGGGTCCCAGTGTGGCTCCAACCAACCGCCTTTGCACTTGCCAAGGCTGTGCCAGCTCAGCGCTCGGCGTCACATGGCACAAGGCACAGCATGGAACGCTTCCCTGGGGCTGGGGAATGCCCCGTGACCATGTGCCCCACTGACTGCAGCACCCCACTGCCTTCCCCTTTCCATTTGAGAGTGATGGGTGGGGGGACCCAAGGGGAAAGGCAGCGGCAGCAATAACCGATGAGCAAAACATCACTGGCAGCTGCCGGAACCAAAAAGAAACCATCACCTTCCAAAATGGGATGGAATGGGGCCACGGCCCCGCCGTGTGGCCAGGAAGGGGCTTTTATACACCAATGCCTAAATCTGCTTCTTCCAGACCAGGGAAACGGGGATAGAGGAGCAAAGGCAGGAGCTGGGGATGGGAAAGAGAGAGACGGCCAAGCCGGGGAGACGGGAGCTGCTGAGAGTTCACATGGAACACAAAGACAAATTCTTTAAGAAAAAAAAAGCGGGGGGGAAGAAATCAAAGGGATGTGGAGAGGGAGATAAGAGGGAAGACAGAGCAGGGAGACGGAGGGAGCAGAGAGGACGCGGGCAGAGGGAGGCAGGCGGCGCGGGGAGGCGAAGCGGGAGCCGGGGGAGCTGTCTGGCGCGTCCCTATCGCCTCTCTCCATCGCGGGAGCCCAACCTCAAGTAGTTTTTCACTGAGATTGGAGTGATCAGGTAGGGCTGCCCTCGGCGGCAGCTGCGGGGCTGTGAATAAGCACCTGCTTATCTCTGCCCAGCGGCTGTGCGCGGCTGCAGATTGCGGGGGGACGGGAGCTGGCTGCCGGCTGCGATTTCCATATCAGCGCCCTGCAGCCGCCTGCGCCAAATAAACACAACAGCCCCACGGACAAAAGGTTAATTATCAATTTTCAGAAAGGGAGAGAGAGGGGAGGGGGAGAGGGGAGCCGAGCGGCCGTCGGCAGCCGCGGGGATGCGCAGCCGGTCCCTGATGGGGTGCCGGGCTCTGCGCCCCTGGCACGGCGTCCCTGAGCATCCCCGGGACTCTGCCGGCACTTCAGGGGCTGCGGGGAGGGGGACGAGGATGGGGATGGGAATGGGGATGGAGGTGGGGGTGACGATGGGTACAGAGATGGGATTGGAAGTGGGGATGGGGACAGAGACAGAAATGAGGACAGATATCGGGATGGGAACAGTGACAAGGGTAAGGATGGAGAAGGAGATGGGGATGGGGACACGAAGAAGGATAGGGATGGAGATAAGAATGGGGATGAGGACAGGGATAGGAAGGGAGATAGGGATAGGGACAGGCAAAGAATGGGGATGGAGATAGGAGGAGGGACAGAGCAGGGGATGGGGACAGGGATAGGTATAGATAGAGATGGGGACAGAGATGGGGATGGGTCTGTGCATGCACAGAGGTAGTGGGATTGGGGGAAGACATAGGAAGAAAGGACCCTCGGGGGACGAGGGTTCAGCCCTGAGCAGGCAGAAGCAGGGCTGGAAGGAGGCACATCCTCCTCCTCACGGGCCTACAAGTCCCTGCCAGCTCCACTTCCCACAGCCACATTTCTGTATTCAACAGCTTCCTCCTCTTATCAGAGCAACCATGGGCTCCCAGCTCAGCTGGGCCAGGGAGAGATGGGGAGGGAAGAGGTGATCTGATGGCCCCAGCCCTGGGAAAGGGAGAGGTGGATGGTGGTATTCCCCTGCTTGTAAGTTAGACCAGCTGAAGCCATCAGGGATCCTTATGGGCCTTAATCCCTGTGCTTGGAGTCGGGACTTGTCCTTCTCTCCTGCCACTCAGGAGCAGGTTGTTAAATGGGGCTAGGAATGATGCTGCTGCCCTGGTGTGACCCACCCTGTGCCCCACATTCACTCAGGGCTGGAAAGCTGCTCTTCTGCTGCAACCGTCCCTGCTCCAGGATGGTTTTCCCATCCTGCAGGTCTCCCTTGCCAGGGATCACTGCCCCATATGTGATCATGATGTTCCCGGCTACCACAGGGAGACATGGAGCCCAAAAGTGCTTCACAGGGCAGCAGCCTCACGGCTGGGAAGCCTTGAGCCCACACAGCACCAGATTTAGCCACAGACATGCTCCTAAAAATAGCCAGGACCTGGGAGGCTGGAGAGCTGCATCTGCTGCCACAGGGAGCAGACACAGAGCTCCAGCCCTCATCCCATGCAGCTGGGGTGCAGGGAGCTGGGGTACACAGGGCTGGCCCCAGAATTTTTAGGCTGCAGGAGAGTTTGGAGCCACCGGCATGGAAAGGTGCAGCCATCCCTGTGCCAGCCTGATGCCAGGGCCAGGAGGACACTGACATGGAGACAAGATGCTCTCGGTTTTGGGATGGTCCTAATCCATTGGGGAATTGAATGTGCAGCTGTGGATGAAAATATCTACAGAATATTGAGGGATGATAATATTTAGCACCTCAGCAAGGCTTTACTGTCGTCAGGGTTTTGCACCTCTTGCCTGATGGATGCTCCAGGATCCTGGAGCAGTGAGGAGCTGAGTTTCCCAGGGGGATTTGGGGTGAGAAGATGGGGACAGAGCCAGGACTCAGAAAACCATGGTGCTTGGCAGAGATCACTGTGGTCTCTGGTGTAGCTCCAACTTGTCCTACATCCCAAGAGGGGTCTGACCTCCAGCTGACAAAATGCTCTAAAAATACCAGGATAAATGTATGAGGGAATGCAAGGTGGGATGTGAGCATCACAGGCTGGAGCAGCCAGCCTCCCCCAGCTTTGCCCAACCCCCCCCCCCCAATAACCCCAGCCCAAAATCCTAACCCAAGGCCCATCTGGTGTCCAACTGATGAGCACAGATGTGTTTGGGATTTCCGAGCCGGCTGGCAGCCGTTCAGACCTGTCACAAGCTCCACCTGCTGCAGGATATTTTCCCTTCTGGATTTAATCCCCACTCCCCCAGAAGCCCTAGGCACCCCCCAGGGCTGGGTGTGCAGCAGGAGACACCCTCCCCCCACCTCAAAGTGATGACCTTCCTGCCCCCTGCCTGTCCCTGCCATAAATATGGATGTGGAAGCAGGAGAGCACAGAATTAAATACCCAAGCAGGGAGACTGGCACAGGGAAGAGAGGCCCAAATCTCAGCCCCCCTCCAAGGAAATGCCTGGAAGAGGGGGTGGTGTCACAGCCGCCCTCCCCTGGGATTGATTTTGTGACCTCCAGCATTTTTTGGGAAGGTCAAAGGGGATTTCTCGGCACATCCCCAGCTGGCCACAGCCACAGAGATCCAAGCCTTTCAATACAGGTAATGAGCCCAAGAGATGCTCTGGATCTTGGAAACTGGCCAGGGCATTACCCAGGCCCCCCCAGTTCCCTTCCCAGCCCCAAATTAACGCACCATTATTATGTTTTAACAAGGCTCTCCCAGATCAGATGTTGACCCCTGTGATGATCGTGGAGCCTGCGGAGGGAATAAGCAGCAAATCCCCTTTTAAATGAAGGGCTCGGAGAGGGATTAGGAGCAAAGGGGTGGCCTGGGCCCCCCCAGGACCCCCCCCCCCGAGGGCTGCCTGTGCAGATATGCGGGGCAGGAGAGGCCTCGTCTGTCCGTCTGGTCCGTCTGAAGTGGTCCTGGGCGATAGGGAGTGATTAGGATTAGACACATCCAGGATGAGAGTTTTTTCACCAGATAGGGATGATAATGGGACCCATGGGGAGGATTATGGTCCTGTCTCTCCAAGAGAGCTGCCATCTGCATATCCGTCTCCCGATGTGTCTGCTCCCCTGACATGCCCAGCCAGACTCTCCCTTGTCTGTGCTGGATCCTGGGATGGCAGCACTGACCTGCTGCACCCATTAAAGGCTGGACCTCACACCGCATCCCTGCCAGGGTATACGGCAACAAGGGCTTGTGGCCAGCCAGGGTGGGACATGTGCTGTCCTGGACAGGATCACAGCACCCAGCATCCCTGCATCCCTGAGATTCTTAACATCCCTTTACATCCCTCAGGCACCCAGCATCCCTCTACCCCAGGATATCCAGTATCTCTGCAGTGCTCAGCATTCCTGCACATCACTGGGGCACCCAGCACTCCTGTTGTCCCGGGGTGCTTAGGCATCCTCAAATCCTCCAGGCACCCAACATCCCTGCCTGGGATGCCTGGAATGCTCAGCATCCCAACATCCCAACATCTCTGCCACCCTGGGGCACCCAGCACTCCTTTATCATTGGGATTCCCTGCTGTGTCCTGGTTTAAGACCACCTCCACACATCTGGAATGCTGGCAATGGGACAGGATGACATCTCCCTGTGAGCACAGCATGGGACTCCCCATCCCTTGACATTTCCACCCTTTGACTTTCCCATCTGGAGCTAGACAAGCTCTCCCATCTCGGCTGCCACAGGGAAGAGAGCGGGAAGTGAGCGGTGAGAACTGGCCTGTTCCCATCACCCGGCATCCCACTCCCTCCCAGCAGCATATTTCCCTGCTGAAGTCAGAGCCACCCAGCAAACTCCCAGCTCCTGCCAAGCCCAAACATTTCCTATTTGGGATGTACACACCACATCCCCGTCTGTGTCGCTGTCCCAGGGTGGCACAGGCTGGGATTACATGTGTGTGCACGGTTGGAGCATCCCAGGGAAGGCTGGAACTGTTGTGCCCACCATAATTACAGAGAGAGAGAGAGAGAGTAGCATTTCGAAGTTTGGATAAAACCTTAATTGAAGTCTTGGCTGGTGTTAATTATATTAAAGGCAGAGTGAGCGATGGGCTTTTTATTAGTTAATGAGGATTTTCATTTTCCAG
The DNA here is from genome assembly GCA_013397135.1 of Pachyramphus minor. Classification (NCBI taxonomy): domain Eukaryota; kingdom Metazoa; phylum Chordata; class Aves; order Passeriformes; family Tyrannidae; genus Pachyramphus; species Pachyramphus minor. The sequence continues at coordinate 1,761,011 of VYXB01004459.1, read as the reverse complement.
CAGAGGAGCCCTTTGATGTTTCCAGGACTAATGGCTGTTAAATTCCACTTATTTGCTTTGCCACTGGTTGAGGGTGATGGGGACTGGGGGCTGCTCCGGCCATGGTCCCCAAAGCCCTGGGAGTCACCAGTAACTGCAGTGAGAGGACAAGGATGCTCACACCCCATCCCACCAGGGTCATGGCGGAAAAAGGACTTGTTGTTCCCACCAGGGGTGGGAAATGTGCTGATTCTGCACATGAACCCAGCACCCAGCATTCCTGTGTGTCCCTGGGGTACTCAGGCAGCCCCCTGCACAATCCTGGGACACCCAGCATGCCTGCATCCATGGAACGCTCAGCATCCTTATATTCCCAAGGCACCCAGCATCCCTGCATCCCCGGGGTGCTCAGTACCTTTGCACAACCCTGGACCACCCTGCATCCCTGCATTACAAGGACACCCAGCATCCCTGGGGCACCCAGCACCCCATGGCTATCCTCCATTCAGCTTGTCCTGCTCCCCACATGGATTTTTCCAGACTCTCTCCAAAACCCATTCCAGGCTGCATCCCTCCTCCTGCAATTAGCATTTATTATGATTATTTTGCATTCATTACCCATGGAGCCAGCACTCTACCTCATGTCAAATCACGTGCGAATTCCCTTTGCATCATTTTTCCCACTCCTGGAGGGGAAGGGCTGCACAAACAGTTTGCAGTGAATATTCCGGGATCGGGGAGCGATGCCGGTGGTGCCAGTCCTGCGCCCCAGCCACGTGGCCACACGGCTGCTTCCCAGCTGGATGATTTGTAGCATTAATCAAGGCCCAGCATACTTTGAATTTCAAATGCTGGCAGGGAAGAGCCAGCAAGGAATGTGGGCTTTGGGGAATATTCAGGAAGAAAAAGAGTTTATCCTCAGCCTCACCGCAGCCCACATGGGGTGCCAGTGTGGAACTCCGTAGCATTCCAGTGCTTCTACCCCATGGCACAGACCCAGGGAACCCAGCAGCTACTTAAGGATTTTTTGGGGTGCCCCGTGCTGCCCCAGTGGGGCAAGATGGGGTGGGATGGGGGGGTCGGTGGTAGAGGGGACAGGACCCTCTACATCAGACCTGCAACAGCAGTGAGAGATGTTCATGGGCTGAGGGGCAATGGGGTCCCCGAAGGCTGGGTCAGCAGTGATTGCCTCCCTCCCCCAAGCCCTCCAAACTGCAGCTCAGCCCCACCTGCGGGGCCACACTGTGTGTGGTTGCCGTGGGGCAGGAAGGGAGGGAAGGGGGGGTTCTTTCCTGGTAATTACCCCTCGTCCTTCCCCATCAGGCTGCGTGGAGGGAGCCGGGGGGGGGGACACAGCTTAAGCTATCAATGGTCCTGCCTTGATGGGAATAAAATATTCACTGAAAGACATGAAAATGGAGTAAATAAAAGAGATAAAAATGGAACGATCAAGCCAGCAACTTCTCCTCCTCTGATTAAAAAGAGGGAGTAGGGGGGGAGAGGGGATGCGCTGAGCCCTTGAAGAGGCAGCTGCTGCTGCAGCCGCAGCCCTGATAAAGGGGCTGAGCAGCCTGTTTGGGAGAGATAAAGTGAAGTCCCAGCGTTTCCTGTCCTCAATCCAAGCCTTACCATCAATATTAATACAGCCTGACAAACTGGCGTTTAAGATAGAATAAATATAGACTGGTGCTGCTATTACCTAGACCTTATTAATCTGCTTGGAGGCATTTAAATGCCGTTAAAAATATGGAGTTTACTTGCTGGCACTTCAATAGCTTTACAATCCATCAGCGTTTTGTTTTACACTCTCCTCCTCCCCTTCCTAAGGTGTTGGCTGTGGGTGCCCACTGGCCTGTGCTGCTCTGCTCAGGGTGAGGGGAGCCAAGGGGAGAACTGAGGCAGAAAATTTGCTGAGGGATGATGATGATAGCCAGGACAATGTCTGGGGGCAGCAGGGCATGGAGGCACAAACCCTCAGAGGCAGCTGGAGGAGCATCCCAGGACTGGAGCGCCTGGACCCATGTGCCCAGATGATGGAAAATTCACCTGCATGCCCCTCACTAGGAGAAACTTGGGGGTTCCACACCCCCAGGGATGCTGGTCTCTCAGGTGCAGCAGCCAGAGCCCCAAAACAGAAGAGCAGCCCTCCCTGGAGCCCTAATTAGCCAGGGCCTCATTAGTGAGATGGACAGACATTGAGCAGGTGCTTGGAAAGCTGATCCCAGTCCTGTCTCCTCTCTTTCGCTCCTGGTCCTGCAGCATGGCACCCACATGTTCCTGCCCTGTCAGCCCTGTACCAGAGACACTGCTTGGTCCCTGGCACCCTTCCTGTTCCCTCAGCACCCGCAGGGTGGGAAGAGCAGCCCAGGATCTGTGAGTACCAGGTGCATGGCAGGGCCACCATGGTATGGGGATGTGCCCATAGCTGCCATGCATGTGGCAGCAGGAACCCCGATAAGGAGGTGGAACCATAGATGCCCCTGGTCAGGACCTGTGGGTGCCATGTACATGACAATGCTGTTGTGATTTGGGGCAGGATCTATGGGTGCCAGGTGCATGGCAGGGGCACCCTGGTGTGAGGATGCTTCCATGGGGTGCCATGTGCATGGCAGGGGGAACCATGGTATGAGGCAGGAGCCATGGAGACCAGGTGCATGGCAGGGCCAACACCAGCATGGGGATGGATCCACAGGTGCCAGGTGTGTGGTGGGGTCAATGTGGTGTGGCGCAGGACCCGTGGGTGGCAGATGCATAGAAGGGTGCACCTTGGTCTGGGGTAGGATGCACGGGTGCTGGGTGCATGGTAGGGGCATCTCAGTGTAAGGATGGATCCATGGGATCCATGGTCATTGGCACATGGCAAGGGCACCCTGGTATGGGGATGGATCCATAGATGCCAGAGTGCATGGCAGGGATGCCCCGACTTGGAGCAGGAACCTGTGGGTGCCAGGTTGCGTGGCAGGGCCCGGAGCAGGACCAATGGGTGCCAGACACATGGAACGGGCACCCCAGTACGGGACAGGATCCATGGGTGCCAGGGGCATGGCAGGGTGTGGGGCAGCACCCGTGGGTGCCATGCACATGGCAGGGCCACCACCCCTGGCGGTGGCGGGTGCAGATGGAGCCGGCGGGCGCGCGTGGGGCAGTGCCGGCGCGGGCGGCGCTCATTAGACGTGTATTATTCATCGGCAGCTTCTGTCGCCTGCCATCTGCTCCGGCTGCGCCGCGGGCGGGCGGCAGCAGCCGAATGGGGCTGACGCGGCCCCGCTCCTGCTGTCACACCTGGGCTGCCACAGGAATCGGCACCGCGCCGGGGCGGCACCCACGCGGAGGCTGGTGGGGTGTGGGATGCCTCTGCTGCCCCCTGGGAGGGTGCTCCATGGGGTGGGTGCCTCGAGGAAAGAAGAGTTTGCACCCCCTTGATCATTCCATGGGTGCCCTGGCCTGTGGCACACCTGGCACTGAGTCCTCGGCAGGATCAGGCCCTTCCAGTCATAGAGGCAGCTCTGAGCTGCTGCCCAAACCTAAGGCTGGGCTATGCATCCACACCCAAAGCAGGACATTCCTCCTTGGAGCATAGCAGCCAAGCTCATCCTGCATCCAAGCAACACCTTCATCCCCTCACCTTTTAATTAAAACTCTTGATGAACTTTGTAATGAGAGCATGGCATCCCTGTGGACTTTTCAGTGAGCTGCCGGTGAGGGAGGTGAGATCCCAGCATGAGGGACGTGCATGATCCCTGTGTCCCCTCCAGGTGCCAGCCCTCAATTGCATCCCACAGCTCACATAGGAGTGCTTGCCAGGCCAGGAGCTTGCTGCTCTAAATTGATAATTGCCAGGTTTTAATTACTCGGCAGCCAAATGACCTTTTGCATCTGCCAGCGAGGCCATGAAACGTCTCCCTGAGTGGGAGAAGACATGCAGCGGGAATGTGGCAGGGCTGACACACCACCGGCTTCACCCACATGGGGTGACAGAGACAAGGCCAGGATGAAAACAGGACCGAGATGTCCAGGGGCAAGGACCCTCAACAACTCTGAGGAGAACTGGGTACTGCTATCTATGGGCTGGCCTTGGCCTGGGAGGGAACATCCCTGGGGAAGAGCCATGGTGCAACACGCCTCGGGCAGAGCCAATACCCTGAGCCTGGCATGGAGCAGGATCCCTGGGACAGAGTCGGCGGTCTGGGCTTCAACATGGAACAGGGTCCAGCTTCCTGCACATGTAGGATTCCCGTTGCTCTCCCAAGCTGCCACTGGAGCAACCTCATCCCTCCTTTTTCCCATTTCTCCTGGAAATAAGGCACCACGGCTCAGCAGAGGCTGGTACCAGCCCAAAACCTGGGCACAGCCCTTGCCTGCACCTTTCTCCATGTGCTCCCGCCCGTTGCCAGCCTTCACCTCTCCCTCCCGCAGAAAGAAGCCCTTCTCCTGGTGATAATTATGGAAAAGTTCAGTGTTGAGAGAGGCGGGGGGAGGGATGTATTAAAATGCATGCGCACAGCTTGGGCCTCGCAGCAGATGTTGGCATAATTAGAGAGGAAAAAATTATGAAATTAATTTGTGGTTCAATGTAAATTTTGGCGTTGGGGGGAAAGCTGGCGTGTGCTCTCTCGCTGCCACTGGGACCGTGCCGGGGGGGCTGGGGTAGACCGGGCCTGGCGAGGGAACAAGGGGATGGGTAACGACTGCCCTTAGCAGGGATGGGCTTTGGCAATACTGCATCCCAGCTCCATCACATTGGAGGTGTGGAGAGGTGGGAAACAGCCTGGGGAAATGGATCACCAGCCCAGGGAAATGAACCACCATGCCAGAGAGATGAGCTACCATTTCCTGTAAATGAGGATGCAAAAAGAGGGGATTTGGGGAGAAAAAACAAAAAGCAGGGTCCAGCAATGGCCATGGGTTGATGTTTCTGTTGGCTTCCACAAACACATGTTGGGTGATACTCTCGGTGTCACAACCAGCTTTGGGGACCCTTCCTTTTAGGGAAGACACAGCTGAGGTGTGCAAGGACTATCCTCATACACATAGCGGTGAGATTCCCAGACCATGCTGGAGCCAGACAAAGCTTTGCTTTCCCCACTCGGCTCTTCACATATTTTTCCCTAGCGAGCTGGAGAGGAATCAGTATCTGCTGCCTCCTCCTGGCCCCCCCCAGCCCCCTGGCCCACGGGGAGGGGGCACAAGCTCAGGTTAATGTGCCCATTGATCGGCACATCCTCCTGTCACAGGTCTGTGCCGGAGCCTGTTTTGCCATTCCCGGTGAGTGATGGATGTCCTGCCTTGGACTGGGCACAATCTGCCATCACCACCTGGGAAATCGGGGTCAGCCCCGGGGTCTGCAACTGTGCTTGGCTGCACCACAGGGAGAGGGGAGAGCTTTGTGCTGGATCCTGAACCACACGTCTTGCAGATTGCATTTATTTGGGAGGGAGTTCCTGAATTTGTGCTGCTGAAGGAGAGGGGGAGCTGCAAGACACAGCTCCCAAAGGTGAGGATGAGCCAAATATGGGGCTTGGGGAAGCTGCTGCTCAACTGAGAGCCCCCAAAATTGAATGTGCCCTCAAAGTATGACCCCAAACTGGAGTGGAGAGCCCCCAGCATAGCCCTGAGCGCTCCCTGGAATACCAGGGCTTGCACCCCCCTGTCCTCCCCACCTCTGCAATGCTGGCTCCCCAGGGCAGCCCAAAGCACCAGAGTCGCAAGGAGCAGCTCCCTCAGGTGCCAAACCCGGGCTGCAGCCACCCTGTCCCTTTGCTCCACTTCTTCAGCACCTTCACCAGGGCTGGCCCTGCAGCCTGGGAGTCATTACTGCATCCCAGTTAATCGATGGAATGGGTGTATCCTTAGGACTTAACTGAGCAATGCTGTTGGTGTGGGCAGACTGGGCACGGTGGGATGAGTGAAGGGGGGTGTCTCCATGACCCCCACGTTGGAAGCGCTGGGCAGCACTGGGATGCTCTGGGCATCACTTGAGGGAAGAAACGGGGTGGGGAGAGCTCCCCCGCATCCCCTCACCCTCCTTCCGCCGCACTGAGCAGAACTGGTGAGACCGCCAGGCACGGGCACCGCGGGCACAGGCTCGTCCTGGTGCCCGTGTGCTCCTGGTGTGATTCCATCTGGCTCCATCTGCTCCCGCCCGGGCTCGGCGGGACCAAATGTGGGTCGTGGCGAGCACGGGTGACACACCGCGGTGCGGCCGGGGAGCAGCTGATCCCCCCGGGCTGTGCGGGCTGTACCGCCGGCCGGGATTACCCAGCTGCTGCCGAGCTGGCACAGGGACCGTCTCCTCCAAAAGGTTCACTTCCAAGGGATTACGGATAATGCATCTGGAGCAGCACTCGCTCATCCAGGTTTGTGATTTATCTGAAAATCAAATTCCAGTAATCTCGCCTGCCATCTGGCCCCCGCGGACACGCGGCCGCCCCGGCTCCGGGAGGGAGGCAGCCGAGAAGGTCGGGATGGAGGGCTCCGTGTCCCTTCCCGAGCATCCTCCATAGGAAGGATAGAGCAGGGGTCCCTGTGGGTAGCTTGGGGCATCCTGGGAAGAAGACGGCCCAGGGAGCATTTCTGGGATGATGTGGAGTGCCAGGATGTGGGCAGCACCCACAAAGCTCAGTCCCTTGCAGGGGTGCTCCGATGTCCCTATGTCCCACACATCCCTGGACGATGGGATGCAGGCAGGACCCAGAGAGCTGAGTTCCTTGTCGAATGTTCCAGGAAAGGTTCCTGGCATCCCTGGATGCCAGGATGTGGGTAGGATCCAAAGAGCTCAGTTCCTTGCAGGAACACAGGCAGGAGGAGGTGATGAGAAGAAGGTGGGGACCCCTACCCTGCCCTGGGGACATCCTGGCAGCAAAGATGTCCCATGCCCCAGCAGGGGAGGCAGAAGAGAGCAGGATCCATCCTTTCCCCTGGCAGGAGTAGCCCAGAGGGGAGCCGGAGCCCCCAGCATTCCCCTCCCTGCCCCTCATTCCCAGCTCATTAAGGCTCTCCCATTATTCTGACATTTTGTGCGCGTCACGTAGCGGGAAGAAGTAATTTACTTAGAAGAAATTAAAAGTTCATTTTAATTGAGCGCACACTGCAGTATGCAAATGCGGGCGCATTATGTACACTGATGCGGAGACAAAGGCTGTAATCAACTGTTAACCCCCTCCAAGCCAGCCCTGCACTCCACCACAAACCAAGCACCACTCCAGCCACTCCGGAGACCCCAGACCCACATTTGAGATGTCCCTTTCCATGCAGCTCCATGTTCTCATAGCAAGGTGAAGGATAAACCCCTTGTACGTCTCTCTGTGCCAGCTGGGATGCAGGAGTCACACAGGGATGCCAGGGATGGAGTTGTCTCCAAATTGCTGTGACGCACTGGGATGGCTCCAAGCCAGCAGGAAAGGGTGGATGGTGGGGCAGCAGGTCTCCAGGGGTGAAAAAGTAATTTTGGGGAGCTGGAATGGAGGTGCAAAGGCCAGATGAGATGGGAATACATGTCCAAAGGCTCATTTGAGCTGTGACCACCCTCAAATACAGCTATCTCTGGAATTAGCCCGTGATATTCCCAACATCCTGTTGCAATTTTTTAATGTTTTTTTTACTACCTGTCAGACCTGAGATTTTTTTTAATGGCAGTGCAAATGGAACTGGTTCGCAGATGCGAGATGACAGCCCGCTGCAGGAGACAGACAAATTACCTCCAACCTCGGCTCAAGACACCCACAGACTCCCAAACAAAGGGAGATGGTAATGGGGGGGGGTATAATGAGTTGTCAGTGCTCAGTCAGGCTGCCCACCCTGGACTGTGTGTGTTCTGTGGGTGCAGCGGGTCTGTGAGCATCCCATGCACATCAAATCCATGAGCTCCAAAGGGATTTTAGGGATGGCACATGCTCATCCAGCATCATATTATGGGCGGATGATGCTAAAATTAAGGGAAATCTGAGGGCAGAGGTGTCCCTTTGAAGGGGACACACCAGGGGTGACAGGGTGGACCCAGCCACTCTTTGCAGGAGGGATGATGCTGTTGGGAATCCCTTCTCCTAGCTTTGCCAAGGATGAAAGGGACAGACTCAGGATGGAACTTTGCCACCCTGGGGCAAGTGACAGTGGCGCTTTTACCCCAGAGCCACATGGGGAGGAGGGTTGGGGAACACCTTGAAGCATCTATTACCACCTCAGCCACCCTTCACCTGCCCTGTGCTCCCAGGAGCCTCAACCCCAGTGTTCCCAGTCAGCTCCCAAAGGCAACCAGGGTGGTCGGGGAGGATTTAATTGCTGCCATGTAACCTTTGCATCCTGTCCCACGTGCCGGCTGGGCGCCCGGCTCCGCCGCTCCAGATGGCACCCGGGAAAGAGTTAAGTCCGCTGTGATCAACAGCAAGAAGCAAGTGGTAAACAGTTTTTCTCTCCCTCTGCTAAATTAATATGCAAATTCCCCCCCCCCTTGCTTCGAAATTAGCGAGGTAGAATGCTTGGGCTAATTATGCATTCAAACGAGCAGGCTTCGTTAATGTGGCACTAAGAGGAGCCTGAAAATGATTGTGAGACGATGAAATTGAAATTGGAGCACGGCACTTCTAATGCATCTGGAGTCACTCTTGCATGCCCCGGCAGATGTAACCTGGCAGTGACCGGCAGCTCCCGCTGCCCTCCCTGTCCCTGTGCGCACCCAGCACCCCACAGTACCTCCCCCAGCTTCTCCATCCCACTCCCAAAACAACCCAGTTACAGGATTTCCAGCCCAGTTCCTCGGGAATGGAGGGGAGTGACAGCCCCACGCACCCTGAGCTCCCGGTTTGGGGTGAGGATGAGGAAGACACCCCAGAGCATTCCCTGAACACGGAGAAGCAGGGTGAGGATTAGGACTGATGGTGCTCCAGGTGTACAGAGCAATTCCTGGCACAGCACTCAGTGTGTCTGTGCAGGTCCTGTGGGGTGATGCCACCATCAGCCTCCGCACTCCCATGGTCCGGGGCACAGCTGGGAGCGTTTCTCCTTCCCAGGCCAAATCCTGGCCCCTGAGGCAGCCAGCAGGGCCTGAGTGTGCTTGGTAAAGCTCCATGTATGCTGGTGTTCACATGGATAAGCCTCCAGATGGATAAATCTTCCTCACTCCTGGGGGTGCTGAAATCTGATGGCTGCAGGAGGGTCACAGGGGGATTCCCATTCCCATTGCCGTGTACCAGCAGGTTCGGTGCTCAGCAGTTGTTCACACATCCCAGCAAGGACCCGACCAGTGGTACATCCACATCTGTCACATTACATGGCCCATGGCACCACCAGGTGTGAACCCGTGCCCCAGGATTGGGTGACACAGTGGCATCTAGGGCCAGGCTGGGGCTGCTCCCATGGGACTGGGATCTGTAGAGGAAAAGGAGGAGAGAAGACAGACAGGGACACGTTTTATTTTTGGAGACGTTTTATGCTGGGGATGAGCAGCCACAGGCTGTGACAGGCACATGGGATGATGAGGGATTCACAGGAATACCAGCTCAGGATGTCACCAGCCCCAGTCTCCACTGGGATAACTGTTCACTGCCATCTGCATGGGCTCGAGTTCAACCACCCAAGGGCTAAACCCCATTTCCCATGAGAGCTGGCAGCACTGTGGTACCTGCCAAACCAATCCCCCTCCGGCAGGCAGCAGGGATGGAATTTGGTATTAAATATTCATCAGAAGTGTGGAATTTACTGGAGCCATCCATTAGGAGGTAACCCATAGTCCGCAGCATGCTCCCGGCAGCTGGGGCATGCCATGGTGGGCGGCCAGGAGGAAGGAGGCAGGGAAGGAAGACGGATGCTCCGGAGGAGGCTGTAGAGCCGTAAACCAGATGCACTGTTAGCAATCAATGAGGAGCTACAGACTTTCGGTACTCAACCACCAGGAGTGAAGAGAAGAAATAAACAGACAAGGAGATGAATAACACCCCGGAAAGAAGGGGAAGGAGTGGGGGAGCAGCAGGGATGCAGATCCTAGAGGAGACGGTCCCTGGGAGAGGGGTGGGATGGAATGGCATGGTTTGGTCAAGAGGGATGCTGAGCACCTGGGAGTGATGTCGAGCATCCCAGAGGGATGCTGAGCACCCAGGGGCAACGTTGAATGTCTCAGAGGGACGCTGAGCACCTGGGAGAGTGTTCAGCATCCCAGAGGGATACTGAGCATCCCAAAGCAATGTCAGGTGTCTTGGAGGGATGCTGAGCACACGAGAGTGATGCTGAGTGTCCCAGAGGAATGCTGAGCACCCAAGAGTGATGTTGACCATCCCAGAAGGATGCTGAGCACTCCTGAAGACACACACCTTGGCAGAGGAGGCCATGGGGCTCAGAGTGAGCCATGGTGTGCCTGGGCAGGGTCGGGGCAAGAGCATCCCCCAGGCACCAGGACCCACCGCACTGTCTCTGCTCCACAGCGTGCCCCGGGGTCGGGACTGGCACATGGAGGGGGTTGTTTTCCCCGTCTCTCTGGTAATTTTTTCCCTCTGACTATGATGCATAGCAGTGCTAATTCGGCACGTTGCCATTAATTCCAGCACAGCTGCCGCTCTCTCCCTCAAGGCATTTCGCTAATACTCGGCTTCAGAGCCTCTCAGCAAATTAACATCATTTGTTCTGCAGAACATGTTTTATTTCTACACTACATGCATAGCTTATTACTCCTCCAGAAACTCAGGGTGTGCAGGAGGCAGTGCCAGCGGGCATGGCCCTCCAGAGCCAGCCTTGCTCCCTAGCTCACCATGCCCATCCCCAGGCAGACACAGGGACACAGCACAGTTCTTTGTGCCACCTCACACTGACCGGAAGTGGAGCTACAAGGATTTTCTCCTGATAATGGGATGCTGTGGTGCTGTTGGAGCAGCTGTGGCTGCTGATGTGAGGTGGGATGGTGGCAGTATGCTGGATCAGTCACTGGCTGGGATTTCCTGCATCCCTCCAGCCTGATGCCACATCTTGGTGTTCCCACATTTGGGGTCCTAGCAGGCCATGACTTCGGGGCCAGATTGGGGCTTGCTGAAGGGCATCAGGAACCCCCAGCGTTAGTGGGATGGCTCTGACCCTCTGGCAGCAACAATGGGATGTAGTAGAACATCTCCCATGTGGCCCTTGGTGCTGAGTCCCCTGGAGATCCCAGGGCTGCCAGTGGCAGGTGTGACCCAGTCAGGGGTGTCACGAGCCAGACAGGGTGTTCTGCCCACCACCCAGCAACCCACAGCCCCTGCCGGCGACAATTTCAGGTCTTTTGCTTTGATTAAGGTTATTTAAGCTTTTTACCGAAACATAAAACCTGATTGTTTGCATAAACAACCTAATTGGATTATGGTGCACAGCATCGCTAATGCTGCGGGCTGGCTGGGAGCCGGCAGGAGCACCAGGGGGAGGGGCAGTTTGGGCAGGGGGTGGGTGACACCCCTCTGTGCCCCACGCCGGGGTCTGCACCCACCTGCCCCCTTCTCCCAGCCACAGAGGGACCCTCCTCGGGGTGGGCAACAGCCACTTAGGGACACAGTGTCTCCAGCACATAGGACTGGCTGTGCCCTGGCTATGCCCACCTGCAAGGTGAGAGGGGACAAAGACCTTGCTCCAGCATGGCTGGTGGGAGGAGGAAGAGGAAGGTGGAGGTGGCAAGCGGGAAGCAGGGGGCCGGGAGCTTTGCAGGAATGCTGCCTGCGCAGCGTTTCCATGGCTGGGAGCTGCAGAAGGCTTTCATGGCAAGAGGCGGAGAGGCTCCATGAATATTTCATTAGGAAAGCAATGTGGTGTGCTGCAGAGAACATCTGGCTGCAGTCCCTGGAGACCCCTGCCTTGTGCAGGAAGCAGGAACTGTGAAATACGGAGGAAAACGAGGGAGAGGGGGAGATGGGGGGATCATTCCGTGACATGAGGAGCGTTTCTGCCCCCCTGGACCTGTGACGGGCAGTGCAGGGCAGGTGTGGGGCTTCATCCTCCAGTGAATGACAACTCTGGGGAGGTGGAGGGGCTTCAGTGGTGCCGTCCAGGTGGAGGGATCTTTTCTGATCCTTCTCGGTGGGACATTTTGGGGGATCAGGCCGCAGCAGCGTGCTGTGTTTAGTCCCAATATCCAATGAAGGGACAGAGAGAGCTGCTCCTCCAGCTTGGAGTTGGGGTTGCCAGGTGCCAGCCAGCCCAACCAGCGATGATGGAGCCTGGGATGGGATTGGATAAGATGGGACGTCTCCTTTTGCCTCCCTCCACATTCTTCCTAGGGACATACTCGAAGCTGGATGCTGGGGTCCCTGCCTTGGTTCCTGTAGGCGATGGGTGATGGGGTCAGGGACCCGGAGGGAGGTTTGTCCTCGTGGGATTGATGCAAAGTGGACATCCTTGGGCACAGCCAGGATCCTTCAGGGGTGCAGAGCAGCAGACAGGAATCAGGGTGGTGTGAGATTTGGGATTGCCAACAACTCTGCTTCCCTTCAGTGCCATCTCCTTTCCCTGGCACTGGACAGCTTTGGCACTTCGGGACTCTTAGCTTTCACATGGTGCCAGTGGAGCGGTGACACCACGGTGTTCCTGGCATCCACTGCTGGTTCCAGCATTGCTCCTGCACCATAGGGCAGGCAGCACGCTCTGCAACCTGGACCAGCATGTGGCAGCACCAAGGCTCTGCCCTGTACCTTCAATCCCCTCCCCGAGGCTCCCACACCTGCTCACACCCCCATCTCCTTCACCCAGCACCCTGTGGCCGTGACTCTGGCATTGTGCAGGTCGTGGTCACGGACCAAGAGCTTCCTAGTGAGCCAAAATCCTCCCTTTCCCTCCTTTTCATCCCCAGTATGGTGGTGAGTGCGGGGGGCTCATTGCCCACCCTCCCTTTCTCCTCACCCAGCCACCAGGCTACGCTCTGCAGCAGTGTCAGTTTGGGATCAGGGGACATTTCCCATGTGCCAGCCTGGTTGGCGGCAGGACTTTGGCTCACACCTCCCTGCCCGCAGCCCCTGTGGCTCCCAGCCCCGCCGCCACCGTCAAACAAAGCCCAACTACACAAAGCCACAACCTCCCTTGCCGGCCCCGCGTGCGGCAAATCCCCTCTGCAGCCACCGGTCAAGCCTGACCAGCACCCAGAGCCCTCGCCTGCCTGTGCCAGGCAGCAGTGCAAGGAGTGAAGGGCGGCCACGGGACAGGCCCGGCGGGAGAGCAGAGGGACAGCCAGGGAGGCCGTGGGCAGCCTGCATGGAGCTGAGCCAGCCGGGATGCGCCGAGCCGGCCAGGATGCACAGCCCTGGCTGCAGACACATGCACGCGCACGCACACGCTTGAAAACGAAGGCAAATACCTCTCTCGTCTCCGGCTCCTCTGTTTGCTGCCCATCCTGCCTCGGCCACGCTGTGCCTCTGCCGCGCTGCCCGTCCTCCATGTGCCCGCGCTGCCAGACCCTCCTCTCCGTCGCTGGCGGGTTTTGGCCCCCGCTGCCTGCTGGCGTTTTGGCAGCCTCGCTGCTCCAGCGATGGCATGTGTCCATTATTTTTTTTTTTCCTCTCTCCCTTTCACAATCCGTCCTCCCCAGCCTTCTCCGCCGGTGCCTCCGGAGCTGCCTGCGGTGCCAGCTCGCAGGGAAATTGGCAGCAAGCGCGGCACAGGGATCCTCCCGCAGCTGACGGAGCCCTGCCAGGCGCAGGCAGCCCTTCTGCCAGCCACCAGCCTTGGCACGGTGGGCCAGGGGGCCGCGGGGGGCTGCCGAGGCTTGGCAGCCCTTCCTCGGCACCGCGCGCCCCAGCCGCCGCGGCAGCTCCACTGCCAAAAGCCAAATGGGGGGAGGAAAAAGGGAAAATGCAGAAAAAGGAGTTGGCTTCGCTGTGCCTGGTGGTGGGGAACCACCAGGGGCCCCTTCCCTTGGTCAAGGCCAGCTGGGCAATGTCCTCATCCCTTGCAGAGGTGCGGGAGCCTGGCCGAGGTGCCAGTGTCACATGGAGAGGCTCAGCCCTGTCCGTCCCCACTCGTGCCCCCAGCCCAGCCGGGGAAGCCCATCCCAAGGATGGCAAATGCCGCAGACCAGCGATGCTGCATGGCGAGAACGGCTCCCACAGACACACCTCTTACCCAGCATCCGTCTGCTGCGAAGGGAGGCCTGGGAAATTAGGAAGGGGAGCGCGGAGGAGGGACTTCTGATGATGGGTGGGGGGTTTTGGGGTGCCCTCTGGCCGTGTGTTGCTCAACATGACTGTCTCAGCCTCATGCAACACAGCATCCCCACCTCGTGCCAAAATCCTGGCCCCGGCCGTCGTGCCAAGACTCCATCCTGGCCAGCCATCAGCATCACAACCAACCCCGGCTTTTCCAGCTTTTCTTCCCCAAATTCCTGGGTGTGGTGTCTTTCTGAAGGGAGGTGGGAGTGTGTCTAGCCTGGGTTCCCCTTCCACCAACAACCCAGGAAGGGTCCCTGAGGCCAAGCGACATTGGTGGGAACAGCTGGGCAGGAGGCAGGAAGCAGAGCCAGTTCAGTTCCTGTTCAGGTTCTCCCAAAATAAGTCATTTACTGAGAGCCATGTTCATTGGGAGCCATGGGCATGCTGGGTCTGCCCACTGCCCCCTCCCCAGCCCCACATGGCACAGCCTGGGGGCACAGAGCACCAGGAGCACATGGAGAGCCGCTGCCATCCCTGTTTAACAGGTTTACCCCCTAATCAGGGATGTCTTTAATGGAGTTGGCAGGAGATACCGGGAGCCTTCCACAGGGCAGGATGGGGTGTGAGTGGGTCCTCCTGGCATGCAGTCCCTGGTGTTCCTGTGTGGTGGCACATCCCAGCCCAAGAGCCACTAGCTGGGGACATGGCAGCTCTGAGGATGGTGGCGACTGTGCCATATGAAGATCCACAGAATATCCTGGTATGTCACTCTGCCCATGTCCCTGTGCCCCAGTGGCCGTGCCGCAGCCTGCCCGTGTCACACGTGCGCCTGCCATTTCCTCAAATAAGCAGCTAATCTCCATCAATCATAATTCCGTGCAATTATCATAATAGGGCCATTTTGCACTTATCCTCAGCACGTGACGCAGGAGCCACTTACGGCTCCACTTCACACCAAGCAGCTCTGAGCTGCTCCCATCCCCAGGGAGTCACGATGGCAATCGTGTCCCCCACAGACCCCTGGGGACAAACCTCTGTCCTGCCACTCCAGTGTGGGCAGTGGCTCTGACAGTGGATGCTCGTGCTGGGTAGGATGCCAGCATGGGGGGACCTCTGAAATATGGAGGAGAACAAAGGAAAGAGGGAGACATTGTCTCTGCCTTGTGCCATCCCACCACAGCAACAGCAGCACAGGGATTAAACCCCAAAATGGGGACACTTAATCTTGTTTCTTCCACCTTATGGCCCTGCCAGCCCTGGGAGCCTCCTGGTTGTGCCAGTGCCACAGAGCGTGTGGTGGGGGACACCGGCACTGACCTTCCGCTGGCTGGCGGGGAGCAGATTAGGGAGGCTGGGAAGTGATGAGGCACGAGGGGTGGGGGATTAGGCTCCAGCAGATGGATGGAGATCAAACGTTTCACTCCCTCTTGTTTACAACACCCTTCTGGGCAGCAATCAGGGATCCTGGCATGTACTCTGGATCTGTCCCTCCTTGGGCTGGGCCAGGATGGGGAGAGGGACACAATTCCCGTGGTCTTGGGGTGTCCCAGCAGGGATGGATGGGCTCCCACTTCCCTGTGCTCCATCCTCACCTGAAGCCGCACCGTGGCTTCCCGTTCCCCCATCCCATCCCATCCCATCCCACCCCACCCCACCGGAATGGAGCCTCTGGCAGCCGTGGTACTCTCCCTGAGCAATGAGCTCTCTGGAACCCAGCGGTGTTTGCCGTGTTTACACCACCCAGTAATTATTTTCCTTTTTTCTTTTTTTTTTTTTAATAAATACGGATGTGCCACAAGTAAACTCGAATGCAATAAAAGCTTTCTGCTGGATCCATAATTAATCACCGAGCTGAGTAAGGCACGGGGGGTGGAGGGGGGAGCAGACGGAAAAACCTCCCTCCGGTGCGGGCTGCGGGGCTCACACCCGGCTGGGAGAGAGGGAGGGAGGGAGGGAACAAACCGCAGTGGCATTTTGGGGACATCCCAGTGCTCTGGGGACCATTGCAACAGCCCCATGAGCCGGGGCAGGGGGCCGTGGGAGGGGAGGGCTGTGGTGTGCTCCAGCCTTGTTTTTTTGGTGTCCGGCTGCTCCATGGCATTGGGTGTTCCGCTCCCAGCTGTGATGGCACATCTGGACTGACCCCTCCCCGAGGACCAGCTCCCTCCTCCCTGCACTGGGGAACAGCGTGTGGCCCCGGAATGGACGGCAGTGGCCGGCTGCTGCTCTTGGCCACAGTTGAGCATCATCTCCGGGGATGTGGCCGCCTCCAGATGGCCGGTGGGCACCAGGTGCCGGGGGCCAGGGCGACAGAGGGTGGGTCGGGGTGGACATCTGGTGTGCACGGCCAGCTGGCCCTGCCGCCTGCCACGGTCGGGGCTGATGGCCCTGAACCCTCCCACCGAGGGTGAGGGGTCTCTGAACATGCTGAAGAGGCACAGAGGAGCATCCTGCCTGGAGCAGGAATCCATGGATGTCCCAGACCTGTCCCCACGCCATGCACCTTGTCCCTGCCAGCCCCTGGACCACCACGGGGTTGGTGACACCCTGCTGTTGTCAGAGACCCCCCTCTGGGCACACATCCCCCAGGGAGGGGGGTGTTAATCCCTGCAGCCTGCAGGGCCCACCCGGGGAAGGCTGGTGACAGATGGCAAGTGTGAAGTGGAGAATGACAGTGGTCCTGGCAGGGCCGGGGTGATTGTGACAGGGTCGGGGTGGGCATTGGCAGGGCCAGGGTAGGCAGTGGGCACACCTGCAGGGCAGCAGGTGGGCAGAGCTACCCTGAACTCTCTGCGGGGAGGTGGCACCTGCTGGCACTGGGGGCCATCCCAGAGCTGCTGGGGATGTTCAGGCCCTCCTGCAGCAGCTCTGCATGGGGCACGCGTGTGATGGGGGCCAGGAAATTGGGAGGGGATGTAAAATGCGAAGGGAGGTTAAAATGGGAAGAGAGTGTGCAGTGGGGAGGCTTGAAATGGGGAAAGGGTGTGCAATGGGAAGGGAGTGTGCAATAGAGAGAGATGCAATGGGGAGTTGTGAAATGGGAAAGGAGCCATGTGATGTAGAGGTGTGAAATGGGAAGGGAGTGTTCAATGGGGAGTCCTGCAAGAGCTGTGCAATGGAGAGGGAGCCCTGTGATGGGAGGAAATGGGGAGGGAGGTGTGTGATGGGGAAGTGTACAATGGGGAGGGGGCCGTGCAACAGGGAGGGAGCTGTGCAATGCTGGGTCATGCAGTGGGGAGGGGGCTGTGCACTGTGAGGCCATGAAATGGGGACACTTGAAATGGAGAGGGAGCTGTGCAATGGGGAGACATGACACGAAGAGCTGTGCAGTGGGGAGGAAAGGGGAGGGAGCTGTGTGATGGGGAAGCATGAACAGGGGAGGTGTGCAGTGGGGGAGTGTGGAATAGGGAGGGAGTCTGCAAGGGGGAGGGAGCCGGGCACTGGGGAGGCATGAAACAGGGAAGAAATGGGGGAGGGGGGATCTCTGTGATGGGGCAGTGTGCAACAGGGAGGGAGCTGTGCCACAGCCATGCAATGGGCAGCAAGCTCTGCAGTGGGAAGTCCTGCGATGGAGAGGGAGCATGCCATGAGGAGGGAGCTGTGTGATGGAGAGACATGCAATGGGGAGGGAGCTGTGGAACACATCCTGTGGGAAGCTGTGCAATGGGAGCTGTGTGACAGCCAGGCAACGGGGTGCTGTGCAGTGGAGACGGTGCTGCACAACGGGGAAGGGCTGTGACATGGGGAGGGAGCTGAGAGATGGAGATGTGCAACAGGGAGCTGGGTAAGACAGAAGATGTGCAATGGAGATTTGTGCCATGGAGTGCTGTGCAATGGTGCTCCTTGCGATGGGGCTCTGTGAGCACAGCCGGAACAGGATGGTTGGCTGCACTCCCTGCCAGGCCTGGGCTCTGCCCTAGGCCAGGCTTTGCCCAAAGCTGGGCTTTGCCCTAGGCTGGGCTCTGCTCGAGGCCAGGCTTCTGGCCCTGTTTCCGGTCCCACCCTGCTGTGCCTCGTGGGCTGCGGCCACCGGCTGCAGTGGAAACACATCTGGGGAGGTGGGTGGGGGTCACCCCGGCTGTGCCGCTTCATGGAACACCGCGCACAGCCGGAAAAACATGGCTCCACTGGGGGGCAGGGCCAGCAGGGGACACACCATGTGCCACCCGGCAACCTCTGAGCATCTCTGGGATGTCTGTGCATCCCCAGGGTGTCTGTGTGCACCCCGTATGTCCGCGTGTCCCTGGGATGTCTATGTGTCCCTGGGATGTCTATGTGTCCCAGGGATGTCCGTCTGTCTGTGTGTCCCACAAGTGTCTGTGCGTCTCTAAGATGTCTGTGCACCCCAGGGACGTCTCTCCACACCATGGAGGTCCCACGAGTCTAGGCAATCCCTCGTTCATGCCAAAATCCCAAGGTCCTGCAGGCTGGGCACATGGCCCCAGCACCACCAGGCAGAGCTGCAGCACCATGATACCATGAACATTCGCCATGACATCAGAGGACATCATGAGGACGCTCCAGGCTGCTGCAGCGACGGTCAGCTCCGCGGCGCCCCCATCCCCACCCCACGTGGGTGGTTTGGGGCCAAATCCCCATAAATGAGGTGCGGGTTGGCCGGGTGGCGGAACGTTCGTGCGCGGAACGTTCGGGCCGTGGCGCCGCGTTCCCCCGGAGCCGTCCGCGGGTGGAGCGGTCCCCCGGCGACAGGTGAGGCCCGTAGGAGGCGGCGGGACCGGGGTGATCCCGGGGTGGCCCCACAGCCGGGACTCGCTGCCCTCGCCCCTGAGTCTGGCTCTCCGTCCCTCCGGGCCCCGCCGGCTGCGGGGCTTGTGGCGGGGCCGCGGCGCGGCCGGTGCGTGCCCGCGGTACTTCGGGAATCGCGGGGCGAGGGGTTTTCCTGCTGCTTTTGCTCTGGGGCGTACCGTGAGTAGGGTGAGGGCAGAGAGCTGGAGCAGAGGAATCCTGTCTGGGATAGGAAAAGAATAAGGCCCCTCCTTCCCTGTCAGGGCGGTGAGGCCCTGGCACAGGGTATTCCGTGGAGACCCCATCCCTGAAAGTGTTCAAGGCCAGGTTGGGCGGGGTTTGGAGGAACGTGGGATAGTGGAAGGTGTCCCTGCCCATGGCAGGGGATGGAACTGGGTGGGCTGTAAGGTCCCTTACAACACAAACGTTTCTAAGATTAAATATTTCTCTATTTTTGTGTTGTGAGAAGGGGAGATCAGCATCTCAATCATTATTTGATACCTTTCCCAAGTCTCTTTCTCTAAGTTATTTTATTACTTTCCAAGAATAAAGTATTTTTTAAATCTCTTTTGTTGTAGAAAAAGCCAGGAGTTGCTTTGTATTTAAGTCTACAAATGAGGAAAGGATGGAATCCTGCAGGTTGGACTTGCAGTGGTAGTTACATCACCAAGCCATGATCAGAGCTGTAATGATGATTATTTCCTATTATAACTCAGTTTGGAATAGCTCAGAGTAACTCCATGGATCATTTTACTTCAGAGAATGCAATTTGTGCCCTTTATGTTCAAAAAGTGCAGAGGGGGTTGGCACAGAGTGGACAGGGAGGGATCTGCCCTGGGTCAGCTTCCAGCTTGCACTGGTTTGGTTGTGCTGGGAGCTCGTGGGAGCCCCTGGCTGCTTTAAATTCCTCAGATGTAGGAGGATGGTGTTGGACCCTTCTCTTTCTTGGGGGGCACAGACTCTCCCTTCTTGGACCTTCCCTTCTAGGGGGATTTGAACCTTCTCTTCCAAAGTAGCAGAGCCCCATTTCTGTGCTGCCACGATCTTCCTGTGGGCCCTGGTAACAAACTTTGTTTCGGGGTGTGCTGTGACAGGGTTTGTAGTCCCAGTTATCCCTGAGGAATGGGAGAGGAAGGAAAACAGCCCCTGGATTTACTTTCCCTTGAGTGTCTGTAAGTCTGCACACACAGACAAACCCAGTTCTCTGAAGTCCATAATGCCCAGGCCTGGCTGAGGGTGCTGCTGTTTATTGCATCATTAAGTCTAGACTCATGGGAATGGGATAATGGGATTTTTTTGGAAGGAGCTGTTGTGAAGGAGCAGCAAATACCTGCTCTGGAGCCATACAGGGAACAGGGAGAATACTGAGAGTAGGATCCTGGGAAACCACTGCTTCCAGTTAATGTCCCGAGTTCGGTTTAAGTTACAAAATGTGTTGGCTCTTTATCTTTTAGTCTCTGCAGAGCAATGGAAAGATGTCACACAAGTTTGGTTGTGACCTGCTTTGTTTTTTCCATCCTGGTGGCAAATGTCAGGGGTTCACGCGGTCACCCCACTGCGGGTTTGAAGCCTCTCTGCCCCCCCAGATGTTTCCGCGGTAAATCACAAGTTTGTTTTGCAGAAGCAGAAATTGAGGTCGATATGCAAAAGAAAATATGAGCAGAGCCGGTGTCTGGGTGGAGAAGTTCTCCAAAGCTGGAGGGGAGAGACCGCAGGGTCACAGAAAAACAAACACTTGAGCTGGGTAAAGCCCTGCTCTGCAATTCCCTGGGGAGCTGCCAGCCTAGATCCCTTTTGTTTCAGCTCCTCCCCACAGTGGGGAGCTGAGCTGGGAGGCTGTTTGAGCCGAGCTGCTCCACTAATAGGCATTTATCAAAAAAATTGTAGGAAATCAAGTTGTGATTGCTGGTGCCTAGGAAGTGTCACGGACACTCTCAGAGAGTGAGGACTTGTCATCCTTTGGCTCTTTCCTCTTCTCATGGAATCTCTCTGGGGATATTTTGGTGGTAATTGGATTCTGTGCAGTAAATCCCTCTCTCTCCTGCCACAGACCTGTTCTCTCCTCTCTGCTCCCCATTGCTAACGGTTCTATGGAGAGGGTGCTGCTTCCTACTGAACTCACAGCCAGAGCTCCAGGCTGTGAAGAGAGGATTGGGATTCTTCATGGAACCATGGAATGGTTTGGGTTGGAAGGGACTGAGGGGATACCTCAGAAAAATATTAGGAAAAAATTCTTCCCTGTGAGGGTGGTGAGGCCCTGGCACAGAGAAGCTGTGGCTGCCCCATGCCTGGAAGTGCTCAAGGCCAGGTTGGACGGGGCTTGGAGCAACCTGGGCTAGTGAAAGGTGTCCCTGCCCATGGCAGGGGTGGGACTGGATGAGGTTTAAGATCTCTCCCAAACCACTCCATGATTCTATGAAAACTAGGTCATAATTTAAGTTAGCTGTTTTTTAGGGTTGTGGAGACTGCACAGGGAAGGGTCTCAGCCTCCTGTTCCATCCAGGCACTGCCCAGTGTGCCAGGGATATGACAGCCCGAAGCGGGGACATTAATAATACAGTGGATGTTATTCAAATGAAGGCTGCCACTTCTCCTTGGTGGGAATAACCCCCTGGGTAATGTCTGCACATACTTATCTGCTCCTGTAATTGCTTTCTGCAGAATCACTCCAAAACAAGTGGTGCTGGTGGGATGCTGCTCTCCCTGCTCTTGCCCCGGCTAAGCCGGCCCCTCCGGAGCCTTGCCCGGGACCTGTGCTGCTCCAGATGGGGATGGAAGAGGACTGGCTGTCCCCACAGGGGCCTGCAAACAGCCTGGGCCACCTGCAGCAGTGACATCACCCCTGTCTTCACCAGGGCTTTGGCTTTCGGTGACAAAATCGCCATCGTTGACCAAAACGGGGAGCACACGTACAGGGACCTGCTCAGCCAGAGCCTGCACTTATCCCGGGAGATCTGTAGAGTTCTGGAGTGCTCCAGCAGGGACTTGAAGGAAGAGAGGATCTCATTTTTGTGTCCCAATGATGCCTCGTACGTGGTGGCCCAGTGGGCCTCGTGGATGAGCGGGGGCATAGCGGTGCCCCTGTACAGGAAACACCCTGTGCCGGAGCTGGAGTACGTGATCCAGGATTCCCAGAGCGCTCTGGTTATCGCAGCCGAGGAATACGTGGGGAAAATAGCCCCTAGTGCCAAGAAACTGGGACTCCCAATACTGCCACTTCCCAAGTCTTGTAGTAATGGATCCACAAGCCATGCAGCTGTGGAAGAGGGTCCCTTGACAACCTGCTCCTCGTGGAAAGACAGAGGAGCCATGATCATCTACACCAGTGGGACAACGGGGCGGCCCAAGGGTGTCCTCAGCACCCATGAGAACGTGCAGGCTGTGGTGAGTGCTGCTCCCCCTCCAAAGTCTTGGATTTTGGAAGGTGAACACCCAGCAGTGTTTGAGGCTCTAAACCTTGGCCTGGTGGTGTTGCTGCAGCTGCATCCCAGGGCAGGTGGACTCTCCTCCCTACTTTCCTGGAAAGCAGAAGGGATGAGACCTGTGGTAAAAAAACTGATTTCTTTGCAGGTTGCTTTCCCACACTGACTAGGGAAGAATCTTTGCTCCTGACTGGAATATATCTTAGCCCAGCCCAGTGCTGTGTGAAGGCTGTGCATTATTCAGCTCTGTATCCCCAAGGCAAAAAATCCATTAGCTCTCAGAGCCAAAAGGAATTAAAAGTTTGAATGAGCCTGCTGACTACATCACCACTTGGTTATCAGTGCCTGCAACTGCTAGACTCCTGCCATTAGGGAAAAAGGGCAGGGAATACAGCAGGCCTTAGGGATACCTCTGGGAGCTGATGTTGTTCTGGGCACTCGGATACCGTGGTGTCAGGAGTGGAATGAAAGCCTTGATGGATAGAGTCAGGGCTTGGCTATATTGGGCAAAGAATCTGTTCCCTGACAAATATGCTGATCATTTGGGGGTGGCCTGAGCAGTTCCCATCCTTTGTGCTGTCCTCCAGAAAGCCTAAAAGCTGCTCCCTGCCCTGTGAAAAAGGATTGTGAGGGACACGACCAAATTCCACTGTTCAAATGCTTTTTTATTTTTAGGTGGCTGGAAATAAGTTTTCCAGTTGCCAGCACTGGACTCTGAAGGGCATTGGTCACTCAGAAACCTGATAATTATCCCTGCAGATAATTATCCCTTCAGAGCAGAGTGTTTTGGAAGCTTGTTACGTCAACATTTTTCACTAACATGAAACCTGCTTTCTGTTTATCAGTGATTTTCTGCTCCTACTGTTTATCCCTTACAGGTGCTAAAAGCCTGGTGTCATCAGTGTCCAAACAGTCAACAGAATTCTGGGAAAATTATTTTTTTCATTACTATTACTGCTAAGTCTGCATGTGTAGCAGCAGGCCGATATTTTTGTAGGTCCTGCTTAAAATCACTGTTGACTCATTTCTCAGCAACAAGGAAGGGCTTTGCTGATATGTAAAAATGCAAAAGGTGTTCCTCTTCTGTTCTGGTCTTGTGGTGGGAATTTTGCTCGTGCTGATCCTAAAGGAAAGATTCTGTGCCCAGGCAGGTCTGGGATTCCTGCCGCCACCTGTGCCCAGGGATTTGGGGTTTGGGTACCTTGGGAGATTCCTTCCTCCTGCCCTAACACTGTGTTGTTTGTTTTGTTCTACAGACCACAGGGCTGGTTGAAAAATGGGAGTGGAAGAAGGAGGATGTCATTCTGCACGTGCTGCCTTTGCATCATGTCCACGGGGTGATCAATAAGCTCCTGTGTCCTCTGTGGGTGGGAGCAACGTGCATCATGTTCCCGGAATTCAGTGCACAGATGGTGAGCCTGGAGGGATTGAGCCTTGCCTTTGAAATTCAGCAGCAGGACCCCATGCATTGTAATTAGAGCAACTCTGGAAATAAGTTCTTTAAGAATTCCAGGCTCTTTAGCCACTGGCTGTGTGTGGTTCACAGCGCTCAGTCCGGGGTAAATGCTATTCCAGAGGCTGCAGCTTGTTTAAGCGTGACGTACTTAACACTGCTCCTCCTCGTGGGGCTGGGGGTCTCTGACTGCTGGTGGGCCCTTCCACGGACCCTAGTTCTGGGTGCAAATGTTCTTGATGGGTTCCTAATTTTTTTAGTGCCAGGAAAGGTGGAAATGCTGGATTTTTCTCTTGTGTGCTGCTTGAAGCTGTGCTGCTTGTTGGATTTTTTGATATCTTGCATTTGACAGAATCATTCAGGTTGGAAAAGATCTCCAAGATCGAGTCCAACCTGTGACCAGTCACTACCTTGTCAACTAGACCACAGCACTGAATGCCATGTTCTTGAACACCTCCAGGAATGGTGATTCCCTGGGTGACCCATTCTAAATTTTTCCCTTCCAATCCTATATCCCTAGTGTTTTGTATCATATTACATGATAGAACATAGCCTTTAGAGTTTCTTGTAGCTCAGGTAAGAGAAATAGTTCTCCTCACTTGCATGAAAACATTGCTCTTCCTCTGTGGAGAAACAAGTGTTAACAGAGCTGTTGGTTTGGACTCAGTGATATGAAAGAGAGTTTGCAAATCCAGACCTTCTTGCAGCTTTTAGGAAAGGTGGCAGGAGGGAAACCTTACCTGAATTATGCATTTATAATGTTGTTTTGTAGCTGAGCCAGGAAACACCAGTCCCAGTGTTCTGCTTCTCCTTTGTTCTGTGCAGCAGTGGCAGGTAAATGATGTAAAGAGAAGAGGAAAAGGGACTAGAAACAGGGCAAGCAGCAGGAAGGTGGAACAGGTTCTACAGTTCCCAGCTCCTGGGGTCCAGCACCGTTTATTCATGTCCCGCAGTGTTGTGGGTGGTGACTGCAGTGTCACTGTTCAGGGATAACTGGGTTTTCAGGTGCTGCTGCCTCCTCATAGCAGAAGGGAAATGTGTGGTGTCACTGCAGAATTCCCTGGGAAAGTGAAAGGAGCCTGTCAAGCCTGTGCTGTGTAACTAAATGGGCTACTCTACCTGTTTGTGTTTGTCCATATCCTTGTCACACTGGAAGGACAAAGTGCACAGTTGTGGGATACGCCTGGAAGCCTCTGGCAGTGCTGCTGCCAGCTGAGGGTGAGTTCTGGCTCTGATCTGAGCAATGGCAGCACTGGGGGACTTCTTCAGTGCTTGTTTCTGCTTCTCAGAGAAGCAAGGGCACTTCCTTTCTTGTGTCAAGATGGCTCTGACACCTAAACACTGATCCTTTGGGGTGGAACAGCTCCAGAATCCCAGAGGGGCAGCTCTGCACTCGAGTTTCAAGAGTAAATTGGTAGGATGCTGCAGTAGAAGGCAGCAGGAAGGTTCTCCGGCAGCTGTAACCAGTGCTCTCTCCTCAATGGTCATTGCCAGATTGTCCTTCACTGACCTGAGAGTGTGACCCCAAAAGCTCAGGGTGCAGCAGGGGTGTGCTGGAGCTGGGAGCGTGGCCAGTGCCGGGAGGCAGAGCCAGTGCCAGGATCCTGGAAGCAAAGCCTCTGGAGGGCGCGTTGCTCCACGTCCTGTGCCACCGGTGATTGATGGTCCCTCGTCCCCTGGTGTTTTTCTCTGCTCTCTCCCGACATCTGCAAATCAATGAGCTGACGTTGAGGGATGGGTTTAGGACGGGGGAGCAGGACACCCCTCCTGCCTTCCCTGATCCGAGCTCTCCCCAGAGGTGTCCAAGGGCATGCGGGGACAGCGCTGGAGACGGCCGCTTGACCCTGGAGCTTGAACTTGGGCAGGGAGGTTGGGGTATAGTTCTGGGGCCTGTCAGGTGCACTGGGGCTCTAAAGGACGTCATTTGCTTTTCTATTTTTTGTATTCCCTTTATTTTTCCGAGGGCCTCCCCTGGGAGCTGCAAGTGGTTTGATCGACACTACAAAGCGAGCACAGGAGGGTAAATAAGGCTTTCGTGTGGAGTTTAATGCAAGCTGCCTTTCAGTTCCACTCTATTTTCACCAGCTGTTTACAAAATGCCCTTTGCTACTGAAATCAGCTTTCAGCAAAGCAGCAGTGGAGGATTTTGCCAAAGGAGCCCAAGTTTTGCCGTGTGCTTTTTTTCCTTCGCTGCACCTTGAGAAAGCAGCCAATTATAGTGTGATATAAAGAAACTCAACTGGCAGCTAAAACACTTGACAGGCTGATCAAAACAAGGCGAGGAACTTACTCTCAACCTGCTGCAGACATATTTAGCCTTGAGTGATACTGGCAAAGGTTCAAGAGAAACCGCAGCAGCGCGCCCGATGTGTGTTTGGTTTCTAATCACTAACACTTCATTATACAAAATAAATACTTTATTATTACAGTGTTTATTAAATTACATAATTTGCGGCGTGCCTTATAGTTGTGGATGCAGATGGCAGTCTGGGTTTGGTGGTGGGAATAATGCTCTTTTTTTTTTTATTTCCCTGAGAAGACAGTTCCAGCCCCAGACCAAGGCTTGCTTGTCGTTCCCTGCGGTGCAGTGTTAGGAGGTGGCAGCTTTCAGACCTTTCCGTCTGTTTTTGGGAGCTGGCCAAGGAAAGGTTAAAAATCAGGACTGTGGAGTAGCCCCAGTGTCCTGACCAACATCCTCTCTCTCACTAAAGCAGCATCTGATGTCTGTGGCTCCACACAAGCTACTGCTGAGGCCATGAGGACTCGTTAAATTGTACTGAGGTGCCTCAAGCGTGAAAGTTGCTGCATAAAATCAGATTCTTTTTATTAAATGAGGACATCCATTACTCTGCACCAGCTACTGTACATGTTATAATTCACTTTATAGCACCATCTGTTAAGACTGTCTTGCTTAAGCTTTTCGTAGCTTCTTTTTATTGCAAGTTATTAAAAAATATGGCTGAATCTATTAATCATTTATTAATACAGGGTTTATAAATGGACCCTTAGTTTCCAGAATTAGTCGACTTGTACGTGACATGCAAAGTCCTCTGATGCTTGTACTCCTTGGGGTGGAGTGTCTTCCCAGGGAGCCCTGCTCTGCCTGGGGGCCACGGAAGCAGCATCCACCATGCCTGTCTGTGCCTCTGGGCTTGGGAATACGAGGGATGGTTGAGAGGGAGAGTTTTCAGCACTGCTGTGGACATGGAGCAGACAGGAGAACAGCAGTGAGCCTGGCAGTGTGTTCCTCCCAGCAGCTGTGTGGGGCACAGCTGGCTGTGATATAATTATTTTAGTGTTTTTCAAGGGTGAGAACTGGGAGGGCAGAAACCTCCTCTGGAGCCAGAGCAAGCTGCAACCTCAGCATCCCTACATGATCCTCCCACCATAACCTGCTTCCAAGCTGAGTTTACTTCTCCAGCTGTGCTGTTCCTGTTTTCATTCCTCAGCTGCTGCTGACCCTATCCCAGGTGCCAGTTTTATTCTTGTGTGGGAGAAGACATTTAAAAGGTGGTATTTTTGTGCAGGTTTTGTGCAGTCTGGTGGCCAGAGGAGAAGAGATTAATGCCTCCATTAAGGGAGGACTGCAAGGTGAGCTGTTTCCTACTGGGCAGCAGAAAAAGTCTGTGACTGAGTGCTTTTTTGTAGGCCTCTGGGCTTGCACCAAGCACTCACTAGAGCATCCATTCCCAGGGCCTCCCTCCTTCCAGCTCCCTCCCTGCAGTAATTCAGGCTGCTGAGGCTGAGCACACCCTGTGTGGTGACTATAGCTCCATGGAAATGTCAGTGAGTCTGGAGAGACAGAGCCAGGAGAAGCCGTGTGTCCTCCGTGCAGCTGCTCTTGCTGTGACATCGATGTCCCCATTCCAGATGAGGACATGGCTGTGCCAGGTACCCTATAGACAGGAGCATTGTGGAGCAAATCATGAGGTCAGTGTCTGCTTTGCAGGATCCTCTACTGAGGCTTTTGGCCGAAGAGGATTCATTTTGAATTTGAACAACAGGAGCAGCTTGTCTTTGCCTTGTACCATCCCTGCTCTTGCCTTAAGGGAAAGATGTTCTAATAGCAAAAGGCTTTTTGTCAGCTTTGTGTTGATAAACACAAGATCAGATCCCAGGAGGTCTTCGTCTTTTGTGCAGAGTGGGAAATGAAAGTATTCAAAAACCTGAAGGAAAAAGCTTGCTCTGATGAGTAATGGGAGAAGCTTATGGAAATCTCCACTCTGGTGACCCAGTTGTGGCATGTGCTGCCTGCTCGGCTCTGCCAGGCAGGTTTCAAGCTGTGATGTGCTGCCTGTGCAGTGACAGCCTTGGCTGTGCCCTGTAACCCCTTCCATGATAAATATGCCAAGATGCAGATTTACTGCCCTGCAGTTGCAAAGAGCTGCTGTTTTGGTGCCAGCCTCACTGCGTGTGTGACTTAAGGTGCCTCCGAGGATCAAACCCTCTAAAAACCATACCCTGCTTTACAATGTTGCACACAAAGCCATCAAAATCATCTTATTTACACCCTTCTTTCTAGGGAACTAGGACTGCGGAGTGCCCAAAGGTGGTATGTGATTTGGGACAAGCGTGCCCTGACGTGCTGTGGGTGTGCTGTCACCCGTGGCACCTTTTCCTGGTGGTGGGAGGGAGCCGCAGACCTGGCGCTCATTGAGGTTGTGTGTGAGGTGTCACTCTGGGGTCGCTGCTGCGTTGTGTGTGGTCACAACCCTGACTTCCCAAAGGCCAGGAGAGCCTGTGCTACGTCTGGGAGCAAACTTTGTCCTTGGCTCTGCTGTTATCTGTGTGAGCCAGGCTGGGCTGATTCTTTATACCTTGGCTGGGCTGCATGGGGAGATCCAGGGCTTGGCAGTCGTGGTTGCCTCTGGGAAGGAGAAGCGTGTACCACACTGAGCCTCTCCCCTGGATCTGTCACTTCTGCAAACATCATTCTGGGCAGCTCTTTTAGTTTATTTTTAAAAGAAAAGCAAATCCAAGCAGAGGAGTCTGAGCTCCAATAACCAAGCATGCTGGGGATTGTGGCTCCTATCCAGTTTCAGCTGGAGAAAGGCTGGAAGTCTTTTCATCCATTAATGGGAGGCTTCAGAGGAGTAATTTTATTTCAGACTCAAAGAGGAGTTGATGAAGAGAGGAGTAGGTCACTAGTGAATGGATTATGTTTGATCACTTCTCACAGACCTGGCTTTAAAAAGTTAGAGGTTTTCTTCCCATCTCCCCAGATCTGCCGTCTGTCCTCAGCATCTGTTCCCAAGTAATGGCTTTTGATGTGTGTGGGGAAATACAAAAAATGGAACCAGAGCCTGTCATATTTACTTATATTTCCAGGTCCCAGGGAAAGCACTTGCTCCTTTCTGTATGCCTCCAGCATAGGAAGGGTTTAAAAGCTTCAGCCTGGAATGCAGAGGGGCCATCAAACTGCGCTGATGAATAAATGATTAAAACCAGAGTCACGCAGAGCGTGAACAGTTTGGGGTTATAACAAACATGAGATGAAGCCACCGAGGGCCCAATTTCCCTTTGAAGAGAAGAGTGTTTCTCTCTTTCTGCATATTGCTCATGAAGTGTTGGCTGCTCAGTCCTTGGGAGTGAGCAGAGCTCCCCTTGGTGCTCTCTCATCTCGTGTCATGCCCGTGTGCTTTTTGGGGATAAATTGCTGTCAGATTTGTGAGCGTGGTCCTGCTGTCTCTTTGCTGCTGCTGTTGAGTTACAGGAGCTTCCCACCCTTGGTGTTTGGCACAGGGTCTCCCCAAATGAGCAGCTGCTTTGGCTACAGCCGTGTTGTGCCTGTTGCTCTCACAGACACTTTGGAAAACACCAGCAGCCCTTTTCCTTGCCAGTGCTTCCTACATGGCAGTGGTCGATGCAAAACACAGACCCATTTCCCCGAGCAAAAGGGAAGTAAAGGGATGAGTTAACCTTGCATTAGGGGGATTGTTACTTTTGAAAAGGTTGAAAAAAATTCAATAACAACTGAAAATGGTACAATAATTTTATAGGAGAGAGGAGCTGTTGTGTCTGTCAATAGAGGCAATGGCACATTATCCATTTGTGGGCTGATGGAAAAATCCATGCTGGTACTTGCTTCCTTTTCAGCTCACAGTTCTTCTGATTTTAGGAATCTTGTATCAGGGAAAATCTTACTTGATTTAGAATACAAATGATTTTTCCGCCTTCTCTTTTTCTTCATGAGAAGATGCCCAGGTGTTGGTGGGTTTGTTGTTTCTGTCTGGTTCATGTCTTTGCACACCTCCCTCTGTAAAAGGAAATAATGATTGCCTTTTCTCCTCTGTGCTCACATCTTTCCCTTCAGGTGATCTTAGCAGGGCTGGTTTGGAAGGTTCCTGTATCATGACCATCCCTTGGAGCAGCTTGTATGTTCCTTCACCCTCATTCACCATCTGCATGCTGGGAAAAATACGTGGGAAAAATCTTTCAGCTGTGTTTTGTTTGTACCCACTGGTGTCATTTTCTCCTTTTTTTTCATGTAATGATGGCAAAATCCCACTGGCCAGACCATGATATGCTTTTGAGCAGTGGGAGGGGGGGAAAATCAGGAATGTCATGCTGACAGGAAGGCTCTTGGGAACATTAGGTCTCCCATTTCTCTGCTGGCACAATCAGAGAAGCAATGTAAGCATTCACTGCTGTTATTCCTGATGGGAAGCTGTTCCCACTTTTGCATCTTGCAGTGAGAAACCTTTTGTTTCTAACCTTTGGTTATCTTAAAAGGAATCTTGATCCATCTCCTGAGCATATTCCGCTGGAAAGCTGCTGCTTCCCTTGGTGCAGAGCCCAGCAGCCCTGGAACAAAGTGACACGTTTGCCTCCTGAATCCAGGGCTTTTTAAAAGCGTTTGGAGGCCTGAGGTGCCAGGTGAGAAAAATAAAACAGAAAGATGGGCTGCCAATATCCCTTCCGCAGGGAATTGATGTGGTGTCGGTGACACGTGGGAGACCAGAGGGGGAGGTGGATTGTGCTGCTCCAAACCTGATGCTGTCGGAGGATGCCGGGTGCTGGAAGGACAAAGTGGCCTCTTGCTACAAGCCTGTCCAAGCTCCAGGATTGATTGATTAGTCCCAGGTAACGAGGCTTTCCCAGATCCTTCTGTCAGAGCGTGAAGTTAGAATTATAACCCAGGAATAGCTGTTCCAGCTGGCTGGACAGTGACGAGCCCTCTGGCCAGCTCGGGCTCTGCGGAGTGTTTGGAGCTGCCAGCTTTGTACCACGGCTCAGGGCTTAGTCCTGTTAAACACATGGGAAGCATTCAGATTTGGCTGAGCAGGAGCAGAGCAGGTGGGGAGTTTGGCTGTCAGCAGATCACCCCGGCAGCTGGTGGCACAAATCCAAAGGCAGCTGCTTATCCTCAGGAAGGGGCTGTTGCTGGGGCGAGTCAGACTGACATGCAAAAAGCTGCTCCCGTGGCTGAAGTGGCAGAAGAAGGATTTTATCTAGGGCAGGAGTTCAGCAGGCACAGCGGGACAGGGAATTCTGGGGTGCAAGAGAAACTTGCTCTGTTTCGAATGATAGTGTTGTGGTTTTTTTCAAATCCAAAATCATTTAAAATTAACTCTGCTGCATGGCCAGACTGGAAATCTCCCTGTGTTCCCTGCAGCTGCTCAGGACTCGGGAAGACAAAAAAATCACCCAGCAAGGATTGAACAACCCTGAGCATCTGTCTCCCTTCGATCCCTTCGACACAGTCCTGATCCCTGCTTGCCATCACGTCTCTCCTGCCCACAGCAATGGCTCTCGGGAATACCAGGCTGAGGAGAGCAGGTCCATTCAGCCCTGGCTTTGGAGATGGCAGCCCTTCTTCATCCTGCTGCCTTGAATGGGAAAGATATTGGGAGGTTGAAGAGAAAAAGAGGCTGGGAGGAGTATGATGGGGATTAGATCCTTCAAAATATAATTTTGCATATTCCAGTTTGGTTTTGGGGATCATGCTGGTAGGTGGGGTTTCTGCAGGGAGTGAAATATTCCCTCTCTGAACATATCATCCAACAGTCCAGGAAGTCACATTCCAACTCTGATTTCCTTGGTGCCCAGGGGATCTTGCAGCACTCGTGTCCCACCTCCTGAGGTGTTCAGGGGATTTCCAGCTTATGCGTTCCTCTTTCCCCATAGCACCTATGGGCTGGGAGGCAGCATGAACTTCCTTCTGTTGGATGGGACAGTGCCGTTGTGGATGTGTCCTGCTCTATTAAGAATAACACCATGGTGATGGTGAGGTTTATTTAGGATCTGATTGTTCTGGAGCAGTGGAGTGCAAGACGTTGGGGGAGGTGGCACCGGTGCAGCCAAGTAGAAAGTAATGAAATGGAGCCTGAGCGAGCAGGACGGAGGGGAAGGGGCAGAGTGACAGCATGAAGGAGAATCACTGGTTCACCTTCAATCAATGCCTGCCTTGCCGGGGTTCTCGCAGGCGCCCGTGTGCAGCTGAGCGTGCGCAGGCAGGAGCGGAGGCAGCGCCCTGTCAGGAGCTGTTAGGAAATACATTTGTCAGCAGCGGGGCAGGGACTGGAGCGAGGGGAAAGAGGCGGCCGTTAGCGGGGCCTCTCATTTATTGATGGCTTTGGATCGCTCCTGTCTTGGGAAGAACTCACCTAGGGGGACGAGTAGCAAGGTGTGGAAGGAGTGGACCCGACTGTGGTGTTTGTGGCTCCTGCGCCTTGTCAACTGCTCCCAAGGGCTGCTCACCCCAGAGAGGGTCTTCATCCACATCCCAGCGGAGCTGGCTGCTTTAATTTGCCCCTATTAATAATTCCTACAGGTTAGCAGGAGTTGCAGCTGAAGCATATCTGTCCCAAAGGGACCTGGTTTAGTGGTGAACATGGTGGTGCTGGGTTAGCAGTTGGACTTATTGATCTAAGAGGTGTTTTCCAACCTTACTGATTCTATGACCGTTCCTCTCGTAAAGAGTGTCATTGGTGTATTGGCCCTCCTGGCTGGCTGCTTTTCCTGCTGCCCGTGGTGTACCTGTGGATTCTGGTGGCTCCTCTGAGTTTGCTGAGGACATGTCTCTCTGCACCCACTCACCAGCAGATGACTATTTTCATGGAGTCTCACTCCCAGTTCCAGTGTGTGATCTTCCTCTTCCAGACTCTGCCATCTGTTTTCAAAGCCTTTCTCCCTCAGAAGTTCGAGTCCATGGGCTCCTACCTGTGTATTGTGTTCTTTAGGTGTGGCTTAGTGTCTTTCCATGCTTTGGAAAGCTGGTTGCTTTGTGTAGCCTTTGGAGAACTGTGCATGATAAGGGAATTAACTGGTTCTGCCACAAGCTTTTGTCTTCAAGAGCAAATTCTTGGCTTTAACGTGACAGCACAAAAAAATGCCATTTCCATCATCTCCTGAGTGTGACAGCGGATGGGTAATAAGAGATGAACATTGTGCTTTGGGCAGTAAGGGCATGATTAAGGTTGGGAACTTGTTTGGGACATGGATGAGGTGCACACAGCAGGCTTCCAGCTGTTTGTACTTCCCAGAAGTCTTAGATAGCAGAGGTGCATTTTTATCCATGTATGTTCCCTTTCTTTCTAGGTTTGGAATAAGCTGCTGAGCTCTGAAGGTCCCCGTATCAGTGTCTTCATGGCAGTGCCCACCATCTATGCCAAGCTGATGGAGTATTACGACGAGCATTTCTCCCAGCCACAAGTCCAGGATTTTGTGCGGGCCTTTTGCCAGGAGAACATCAGGTGGGAGAGCAATGCCCCTCTGGTCAGGGGCTGCTGGTGCCTGGCTGTCCCCAACATGGATCCTCCAGGTTTTCCTTTCAGCACCAGCTCTTTCAGTGCTGGTTGTTGTGCCTTAGTGTCTCTTTGACAGGAACAAGGGTGACATTATTTAATTATGAGCCACTCTTGCATGGTAAAGCCAGAAGGGGCTCGTTATCTGTGTCACCCTGTGTAACACATGGCTGAGGACTTTGTCCTGCAGCCCAAGTTTGTACTCCAGGATCTCTTTTAGGAGACTGTACTGCCTTAACTTAAACCCCATATCAGACAGAGTGTGTGAGGAACATCTTTGATACCAGTTAAAATGCTTTTGAGGTTTCTGTCTTAAGGTTTTACATAGGAACAGACTTTGTGACCCTGTTAGGCTGCAAATTCCCTGGAGCAAAGGTCATCTTGGATACTCTCTTACCTGTGCTTTCCCTGTGCAGGTTAATGGTGTCAGGCTCAGCAGCTCTGCCTGTGCCTGTCCTGGAGAAGTGGAAGAGCATCACTGGGCACACCTTGCTGGAGAGGTATGGGATGACTGAGATTGGGATGGCGCTTTCTAACCCTTTGCATGGAGTCCGTGTCCCAGGTAGGAGTCTCCAGAGGGTGCCCACTCACTGTTCAGAGGTGTGTGCTGGGACACACACCCAAGTGGTCATGGGTTTTCTCTGCACAGAATATATACATGAGTGAGGAGCAGGCTACAAGGATGCTGGTAGGGGAATTGGCACTGGGAAGCCAGGACATATGTGTGGGTTGTTCCTTGGGATCAAAGGATCTGCACTGTGTGTGCAGAGCTCACAGCAGTGCCCAATGGCCTCAGCAGCCTGGCTGGTAGAGTCTATATTGATGCTTTATTACTCCGAAAATCATAGTGAATTGAAGCCCTGGGACTGTTTCTTCATCTCCCGCTCCCTGGAGCTGTATTTCAGTGTGGTGTCACACAGGATTCTCCACGCAGCAGTGCTTGTCCAACCCATCAGTCTGAACACTTAAAATAGGATGTCTGCTCACTCTTATTTTAGAGCCTGTTTCTTGCCTCTTCAGGAATTAGAAACTGTCACACCTCAGTGTACTCTCTGGTCCTGTTCTCTCCTTGTCCTCCCCCCCTTCTCTTAGCTACACTTTGTGACTCCTCTTGATATCTGTACTTCGTGTAACCTAGAAATAAATTGATCTGAACATTACAAATATAAAATGCCCCCACCCTCTCTTGGTTGGAGCGTGGCCATCTGTGTGCTGAGCACCCACCCTGTGCCACCTGCCTCCCCACACACTGTCTGTGCAGACATGGCACCATATGCAGCCTTTTGGGGGACCTGGGGGCTATCCTGGGTGTCACAGCTTTCCCACAGCACCTCAATCCCATGGGATGCAGAAGCTGGACCTTGCAGGATTCACACAGGGAAAGGGGAAGCCACAACTCCCCCTCTCTGACTCCTCAACCTGAAAACAGCTTGAAATACAAACTCTATTTGACTTTTACAGAGTAACTCTCATTCCCCCACACCACCTCAGGAGCTTTTCCCTCCCTCCAGAAGCCCCATCCCTGCAGGCAGGAAAGGGAAGAAGGAGGGAAACAAGATTCCCACCTGCATTAGCTCGAACTGTGAGCCCCACACTGCAGGGTGATGGTGCAGAGATCATTCCAGTGTCCCTGTGGCCTGGTTATATTTTATTTTATTGATCTTCAGGAGGCGAAATGAGTGGAGGCTCTAGAAATTTCCCAGGAGACTAAAAAATAAGACTTCAAGTAACATGGCAAGACAGAAGCTGCCACCCAGACAGGCAGCTCCTGCCCCAGAGCTGGGTGGCTGTGCTCCTGAGGCATCATCCCTGAGGATATTGGGGTTTGCAGAGGACCTGGGGTTAAATCCTCTCATGCAGCATGAGCAGAGGAGCTGGGGACTGTCACTCCAGCCCCATCCAGGGGCTCCTATGGCCCCGAGAGGAAAGAGAAGTATCTTGTAAAGGTGTGGATCAGTGAGAGACCGTACAGAGAGGAGGCTATAATTGAATAGGCTTGATTAATTTATTTCAGGCAGTGTCAGCTGGGAAGCAGATGGGTGAAGCTGAGGCATAATTTACTGGAGCTGTGAAAAAGCTTTTGATCTAGTGCCCTGTTAGAGGCTGGGCTGGGAGGTCACCACGTACCACAGAGCATCCAAGTCAAATGTGATGATGGGCTGGGAGCAGGGGACATTTGCCAGAGGATTTTTCCTGGAGTGGAAGCAGCACATGCCCTTCACTGCTGCTTTGACCTATTGGAGAGAGTCCAGAGGAGGCCACCAAGATAATTAGAGGGATGGTGCACCTCTCCTATTGGAAAGGCTGAGAGAATTGAGATTGTTCAGCCTGGAGAACAGAAGCTTTGGCATGACCTAGTTGCGGCCGAGACTATTTACAAGGGTCTAGAGTGACAGGACAAGAAGGAATGGCTTCAAACTGAAAGAGAGTAGGTTTAGATTAGATATTGGGAAAAATTTATTTCCTGAGAGGGTGGTGAGGCTGTGGCACAGGTTGCCCAGAGAAGCTGTGGCTGCCCCATCCCTGGAAGTGTCCAAGGCCAGGTTGGACAGGGGCTTGGAGCAGCCTGGTCTAGTGGAAGATATCCCTACCCATGGCAGGGAGGGGAATTAGATGATATTTAAGGTCCCTTCCAGCCCAAACCATTGTATGATTCTTGAGCCTCTGAAGAGAGATCCTGGGGCTTCCCTTGCCCACTTCCACCTGCTTAGTGTGGCTGGGGAAGTGCCCAGTCCTCAGACCCTGCTCATCCTGCCCGTGTCTCTGCTGGAGTCACCAGCAGCATAACACTTCACCCACAGCACAGGTCTGAAGGGGCATGGGGGAGAATGTGAGGGCTTTAGTTTTCAGAAGAAACAAAGATGAAAGATTTGAAAGATAAATGTTTGCTTGTATATGGTTAAAACCCTGCTTAAAATGCCTCTGTTTTCACCAGCTCTCATTCTAATCCCCCCTGGTGCTGTTACTGTGAAGGGAGATGAATAATTCATGGCCGGAGAATGCCTCACTGGGCCTAATCACCACTTTAATTGGAGGTTTAGATCAGAGGCAGCTAATAGCTCCTACAGCGGGGACTCCGTGTATTGTTGACAGTGAGATCGTTGAGTGCCTTATCGTTGGCCTGTTTCAATTCTCCCAGGACACCGTGGCACATAACAGCACCGAGGTACCCAGATACCGAAGGACACAGACCGCAGGGCCAATTAAATTTATCTGGGAAGAGCTGACAACTTTTTTAAACAGTTGAGAACTGGTGAAAGAATAATAGTGTCACTCCTTCCTGCCTGCAGCCCGGCTGGTGCCGCCTGCGCCGACACCGCGGGCATGGTGCCAGCAGCTCCTAACAGTCAGGAGCCTGCAAATTGGAGAGAGCTGGAGGGAGCAGGAGGGGAAGGAGCAGGGATTTTTCCCCAATTTCCACTCAGGATTATGTCTGGGGACAAAAGGAAGCCAGTGCTAAGTGTTGACGCCCTGCTGATCACCCCTGATTGCAGTTTCACTGAAGCCAGGACATCCGGTGCTGTTCCTTTGGGAGCAGGCCCAACCTTCTCTTCACCTGTTGGAGTTGGCACAGTGTGTATTTTCATGTGGTGGATGGGCCTGGGAAGCTCTAGTCATTGTTTTTGCATGAATTTTATTAGTACTGTCAGGTTTGTGTAGTTCTAATCAATGATATGAGCTTTTTAGCCTTTACAGATGTTGAATTCCAAGTATGTCATTTTTCCTAAATACCAGAAAACCTTTTCCAGACCCAATATAAGGAAGCAGCTCTCCACCAGGGACTTGTATTAGATGTAGACTTTTGCTTTAGCCAAGTAGGAAACAAAGTGGTGGAGCTGTATTTGTAACTGTGATTTGAAACATTGTGTGGGCACCATGTCACTTCTCCATGGCTTAGTTTTGCCAGCACTGTGCTGAACTTTGTTGTTTCCTTCTCAAAGACTGCAACTAGAAACAGGCACTAATCCTTGAGTCCTCCTGCCTATGATCCGTGACATTTCCTTGCTGAGGTCAGGAGCTTGCATCTAGGGAAGAAGGATCTTCCATGGAAGGTGTCCAGCTGATTTTGATTTAAAAAATTCCAAGTCTGTGAGAGCCCATGGCACTTCCTTCTCTGGTCTGTGCTCCCTCCATGAACTTTCCAGGATGGACTTTGTGGTGTCTGCCCACTGTCGGGTGCCACGTTTTGTGAGCAGGTAGAAGTCTGTTCACCCAAGGCATTTTTCACCCTGGAGAAACTGTTCCCATAGAAGTTTAGAAGGCGGCTTCAACAAGCTTCCACGCAACACTGATCGTGTTTTCCATGACTTGCTGTCTGCTTTGAGGCCTCTTGGAGTCTCTTGTAGCAGGTTTAAAATACATATGGTGTGATTTTTGGGGCTGGCCTGTGCAGAGCCAGGAGTTGGACTCGATGATCCTTGTGGGCCCCTTCCAACTCAAATATTCTATGATTCTCTGATTCCATAAATACCTCGACATGGCACCTCAGGGCACTTCTGGCTCACAGCTCCCTCTTCACCTTGCTGCAACCCTCTGCCTCAGGCTTTTGGCAGTGTCTGGCCAGGAGATGGGAGCAGCCCACGCAATGCTGGTGGTGAGAGAAGGAAGGACCTGGCTGTGTGTTGGCTGACCTGAATGCCGGAGGCAATTCCGAGCGGAGCAGACATGGATCACAGAGCTGCCACGTCGCTTTCTGTTTATTTCTTGCCAGATTTGCTAATTGTTCGGGTAGTTTCACTGCAATAAAATCTCACTCCCTCATAGCCCATCTGCTCTTGGCTCATCCTGCAGGGATGCCATAAATCTGGGCTACGACGACATATCTATTTCCATGGCAACTGACCAATGTAGCAAACAAAATCATGATGTCATGGATAGCAGATCTCCAGGGCTTGAAGGGGAGAATGAGACCAGGATAGGGAAAGTGTGACTTGAACCCAAATGCCTGAAATAGAAGTGACAAGGGATAGACAGTGCTGAGCTCCAGGTCCTTCACACCCTGCTCTAGGGACTTCCCAAGGTGAAGCTGATCCTGGCAGACCTAGAAAGCACCAACTGGAGGATCTTCAGGGGGAAAAATTGATCACCTCTTCAAATAAAAAGCACGCTTACCAGTTTATAGAATCATAGAATCCCAGAATGGTTTGGGTTGGAAGGGACCTTAAAGCTCAGCCAGCTCCCCCCTCTGCCATGGGCAGGGGCACCTTCCGCTTTTGTCCCTCTCCCTGCTCACAGGGGATGAAGGTCACAGGCCTCATTTTACCACAAGAGCCATCTCGTGCCTCTGAGATGCCGAGTGAGCCCTGCTGAGCCAGCAGATGCCCACAGCTCCTGGTTGCTGCTGAGCCCATCAGACAGGTCACAGGAACAAAGCTGCCCTTTCTGCTGAGCTTTCAGGTACTCCCCAGGAAGAGCAAGCACTAAACCAGGGGGTGGGAGTGCTGCAGGTTGGTTAAAGAACCATCTTGGAGCTCAATAGCTGACACTGTGTCAGCTTCCCTGGCTTTGAAAATTGAAACCTGTGGAAGAATGGTGTGGTTTTGATCCCTGCTTTTCTCCTGTGATGTTTTCTATACAGTGTATTGATGTCTCCTAAAACTGAGATAATCCCTTGCAATTCTCACACTGTTAAGCCTTTGCCTCCCCTGTCAGGTTCAGACTGTAGAGGAGTCACCGGAGTAATCACTGTGCTCTTTCTTTTCACAGCTTTGTGTAGGTTTTATGGTGCTTTTTTTTTTTAAAAAAAAAAAAAGGAACAGCTTCATTACTGAGCTGCGAAGCTGTGCTGAAGTCTTCAAAGACTGGCCAAGAGAGACTGTTCAGGGCTGGAGACACATTTGTTTGCTGAGGCATTTCCAGCACTGCCTGCTCAGCGAACAACAGCATATTGCACCGTCGTGACATTTGCATGCAGACACACGACGTGATCGAAGCCTTCCTGAAGGGTAACCCCCTGCTAGGAAGTTCTTTAGTGCCAACACAATCTGCAGATGCCACTGATAGACGAGCAGCTGCTCTTTTGCATCCTTGATTTTGTGATTTCCCAGAGGCTGTCCACTGTTCCCACCTTGTTTCCCTCTGTAGGTTCTGTGGGTACCCCACTTCCAGGGGTGGAAGTGCGTATTGCCACCGAGACCTTGAAGAATGGGGCTCGTTCCTACACCATCCATGCTCAGGGGGATGAGAACAGCACACAGGTAGTACTCGGCCGTGTTTGCTTCACTTTGAAAAGGTCTTCACTCATGGAAAGTTCTCTCCTTCCCAGCCCTCTGAAACTTTGAGGACTGAGGCTTCCACTGCTGTAATTCCCAGGAAGTCAATTATGTTATTTAAAGGATTTTGTATTCTTTTTTTGGGTTACTGTGCCCATGGTACTTTATGGACTGCACAAGTGCTGTCCACTGAATCATAGAATCATGGAATGGTTTGGGTTGGGAGGGACTTTTCAAGGCCATGTGGTTCCACCCCCCTGCCATGGGCAGGGACACCTTCCACTAGCCCAGGTTGCTCCAAGCCCCATCCAACCTGGCCTTGAACACTTCCAAGGGTTGGGCAGCCACAGCTTCTCTGGGCAACCCATTCCTGTCCCCCACCACCCTCCCAGGGAAGAATTTCTTCCCAATATCCCATCTAAATCTAGTCTCTTCCAGTGTGAAGACTTGGTCTAGTGGGATGTCCCAGCCTGTGGAATGAGATGAGCTTTAAGGTCCCTCCCAACCCAAACCATTCTGTGATTCTGTGATTGGAAGGGCTGGACTGGTGGCCTTGGGGATTGCATTCATTTTGAAACAGCACTGGGGGAAACCCATCAGGTTTCCATGAAAATCCAGCTCCATGCTGAGCTCCACCTGACATATGATGTCTGCACCTGCAGTTCTGGTATCAGAAGTTGGATATCTGAGATGGGGAAGCATGATCTTCCCCCATCCCAGACATCTGACTGCTGAAGCAGCCCAGCCCAGGGCTGGTCCATGCTGTCCTGCTGCCTTAGCCCTTTCTTTTCCCACAGAAATAGCTGAACAGGGTCTGCATTCCTGCCACATTCTCTCATTGTGGGTGCAGGTCGTGTTGCTCCATCAGATCAATCCCCAGGTGACGTCCGGGCTCGGCTGAGCAGATAAATGTGTGTGTGAGAGAAATTACAGCCGTGTGGCTGTGTGGGTGGGAGACAGGCAGGCGTGAGATTCAACCTGAAATACGTGGCTTCACTCATTCCTCTGGGGAAATTGCTTCTCATCCAGCCACCTACATGTTGAGGGTTTGAAAGGAGCTCCCAGCCTGTGCAGGGTGTACGGAGACACTACTGAGGTAAGCACTGGTGAAAGGCTCAAGAAACCCTTTTGTTCTCTAAATTCTCTGTGCTGCCAGGTGGAGGAACCAACAGGACCACAGGCAGCCCTGTGCATGCGTTGTGCTCGGGCTGGGGCAGGTTGTGTTCCGTGTTCCGATGCTGTATGAGCACTGGTTCCACCCCACACATGTAAAATGAACCCAGGGGAGGGATGAGAGAGGCCACTCTGGCCAGGGATTATGACTTTTATTAAAAAAAAACGTTTTCTGCTCTCTCCTCTGTGTCACTGCTGTGGTGGCTGAGCAGTGGGCAAAGCAGGAGACTCACCACATCCCATTTTTGTCACTTCCCTGGATGGGTGTTATGTTTCACAGGTTTGTCCCCTCATCCCAGAGTTAGCTCTTGGCCTTTTTTTTTCCACTTGTGTGGAACTGAGACATGAAATATAACGTGTCCCTTTTAATAATGATCCTATAATGCTTTTTGTCCCCTAAGGGATCTCTGGGCTCTTTACAAATTAGGTCTCAGACACGAGAATACCCAAAGTGCAGCTACTTCCAGGATGAAATGTGGATGTTGTTCTGCTGAATTATGAGAGGAAAAAAAATGGGATGTTATTTTTCTGCTCAATACTCCTTCCCCTTCCTTCTCATTGTATTGAGTGACCAGAGGAGGGGAGCTCAGCTGACCTTTGTCTGATGCTGGAAGCCCACCACTGCCTCAGGGCTTCAGAGAGCTGAGATTCTCATAACTCCACTCTTTTCCCTGGCTTCAGGCTGCTGGAGTTTATTTTTGGGACAGAGGAATTGCCCTTTTATCCCAGCCATTTCTCACATACACCCTACACCCCATGGTGTAGGTGGCTGAGGTCCATACCCATGTCTCACAATGCTCCAAGGAGCTCCCTCCAGCTTCCAGGCGCTCCCACCAGCTCTGGTGTTGGCTCCCGGCCCCTTACTGATGGTTTGCTTTCCATCAGCGTCTCCCTTGGGGATCTTTTGAACATTCTGGTGAATTTTCAAGTCATCAACCAGAGAGGGTATGGGGAGGTGGTAGTTTGCCTCTGGGTGTTGGCTGGGGGGTTGGTTCCTCTCTGAAAAGCTGTCCCCATCTCACCCACCATTCCCCTTGTCCCGGCTTAACTGGGAGTTTCTTCAGGCTGAAGGGAGAAAAATGGTCCCATCTGTTTCAGGCCACCCTAGGAGACAGTGACTGGCTGGGTACCTCCAGGACATCCACAACATTTCCAGGAGGAGAGCCAGCTGCCTCTGTCTCTGGGATTGTCACAAGGTGGGAAAAACAGTCCCTGCTCCCAGTGTGTCTTGGCATAGGCGGATGTGTGGAGATGCCAGGAGTTTGGGTTTTCCTCCCAACCCAAATGCAGTGTGACTTTCCATGGTGTGGCTAGGCAGGCAAGCAGGTGGTGACACCCCTCTGCTCCCAGGGATGCTGTAATTCCACTGCCTCACACCTGAGGTCCCGGGCAGAGCTTCACCTGCTGCCTGTTCCTGCCCCGAGACGCTGCTGCTGGCACTGTGTGTGCATCATGCTTGGTTAATAATTCATGTCAGCCGAGAGTACGTCAGTGGAATTTATTTAAAACAAGGAGGATCTGACAGTCCGAGTGCTCGTTACGCTCCACCAGTCAAAGGCCTGGCTTTGTTTAAATCAGCTCCTCCACAGGGGAGGGGATGTCCCTGTGATGGGAAGATCCAGTTTGTGTCACCCTGCCTGTGCCACTGGATAACCCTGTGGCCTTTTCCTTGCATATTTTGAGAAGGATGAACAAATCCTTCCTCACTCCCTTGCAGGAGGGCTCTGAGCCTTATGGAGTGTTGGTTGAGGGCTGGGAGATCTGTGGTGTGGATCTGGCAAAGGCAGAGAGGTCCTAGAGGGAGGACTGGGGGTGGAACTGGTGACAACAGCTGGAGATGAGTCAGGGGAGGTTTGGGTTGGATATTCCCCCAGAGAGTGGTCGGGCACCGACCAGGCTCTCCAGGGCAGTGGTCACAGCACTAAACCTGTCTGAGCTCAAGAAATGTTTGGACAATGTTCTTGGGCATGGTGTGGGATTGTTGGAATGCCCTACAGAGGGATAGGAGTTGGACTCCATGATCCTTGTGAGTCCCTTCCAACTCAGGGTATTCTCTGATTCTGTGAGGGCGAACACCCTCACCCTGGCTGATCCAGTGGGATGCTGAGCACCCCGGTAGGAGTTGGGCTCTGTGCCATCTCTTCCCACCAGGCTCCTGTGAGCAGGTGATCTCTGTACCGGGGGTGAGGCACATTGTCAGGGCAATCTGTGAGGCGTTCACACCTCAGCTGTGCCATGCAGACCCTTCTGACTGTGAGCAGAGCACGCCTGCCTTTGCCAAGGGAATTGTTTGTGGAGCCTCGCGAGGTCACC
This sequence comes from Pachyramphus minor, assembly GCA_013397135.1. Lineage (NCBI taxonomy): Eukaryota > Metazoa > Chordata > Aves > Passeriformes > Tyrannidae > Pachyramphus > Pachyramphus minor. The sequence goes on along the minus strand of VYXB01004459.1, from coordinate 1,717,883 downwards.
GCCTTCCCCGCTTGTGTTGGGCTCAGGTTCCTGCCTTCTGCTTCGGTGACAACAGACTCTCTTCGAGCTGTTTCTTCCCCACTAACAGTCTCTCCCCTTAGACTGGGGCGTTGAGCCCTTTCCTTTCATACCATCACCCTTTGGACACGTGAGATCCAAACAGGAGTGCGGTGGTGCTGGGGGAAGGCGTGTGGGTGGCAGGAGCAGGGAGGTGGGCAGTGTTTCTGCTCTGCCATCCGGGAACTACCTGAGCTGGCAGCAGGGGACTACTGTAATTTGCAAAGCTGGTTCCTGGCACATCCTGAAGATCGATAATCTACTTAGCTGAAAGTTTGCTGGATCTCTGTTCTTCCCTTCATTTTCTCCCATGCCTTGATTAGAGTGCTGGATTCCTTTCATGCACATGCTCCAGCCCTTCAGTCTCCTCACATCTCATGAGCCCTGTGCTCTTTTGCATCCCAGTTCAGGTTTTTCAGCTGGATGTTTCTGCACTTTGGGCTGCAAACTGGTTTCCTGAGCTACACACAGAGCCACATGGATCAGGCTGTGCCCAGACTGAGGCTGGCAGCACCAAACCAAGGTGCTCCAGCCGGATGAGATCCCCTCACTGTTCTGTTGGTTCGAGCCAAGGATGCACAGCAGCCTGGGGACACCTGTGATAAGACAGCATGGGCAGGAGGTGACAGTCCCATTGGAGTCACAGTGCCTGCCCAGATAGTTTCCCTACCTCCTCCCTGTGCAGGAGTGTGGGGACACAGAGCCTGATCCTCCAGTGAGATGCTGTCCTGGGAGTGCTGGGAGAAGTGCTTCTCCTCTAACACATCCCTGGGGAGCAGAGGTGTGGAAGCAGATGTCAGGAACAGCAACTTTGCCTGCTTTGAGTCATCCCGGATCTTTCTCCTGGAGCCACTTGTATCTGAAGCAGCTCCTAAACTTTTCACCTGCCCTTAGCAGCTCCCTGTTGACTCCATTGGACAGTTTAGACTCAATAATCCTTACCCATAGCCTTGAATGTTTTTTCCTGTTTTTTTCCCACCTTATTTTTTGGAACTCTTCCCATGGCTCCAGTGCCCAGGAAAGGGTTACAGCTCTCCAGTGCTGAACGTTTGAGTTTGCTTTGTTCAGTGCAATGCATATTTCATACACTCAGCTTCCCAGCTGGCAGAGGCCTGGAAACCCTGCAAGCTGTCGGGTATTGTCTCTCTCCTTCTTTACTTGTTTGTTTGTTGGATTTTTTTGGGTTGTCATTTTTGTTGGATTTCTTTTTTTTTTCCCTTTTTTTTTATCTCTTCCAAATTGCTCATTCGCACGAAAGCCAAACCCCAGCCCCTGACAATGGGGGTCTCTCAATAGATAAATGGTTTCACAGCTGTATCCAACACAGGGCTGTAGCCAGGGCTTTTATGGCGAGTGATTTCCTCGTGACCAGGCTGCGAAGGGAGCTGTGGGGATGGACAGGTTGCAGGAGCTGGCAGCAGGAGGACGCTGTGCCATGGGCTTTGCTCCCCCCTCCAAAGGTTGTAATTATCTCGTTGTTTATCCATATGCAAGCTGTCGTCCTGGACGGGAACGGCTCGGCTGTGGCCATCGCTCCCGAAAGCCACCAGCATTCCCAGGCCCCTCCTCCCGTGCCCCCTGTGTCTCTGCCATCTGCTCCCAGCTTGCTGCTGGTTGCCAGTGCCTCAGCGGGTCTGCGGGCGCTGGGGGCAGCTGGCACTGTCACAGTGGTTGTGACTGGAGATCTTGGCATTGATGTCCCTGTGGAGCGGATCAGGAGCAGCTCTACCTCGCTCACTTTCATCCCAGATCTCTGGAGAACCGTGGGGAGGTGCTCAGTCACCACTGAGCTGCCAGGGTTGTCTTGGAGGCTTCCTCCAAGGACTGGGCACCCCATGGCTGCTGCCCATGGGTGGTGTGGATTTGGGTACTTGGCAGGTCTCTGGGGCAAGTCCCATGTGGAGGTGCTGTTGTACATGTATCCCTGCGGGATTTCTCCTCATCCATCCAGGTACTCAGAAACAGCTGGTGTGACTGTACCAGGCTCTTTTTCTGCATGTAGCTCATGAGGATGGAGATAGGCACATGCCAACCGTGCTGCCTGGCATTCCTGAAAATGGCCAGGGATGGACATGCTGGTGGGGATGTGACTCTCTGGCCCAGGGAATCCTGTCTGGCTGTCCCAGAGGAACAACCAAAGGAGTATCTGCTTTTTCCTTTCCTATCTTGATCAGGCTTCAGCCTAAACCAGTTCGTTCCGTGTCCTCAGTGCTCCTACACTTCTGTAACATCTCTCCTCCAGTTTTTCACCTGTTTTCTTGTCCCTGCTGCATCCCATCCTCATGCTCTGGTTACCTCAATGGTGGACCTTACCTCCAGCATCCCAGTTCCATCTCCCATGAGCAGCCTGCCCTCAGCCCCATGGTCAGGTAGTGTGGGGAATGCGTTGTTGAAGGCAACCTGGATTAGATCTGCTGCTTTTCTTCTATCTGCAACTCAAACCCTCAGGATTTCTGGCACAATCCACCTTTGGTAAACATATTGTGCATTTTTTTCCTATTTTCCATTTGCCTCTGCTTCTTCCAGAACCTCTTTCCAAAGCCCTCGCAGTGCTGGACACTGCACTTGTGTATGTTCCAGTTATCATTTTTTTTTCCCCATATCGCTCTCATCTCCTCAGGAGCCTGTTGTGTGTCCTGCCCGAGTAATTCAAGATTCTCCACTTGGTTGCCCAGGCTGTTTTTGTTACTGTATAAACATTTTAACTGCTTCTCATTGATCACATCCAGTTCCTTGGTCAACTCGGTGGGTAATTCCATTCTTAGATGTATTTATATCTCCTTCCTTCTTTCTGTCTGCCCTCTGATTCTTTTTGCTTAATATGTGGCCATAGCTCTATTTTATTTCTTCCTGGTAGTAAAAGTGGGGGCAGAGATTACTTTAGCATCATGTCCCCTTGTTTCTCAGCTGAAAACTCTTCTCCTCATAGGGGCAGCCTCGATCCCAGGAGAATATTTCCTTGCACATTGAAGTTGAATCCATATGTCAAGAAGAACCCTCTTTCCACAAGTGTTTTGTGTGTTGAACTTGCTTTTGTCACAGCACCCCCCAGGATCTTTATTAATCTCTTTATTATTGTTTTGTGTTTTTGTAGAATCCCAGGATGGTTTGGGTTGGGAGGACCTTAAAGCTCATCTTGTTCCACTATGTGGAACAAGTGCTATGGGCAGGGACACCTTCCACTAGACTATTCCTCTTCATAGCTGAGGGAAGACTTGGGATGTTTGTTGGAGAACCCTGGATGTGGTGGGGAGATGGTGAAGCAAAGGCTGAAGAAAGAGGGACACTCTTGCAGAATTTCTCTGGAGTTCTTCCAGCCAAGGTAGGCATCAGCCACTGGGGTGGCTCAGCTTGAGGAACAATTAGAGGTTCTGGGGCAGTCCCAACTCATCACAGGCTCACAACCTCCACTTTTAAGGGAGGCTGATGGAAACCAAAACAAAGGGGGGACCACTAATTAAATCGTTCCCTGGTCCTCTGCCTGCCCCGAGCACAGAGTCAGCACGGGCGTCATGAGGGCACATCGGGAGCCTTCCCCTAACGAGGAAAGCGGAGGGAGGGGAAAGATGTGCTGACATCTCACCTCGTTTATTATCTGCTGAAGCCTGCAAACAAGAAGGATGAGAACAGCATCAGGGAGAGCTGTTGGCATCTCTGGAATAGTGTTTACACACTTAATTTATGGTGTTAATATAGATAAGAAGTTTTGTGTCTATGGAACAACTAGAGGGAGGACTGACCTTTCCCAAACTTGGGTTGTTTTCTGTGGTGCTTTTGGGATCATCTGGAGTTAATCAGTTCTGTAACTTTCAAAAATCAGTATTGCCTAAAAATATAGACAATCACTTTTGTTTTCAGTGGACCAACATTTGCTGTAAGTAAAGGGTTGGGTTGTTTGAAAATAAGTTTCAGTGTTCCAGCTCCACTGTGCACCAGCCTTGCTTTTAAATTTATAACCCTCCAAAATGAAAAGTAAATGGATTGTGTTATTCCCAGCCCTTTTATAAAAGTTAACATTGCAAAAACAGATGTGAAATGTGGCCTCATAGATTACAGCCTGGGCCTGGGGTTTTTAGGTTGGGGGTTTATTTTTTCCTTACTTTCTCTGTGCTGTGTCCCCAAGGAGCAGAAATCTGCCTTTTTCCAGCAGGAGGAAAATTGTTCTGTGTCTAAATTACCTCCTGCTAGGCTTGTGCAGGATGCTGCAGGACATGGAGCTCCAAGGAACGATAATGCCATGACAAAAACATGCAACTTAGCAGGGAATTTTTAATTAGGAATGTGCAGGAGAGTTCAGATTGCCTGGGAATTTGGTAATGCTCTAGCAAACCTTACAGCCCTAGGACATCCATTCCAATATGGCCCAGGGAGACAGTGATTAAAAGGCACTGTCAAGTGGGTTATTGGTCTCCAGCTTCCTTTTAGGAGGCAGGTGGGCATGTCCTCACCTCCCTCAGTACTCACCATGCCAGTTCTGAATGCGATGTGATCTCCTGATCTGGAAAAGCAGAGTCTGGGTAAAGCCTGGAGCTCTCTCCAGGTCAGTGGGGGCTGAACTGTTGGATGCTGTGTTTACCCTGGAGAAAAGGAGGATCAGGGGAACCCTTCTCACTCTCTCCAAGTCCCTGACAAGAGGGTGGACAAGGCTCTGGGCCCCCAGTCTTGAAGGGGTGAGTGAGGGGTCCCTTGAGAGACAGGGATGTGTCTGGAGGTGTTGGTGGCAAGTAAGCTCGAGCAGTGGTGTGTTGGGAGCATGGTAGAGCTTCCATGCTCTGCAGCCTGTACAGAAGGGAGATGGATCAGTCCTTCAGACTTCGTTATGTCATTTTCTCTGCTCTGGTGTGTTAAAAAATACCCCAACAAACATCAGAAAAAGTTATTTCTCTGGGATAACTGCTAAAAGGACTCCATCATTTCCATAAACCTCACACATATAAATTATTGTCTCTATTAGTCACTTAAGGGCTCAGTTGCTTAATTATTTTGATCACAGTAATCATTTATTTACAAGGTGGGGAAAAATGCCAAGCAATTCCAAGCCGAGCAGTGCATTCGGGCTGTGGCAGAAGAGGCAGGGCTGAAGAAACATTTCCTTCCTCCCAAGTCTAAATGCTTTTCCTTCATGGAGTCACGAAGTCCCTTTTAAGATCCCTCTGAGAGATGATGCTCTGATCCACACCCTTCGGTGCTCACCCAGGAAAGAAGTTCAGCAAGGCCAAGTGCAGGGTCCTGCGTGTGGATCAGGCCAAACCCAAGCACAAACACAGGCTGGGTGAGGAATGGATTGAGAGCAGCCCTGGGGAGAAGGATTTGGGGGTGATAGTGGAAGAGAAGCTCAACATGAGCCATCAGTGTGTGGTGGGACCCAGAAACCAGCCCCCCTGTGCCCTGGGCTGATCCCACAGCGTGGGCAGCAGAGGAGGGGGGCATTCTGCCCCTCTGCCCTGCTCAGGTCAGACCCCCACCTCCAGTGCTGCCTCCAGCTCTGGGGTCCAACGTCAGAAGGACATGGAGCTGCTGGAGCAAGTCCAGAGGAGGCCATGGAGATGCTCCAAGAACTGTAACCCCTCTGCTCTGGAGACAGGCTGGGAGAACTGGGGATGTTCACCAGGAGAAGAGAAGGCTCCGGGAAGATCTCAGAGCCCCTTCCAGTGCATAAAGGGCCTCTAAGAGAGTTGGAGAGGGACTTCAGACAAGGTCCTGGAGTGACAGGACAAGGAGCAATGGCTTCCCACTGCCAGAGGGCAGGGTTAGATGGGATATTGGGAAGAAATTCTACCCTGTCAGTGTGGTGAGGCCCTGGCACAGGTTGCTCAGAGAAGCTGTGGCTGCCCCATCCTTGGGAGTGTCCAAGGCCAGGTTGGACAGGGTTTGGAGCAACCTGATCTAGTAGAAGGTGTTCCTGCCAATGGCAGGGGAGCTGGAGCTGGACACTTTAAGGTCTCTTCCAACCCAACCCATTCCATGATAATGTGATTATTTGGAGGGACAGGGGGAAAGAAGCATCTGGTAGAAGTTATATGTGCCCCCTGAAACCTGCTGTTTCCAACCTGAAGATATTTGGGTTTTTCCTAAAAGCCTTTCTGTCCTCCTCCCAGTCATCAGCCCAATAACATGGTCTTTCTTACCTTCCCAACAAACCTCACCTTCCAGTTTTCTCTCTCTGTCTCCCACATGTTTCTGCTTAGGAATCTGCCGTGCCTCCCCTGCTTCCCAGAGAAGGACATGCTACTCTGAACCTCCCTCCATAAAAGCCCCTAATTCCATTAAAGTCCATTACAAGCTCCTCTGCCGCAGTTCCCAGAGGAATGTGGGGCAGAGACCGCAAGAAAACAAATGGGCACTTTGAACAAATCCCAGGGCCGTTTGCCAAGCGGGGATTCCCAGCTCTTTACAAACCGCCCTCCTAATAAAGAGGTAAAATGGGAATGGGGAAAATATGCATTTTATAATCACCCAGATTTAGTCCTTCAAAGGATTTATTACAACCTTTTATTTTCATGCGTGGAAAATGGAATCTTATCTCGTGTGCCGGCTGGGCCAGCTTGACTCTCCGGCTGCGTTTAGAGCAGGAAGCTCTCAGACAACAACCTCGAGGGCCATGCTGTGCCTGGATGTTAAAGTTGCTCTAATGCATTAAAATACGGCACTGAGAGAGGGGGAGATCTGTACAATCAGAAATCTGATGCTTCCAGCAGCTGCTTGTGCCGTTGAGCTGGTGCCTCAACACTGGGAGCCACCGAGATTTGAGGGAGAAAGGAAACAACCACCCCAGCCGTGTGTTTCCAGCCTCGCTCCCAGAGCCAGCCAGTGGGGTTTTAGCAGGGATCAGACACGAGGGGTTGTAGGAGATAAATGCCTTGAACCTTGAATTTTAATTTACACTGTTTGTAAGCTGGTTCGCGTCCCCTCTGCCACACTGGGGAGCGGTGCCAGTGACATTCCGAGTTCAGCAAGCAAAATCCTATTAAGATAACGTCACGGCCTTTCTGTTTTACTGTTTGCAAGCCAGCCATAACATCATTAAATTACACAACAGGGAGGTGCCTGCTGCCAAGGGGCTCTGCTCGAGATAAGATGTGGGTTGAGCCACTGCCAAAATTTCAGTTGATATGACAAGAAATTTGGAGCTGGTTCAAGGCTTGATTCATAGCAGACATCGCAGAGTGCAGGTAAACATGGGGCAGGATTGGTCCCTGGGGCAGCTCAGCTGTGCAGGTATCGGAGTATCCGTCACCGTGTGGTGCCTGGGTAGGATGGGGCTGAAGGGCTTTTCAGCAGCCAAATTTCCACCTGTTCTTGTGTTCAGCGCTGACAAGACAAAGCGTGTTGGGATCTGTAGGTGAAGCTCAGGGAACTAGTCACAGGTTCTTACCTCGGTCACCCCCTCCCCAGCCCTTTTAGGGGAGTTGAAAGCAGCCCAAAAACTAGCATGCTGCTCAGGGAAGTGCGTGTTTTGTGATGCTGGACCAGCAGGAAAAAGTGTGAGAAGACAGAGCTGCATCATAAAATTCCACACAGCCTCTACTAGCCCTGAAAGCAACCTTGCTGGTCCCTCTGCACACTTACCCATGGAAGCTTCATGCCTCTTGTGCCCTTTGTGCCCATTTTTGTGCCCTCTGTGCCTCATTGTCCCTTTTGCTGCTGCAGGTGCAGATTTGACTCCTGGGCTCTCCTGGACCCTCAGGTTTTTCTGTGCTGTCCTGCTTGTGGAGAGTCTGGACTTTAGGCTCCCTTTTTCAGAATCCCTGGGGAGAACTCACCCAGCACCACCCTCACCTTGCTGTCACTCAATTCCACATTAGAATTAACAACCTTTCTCCCCTGCAGCATCTTCCAGGCAGGGAATTGATGCCCAGCCAGAGCTCTGGGAGCCCAAGTTGTGTATGCAGAGATCCTCATGTCACCCCATCCTCCAGGACAGGACACCAGGAAGAAATTACTTAAATATTATGCCTTAAAAAGCAATTTTCTGAGTGTTTCCCATTAGGCAGGCTTTGTTTCCATCAAAGGCTGCAGAGAGCCACAGATCCTGCCCTGCCCTGGGACTGCCTTATGCTCCAGTGCTGCTATTACTGTTTCCCTTGTGGCGCTGTTTCTGGCACTGCTGATTTTTTGGGCCCCAGATGTATCTTGTCTGTGTTGCAGCAGCTCAAGTGCAAAGTGGCTCTGAAAGTGGCAGGGATTTCCCGTTACTGAGCTGTTCTCCAGAGACACATGGAGCAAGCACATCCCACAGTGCCTTCCATCCCATGAGTGGCTTTGCACACCATGGTAATGGCTTTAAACTGACAGAGTGGGTTTACATTGGGATATTGGGAAGAAATTGTTCCCTGTGAGGGTGGTAAGGTGCTGGCACAGGTTGCCGAGAGAAGCTGTGGCTGCCCCATCCCTGGAAGTGTTCCAGGCCAAGTTAGACAGGGATTGGAGCAACCTGGGATAGTGGGAAGTTGTCCCTGCCCATGGCAGGAGGTGGAACAAGGTGAGCTTTAAGGTTGCTTCCCACCCAAACCATTCCATGGATCCATGATCTTCCCTGCAAAAAGTTTGAGTTTAACATGGTCCCACAAGTTGCTCCGATATTTGTGCATGTCCAGTTCCTGATCCCTTGGCCTGTTGCATCCTTCTAATTGCCAGGTGATGTATGTGCAGGAGATGAGACGGTGCCACGGCAGGCGAGTCTGTGACCTTCCTGCAATTCCCCAGTTTCCATAACAGCAGGATATTTGTTTTGTTGCCATAGAAAACCTGCCTGGGCAGGTTTGCAGGGGAACAGGTTGTCACTACAACCGTTGCCTTTCAGTGAACCTAAAAAGAGCTTTGTGTCTCCAAGCACAAATCAGATGGTGTTTCCTGCCACCTCCTCAGGAAAAAAAATAACTGTTAAGTTGACAGTTTGGAAAGTGAAGGGTTTTGTCTGTCAACAGAGCAGGGAGCACGGTGGCACAGGCATGAGAGTATGTCATGGGAGCACAAGAGCTGGGGTTGTTCAGCTTGGAGAAGAGAAGGCTCCAGAGCCCCTTCCAATGCCTAAAAGGGCTCCAAGAGGGCTGGAGAGGGACTTTGGACAAGGGCCTGAAGTGACAGGACAAGGGGGAATGGCTCCCCACTGCCAGAGGGCAGAGTTAGATGGGGTATTGGGAAGGAATTCTTCCCTGAGAAGGTGGTGAGGCCTTGGCACAGGTTACCCAGAGAAGCTGTGGCTGCCCCATCCCTGGAAGTGTTTAAGGGGTCAGAAAGGACCATCCCTTTCCCAAGGGAAAGGAAAGGACCATCCCTTTCCTTTATATTTGCATGTGAGATCTCTCTCCCAGCAGCTGGAAGGTGTTGCCCTGTCTGGACTGCGGTACCAGGTTGGCAGTCCTTGTTTTTGTATGACACAGGTGTCTTTTTCCAGGGCTTTGGAATATCAAAAGCATCTGGTTGAGGAAAGAGGCCCTGCAGACCGGGCAGGGTGTGGTGGAGGTTGGTAAAGGCTGGAAGAGCACATGGTGTGGATCCTGTGTTTCCCCCGCCACGCTGCTTCCCAAACTGTGGTGCTGGAGGTCAGGTGATGGAGAGATGCACTCACTGTGTACCTGTCCTAGGTGACACCAGGTCTGGAGGGACAAGAAGGGGAGCTGCTCGTGAAAGGACCCACTGTCTTCCGGGAGTACTGGAACAGACCCAAAGAAACTGCAGATGCCTTCACGCCTGACGGCTGGTTCAGAACAGGTATGGGGTGGCTTTCCACAGCACCTGGCAGAGGGGAGAGGGGGACAGCAGCTCTGGTTTGGCCCACAGGGTTCCCCAGCTTCTGGGGGAGTTGGGAATTGGTGGTGGCAGCCTGGAGTGCAGGCTGGATGTGCTTCCAAATGCTGGGCTTGGGAGGGGGCTTCGTGTTGGCTGAAGTGAGTCAGCCAAGTAACGGGGGATGTTTGGGGTTCCTTGCTCCTAAGCATAAAGTACCACTGCTTAATGTTTTCTGGGGAATTAAACTTTGCAAACCGGTGGGATTTAGCTTCATTTACATGGGGACCATGTCATAGGATCATAGAATCATTAACTGCCAACTACAACAACTCTGACAGGAGGTTGTAGCAAGGTGGGGGGTCAGTCCCTTCTCCCAGGCAACCAGTGACAGGACAAGAGGAAACAGCCTCAAGCTCTGCCAGGGGAGGTTCAGGTTGGACATCAGGAGGAATTTCTTCCTGGAAGGAGCTGTCAAGCATTGGAAGGGGCTGCCCAGGGAGGTGGCGGAGTCCCCATCCCTGGAGGTATTCAAAGAAGGACTGGACATGGCACTCAGTGCTCTGGGCTGGGTGACAAGGTGGAGATCAGTCACAGGTTGATATCGATGGTCTTGCAGGTCTCTTTCACTCTCTCGGATTTTATGATTCTCTGATTCCATGATATCCGCAGCTCTAACTTCCTCATTCCCCCCTTTGCTGTGTGTTAGCAGTGCCATTGTGTCAGGAGTCAGGCTGGATTTCTGATGCCTTCTGTGCAACCTTATTTATTGACGGTTCTTGAAGAAGCTGTGATTTATTATAATTGTTCTCCCAGAGCAGAGATCACTCTGCCAGCAGTGTCACCACGAGTCCCCACGCCAGGCGGGTACTGCGGGCTGGGACTGGAGCACCATCAGCCGACGCATGGGGTGCAGGGCAATCAGCTCTAAAAATTTTTTTAGTCAACACTCCTGATGAATATTTCAGCTGCAAAGGAATAGCGTGCATTAATTATTGCAAAGAGATGTCTTTAGGAGAAAATGATTTTGAAATTCAGTTTAATTTCATTGTAATGCGCCGCAAACAGGAAGGGAGTATGTGTGTTTAATTGGCTCTCGGGGGTAAGGCCGGGAAGATGGCATGCCTTTGTCACAGGCCATTAGTGATACAGACTGCATAATGAGGGACTACAATCAGCTCACAGCTGCCGGCTCCTACGGGGAGAGAATGATATTAAATAGAAATCAGTATAAATTAAACTTAACCCTTTCGCTAACTGAGCAAAGCTCAGAGCTGGAAATGAGAGAGGGGAGCGGAGACAGGAGGAGAGGGTTCAGGATGGGTCAGGGGGTGCTTGGCCAAGTCCCACCCATCCAGGTGACCTCCCTGATGTCCCCCTCCCTCACACAGGAGGCTTGAAATCCCCTCCCCATCCCGTCCCCCACTCTGCCTTTCTTTGCTTTCATTCCCCTCCTCACCGCTTGCTCCATCTCTCTTGTGGATATCGGGTCGATGGGGCTGTTTTTCCCCAAGCCTCATTTAACTGGCAGTTCTGTGAATGAACCCTATTGCCCCTTCCTCTCCCTGCTTGCCCCTGCTGCACTGGCAGCCTCTGGAGATCACTCAGAGGTGGCAAACATCCCCGTGGTGGTAAACAAAACACTTCAGGGAATAAAAGAGGTTGTGTCCCATCATTGCAACCAGATCTGAAGGGTGGATTACCCCCATTAAGCAGAAGTGGGTGACTTTGGAGCCACAGCCCTACTGTCAGGATCCAAAAGAGGTGAATCTTGGCCACTGCCAGGCTGTAAACTGCTGTATCTGCCACTTCCAGGTCATAGATGATTTTAAGGTGAGGCTGAACACCAGCACATGGTGCTACCAGAATCCTAACAATGCCATTTCTGAATCCATATCAGCATTTTGCTCATGCCAGACTCTGGAGTGTGTCCCCACCAGTTACCTACAGGTCACCTAAAGCAGATGATGGGGTGATTGCTGGTGGTGGCCAAGTCCCCACGGCTGGAGTTTCATAGAATTATGGAATTACCTAACCCTGCCTTCTGGCAGTGGGAAGCCATTCCCCCTTGTCTTGTCCCTTCAGGCCTTTGTCCAAAGTCCCTCTCCAGTTCTCTTGGAGCCCCTTAGGCACTGGAGAAGGGACTCTAAGTTCTCCCCGGAGCCTTCTCTTCTCCATGCTGGACACCCATCTCTCCCAGCCTGTCTCCACAGCAGAGGTTCTCCAGCCCCCAGAACATCTCCAGGACCTCCTCTGGACTTGCTGCAGCAGCTCCCCATTCTTCTTATGTTGGGCTTCCCAGTATGCTGAGTATAACCATTTTGAGGCTCTACCTGAGTGTCCATCCCCACAATTACACACACAAAGCCAAGAGTCACCAGAGCTCATTCTCTCCTTTGGTTTTGTGACCATAGTTAACTTTGTTCCAGAAAGTAGAGGGTCCAAAACAAAAAATATCCAACACTTAATGGCAGCAGTCATTTTCCTGTCTGACAGCTCCTTTATTAAAATCCCCTTTTCTCCCATTAAACTGCCTTCCTCAGGAAAACAACCTCATGTTAAGGATGGTCTCTCCCTCCAGGGTAGGAGGAGAAAATAGCAATGCAGAGTCTGGCCACCAGCACTCCCACAATGTGCTCCTGCAGCTCTCTACTCCATTTCGAGGGAAATCTTGGGAACACCAGGTGCTTAGTGCAACAACTGCAGACCTGTTTTCCCTCTGGTTGTGCGTGTGCCGTGCAGGAAGCTGGGCAGCCCTCCCTCTGCAAACCCACCCACTTTGTGCCTCCAGCTAGAAAAGGAAAGGGAAAGAAGGGGGGAAAAAAGCAGTGACTTTTTGATGAATTCAAGATTGTGGTTCCTTGGAGAAGCCTCTGAACTCCTGGTGTTGCAGAGGGGATGTACTTTTGCTCTGCCCTCTTTATTCCCTGGGATTTGCACTGCTGCCTGCCGATCCCTCCATCTCTCATTTCCATCTGAGTGAATTTGATTATTTTTATTGTATTAACGCTGTTGACAGAGCTGCTTAGATCAAAGTCCCCTCCAGCCATTTCCAGGGAGACTGCTGGGTTTCCACCTGCTGTCATACATCCAAGTGGCACCGAGCCCTCAGAGACCGAGACGAGCCCAGAGGAAAGATGCCTCTGGCCGTCTGTCTCTTGTCCCTGCTGGACCCTCCCAGCTGTGCTGGCCCTGCCAGGTGAGAGGCAGCCTCCAAACACACTTGTGTGCTGCTGAGCAGGAATGAGGGAAGAAAAGAAGGAAGAGAGAAATTTTTTAGGATGAGGATGGTGAGGCCCTGGCACAGGTTGCCCAGAGAAGCTCTGGCTGCCCCATCCCTGGAATTGTCCAAGGCCAGGTTGGACGGGGCTTGGAGCAACCTGGTATAGTAGAAAGTGTCCCTGCCCATGGCAGGGGGTGAGACTGGATGAGCTTTAAGGTCCCTTACAACCCAAACCATTCCATGATTCTATGAGAAAAAACAAACCCTGCGAGCTGGAGGAAAGCAGAGAACCACCAGCCTCCCTGATCATCACACTCCCTGATGTTTATCCATCCATCCATCCGAGCCTTGCGATGCCAGTGCAGCTCAGGCTGTGGCACTGTCACATTGTATTATCTGTGCCCAGGAGGCAGCAAGTGGCTCTGGAGGCTTGAGGAAGGGGACAGAGAGTTTGGGAGTGTTGTGCCCAGCCACTGCCCATTTTCCCACACGTTTTCCTGCCTGCACAGGGTGTTTTCCCCACAGGAATCTGTCAGTCCAGTAGAGTGCACTGGGCAGCGATGGGATCTGATAGCAGCCTTCTCCCCAAGGGAAGGCCAGCTTCCATTCACATTTGCCCATACATCCAGAAAATTAGAATCTGGTGTATTCAGGGAGATTTATTTTCAATTACAGGTTAAGGCTGAGACATGAAATAGCACTGGGTATGAAAGTAGTGCATAAATCCTGCAACAAATCCATGTATCTCTGCTCCATATAATAAGATTTTATTGATTGCTATATTGTATCTGTCAGAATAAAACTCTCTTAATGCATACATCAGGATGGGGAAGATAGAGAGCTTGGTGGGAGTGGAATCTGATTCAAGAATCAATGCACTTTGATTAATATGTTGTTAAGAAAGTAAGAGTTATTTAACTTGTTTGATGCACATTTCAAAATGATGACTCATATCTTTTAAGTTTCTTTCTTTAAGCTGCATTTAAGAAAACCCACAACCTTAGTAGCTGGTTTTCACATTGTTAAATCTTGGTATGTCACTGAATTTTTGCTGGACCCTTTTACACAGGTCACAGACACCCCAGAATCCCACTAATTATAAATCCTATGGCACAAAACACTTCCTAAATACCTTTGTTGGAGGCTTTAGGGGGAAAACAGGGTGGATCTCGTGTCTCTATTCCTTCTGGATGTTCTGCAGTGAAAGAGGGAGATCCAGGGAAAATATTAAAAAAAATAATTTGTTTTTCCAGTATTACTACGAACACAGGCACCAAGGCCAAGCCCTGGCTTAGCTGAAAACATCTCACTCAGCACTGAATTCCCAGCTTGCTCCAGAAATGGAACATATTCTTGTTGCAGCCGTGAATTACCAGTCAAGGGAAGGATCCCAGTGACTCAGATTGGTTCCAGGGACCTCTTGGTGTCTGTCCATCCTCTTCAGATGGAGCTCTCCAGTCCACAACTGCCACCAGCTGCAAATCGTTGCCATTCCCAGCCTGGCTCTTTGAGATTCCATAGAATCATAGAATAGTTAGGATTGGAAAGGACCTTTCAAGGTCATCAAGTCCAATCGCCAGCAAGACTGGAACACGAGCAGTGCTGGGGGGGGATTCAGCCTTGAGAAAAGGAGACTCAGTGGAGACATTCTCTCTCTCACCAACTTCCTGACAGGAGGGTGGAACAACAGACTGGATAAGAGGAAATGGCCTCAAGCTGCTCCAGGGGAAGTTTAGGTTGGATATTGGGAAAATTTCTTCATGGAAAGGGTGTAAAGCATTCGAACAGGCTGCCTGTGCTAATGGAAATGTTCAAAAAATGGTGTATGTGGTGTATGTGGCACGTGGGGACATGGTTAGTGGTGACCATGGTGGTGGTGCTGGGCTGATGGTTGGACTCAGTGATCTTAAAGGTTTTTCCCAACTTTAACAATTCTATGAATTCCACCCCTTCTGATGGGGGAGGCAAAGCTTCCTGCTGTTTTCCAGCACAGAGAAACGTGCTGTTTGTAGGAAAGGCCCTGGACAGGTATCCTTGGCCAGGCACAAGCTACCCCTCCTCTGGGGCTGCTCCCCAGGGAGAAGGGGCAGGATGAACCCCCATCCCTCCAGCACAGGCCTTTCCCAGCACTTGCCTGTCCCCAGGGACAAGCAGGTGTTTCCCTGCCAGGGAAATTGCTCACATCCGTGGGTGGAGCACAGACACCTGAAAGAGAAAACACTTGAGCCTGATCAAGGCAGATTATAAATAGAAATGCATCTAATTAGCATCCTAATCTGCAGGTTTTCTGTTTGTTTGCAGTGGCTTTCCTAGGCACAAATCCAGCTAATGCAAATTCTATTTTTAAAGGAATGATTCCTTAATTGTAACGTGTTGAAATGATGTGAGTTACTTGTGTGGTGATCCTGCTGGATGGAGCGTGGGCTCTTCCCTGGAGGATCTTCTTGTGGACTCTGTCAGAGATAAACTCATGAGTGAGGCAGGATGGCAGCACTCACCTCTTCCTTTGTGAGCAGCTTAGAGCTTGGACCCTCCTTCCCATGAATGATGTGAAGGCACAACCCAAAAAAATGCCCCAAACACAGCTCCATGTACTGCTGTAGGAAGGATATCTAACTAGATGTCCATGGGGCAGGAGCAGAGGCCAGACCAGCTGTGTGCTGGGCTCACATCTCCACCCAGCCCTCATTTAAGAGGTGTTTCTAGAAATAAAAAGATGGAATGGTTTCTAATACATCAGCCTTTATCACCTCCGAATGTTCCTTACACACGTACTTTGAACACCTGGGAGAGAGAATTCCCTTTTTTATGCTTTCTGCCTCAGTACTTACTCTTTCTCCTTGAGGATTCAATATTTCCAGGTTTGCCCAACAGCTGGAAGTCTAGGGGTCATCAGGACATGGGAGGGTGGAACAAGATGAGTTTTAAGGTCCCTTCTAACCCAAACCATTCTGTGATTCCCTGATTCTGTGATTCTATTTCCTTGACTGCTCGTGAAGCTGATGTTTTCAGCAGTTCAGAGTGATTTGGGATTTTTGTAGCTGTAAATGAGAGCAGCTTTTGGCACAGAATTTGTTTACTCTCCAAAGCTCTGTTCTCGTCGTATCAAACATCTTGGATGCCAACCCTTTACTTCTTGGAGAACCTCTGCTACACTGAGTCTCATTTCCAGAGGCATGGAGCAATTGCTCCCCAGCTGAGAGTCGGTGGGAACAGCAGGCACCTGCACCTCCAAAATCCAGGCTCTTGCCTCTCACTCGGCTTTTATCTCTCAAGTTGTGCTACAGCAGTGCTGCCTTCACAGCCTGAAGGCAGAGAGGCTGGAATGAGCCCCTGACTGCAGGGAGTGGTTCTTCCCATCCCAGGGATTTAGGAAGAAATTCTTCTCTGTGAGGGTGGTGAGGCCCTGGCACAAGTTGCCCAGAGAAGCTGTGGCTGCCCCATCCCTGGAAGTGTTCCAGGCCAGGTTGGACAGGGCTTGGAGCAACCTGCTGTAGTAGAAGGTGAACTTTGGTGGTGATGAGGGGGTATCCTGACACTTCCCTGTCACCAGCAGTGGCCACCTCAGGAGGAAAATGGTTGAAAATAGACCTTCCTTCTGCCTTTGATTTCACAGAATCACCAAATGGTTTGGGTTGGAAGGGACCTTAAAGATCATCTCATTCCAATCCCCAAGCCAGTGCCCTGGTTTCCTTCCTCCCTGGAAGGAAGGAGAGCAAGGGATCACTTTTATCATGTATGATCCAAGACATGCTGAGGTTTTGTTGGATGCTGAGCTGGTGCTCAAAGACGAGCTGAACATCTCTGCCTTTGAGAAGCTCTTTACTTTTCCCTCTGGGTTTCACTCAAGACAATTGAGAAGATATTTACTCATGACTAATGCTACTGTACTGTAAGCAAAAGTATTGGCTTCTGTATCTTCAGGCAAACAATTTAAGGCAGAAATCTGTCCTCATCTCACCAGTGCCTCTGCTAACACTCTCCCATCATTATCCTGCTTTATTTAATCATTTGTCTCACTAGAGCTGGGACAGGTCACTCCATGGACAAGAGCTCTCTTTAGCTGAGGTGTGACCAATCCCTCAGTGGTCACCGAATCACAGAATATTCTGAGTTGGAAGTGATCCACAAGGATCAAGTCCAGCTCTTAAGTAAATGACCCATGTGGGGCTCAAACCCACAATCTTGGCCTTATTAGCACCATACTATAACCAAGTGAGCTAATCTCAGGGTCTGCAGAGAGCAGAGGCATTTGCTCTAATATTTTTATTACCACCATTATTATTTTAGGTTACCATGCTCTTCAAAGCTCCACCAGCTGTGTTCAGCTGTGCAGCCACACCTTGGAGCATTGACTTATTTATTACTCTTTGAGTTTTCTTTTTCATCTCTTTGTCTGCAGGGATTTCCATAAATATTTAAATGCTAATGTGAAAAAAAGAAATGTTTTTCATTTTTACTTACCCATTTTCTTTTCTGGCTGCTCCTCTGGGCAAACCCATCTGCAGTAATTCAGGCTGAGGAATGGGGGGGGGTTCCTGCTCAGCCTACTTGTGTCATATCAGTCACCCATGAGCTCCTGCTAATGAGGAGTGAACCTATAAAGTCTTGGCTGCCTGGTTTGCAGAAACCTTCAAAGGTTTGCCAGGTTTATCCGCTGTTTTCCATCAGACCAGTGTGGCCCCCTTGGAGCGGGACGTGCAGCCATGGGAGGCTTCATCTGCTCGTGTCCTTCAGCTCTCAGGGCTTGGAGAGGCTCCTGTCAGCACCCTGAAGAAATGAGATAAAGCTGAGGAGCAGCACCTCTGCCAAGGGCAAGCAGGACCTGGAGTGCTTCCAGACTTTGCCAAGGCTGAGTTTCCATTTGGTGCTGTCGTCTCCTGGCTGGACACCGGCACTGAGGACTTTGCTGGCATATGTCACATAAAGGTGTCCAATGCCAAGGCTGGAGCAGGGACCATCTGCAGCAACCCTTGAGGCCCAAAACAATAGTACAGAGATGGGCCTTTGTATTTGGTAAGCAAAACCTGCTACCCAGTGGGACATGCTGGGAAGCCTGACTTGCAGTTGGAGTGGTTGCAGTGGGTGGGGCTTTCCAAGCTCCCCAGAGTGTCTGCAGGTGAAGCTGACTCTGCTGTCTCTGCTCATCAGTGGGCTTGAAGCTGTCAGCACCCTGCCAGCCCTATACCAGCCTTACACCAACCTTACACCAGCCCTTTGCACCCTCCAGGGTGTTCTGTGTGTATCATGGGGACTGTGACACGAAAGGGCAATGCCTAAATACTGTCTTGTCTTGTTCCCCGGGCTTGGAGAAGGAGAAAAGTCCTCTTGGGAGCAGGGAAAGGTCTATGTGGTGGAACAAGCCCGCTCATAGAAGCCAGATCAGGGTTGTGGAGCAGGAATTTGGATGGTAATGGAAATATGATGTGCAGAAAAGCCAAGATGGTCAGTGAGCATGACTGTGACTTCTCACCCTGCCTGAGAGGTGCAATAAATTTGAGGAACCTTTGGAAAATACATGTGAGGGGAAGGAATCACTAATAGATCAGCCAAGACAAGGGGTAGCCGCACTCCTGGACTGCCCAGTGGCAGCCCCAATCCCCCTGTTCCCTGGCTAGAAGCAGAGTGGGGGAGAGCACAGCTCAGGGTTACTGGCTTGAATTACACTTGTCTTACCTGCTGCTTTCCCATCCCAGGTACCTGGAGAAGCTGCCAGCATTCCTGGCACCACTCCATCTCCCGCTCCGCCTGCGCAGCCACCCAGCGTGGGGAGCAGTGCCTTATTAGCACAGCTCTTTGTGAGATGCCCTTGAGTGATTTATTTTTTTTTTCCAGGTGTAAATGCCAGGGGAGGCTGTTCCAGTGCTTCCCATTCTTTCATCTCGGCAGGGTTTTGCCCTTTCTCCCAGCGTGGATCTGACAGCAGGCTCAGCGCTGCTGCCTGTGGAATACAAAGTTCCCTGTTATAGAACATGACAGGAATTCATTCCAGGCTAGGGTGCTTTTTTAGTTCTGTTTTTCTTTTTTCCTCATGCTGGATGCTTCAGGGCTCTCTGGAGAAGTTTTGAGAGTGGGGAGTCAGTTGTTTAACCCCTTTCTCCTGGGAGCAGACAACCCTCAGCAGACCCAGCACCTCTCACAGATCAATCAGGAATCTCCTGAGTCGGAAGGAACCCACATGGATCATCCAGTCCAAGTCCTGGCCCTGCATGGGACACCCACTCTGTCACTGAGAGCATTGTCCAAACACTCCTTGAGCTCTGGCAGCCTTAGGGCCATGACCACTGCCCTCGGGAGCCTGTTCAGTGCCCGACCACCCCCTGAGGGAATAACCTTTTCCTGATATCCATCCTAACCCCTCCCATGACTCAGCTTCATATGGATAGATGGAAAGAACTGAAAAGCACGGTGCAATTCCCACTCCCTGCCCAAATCCAGAGCAAGGACCCAACACATGGAGGCATCTGCATCCCTCTATCCCTTAGCAGCAGTCACGAGGGCAGTTGGAGGGTCTGTCCCCCCCTTACCGAGCACACGGCACCTGCCATTAGTGCTGATGGGAATCAGGGAGCGCAGGGAGAGCTGAGGATGCCCCTGAGCTACAAATCTACTTGGCAATTTTATTATGTAAATAAATGGTGCTGCACATCCACCTGCTGCCGCCGCCGCTCCCGGGGCTGTTCGTGGCAAGGTGCGTAAACAAACAGCGATTCCCTTCTAATAGATTTATTTCCTTTCTCGTGAGCCATTAAATTACCTCCAGATTTCACGCGGGGAGAAATCTGTAACAGCAGCGAAATCTTGCTCTGCCTTGGTGGCCAGTGGCCTGCAAAGTGTGACAGCCACCAATTGCTCTCGGATGTTGTTTTGGGGGAGGCATGGGAGCAGCCAGTGCCGTCCTGAGGATAACCCTGACTCTGGATACTCTGTCCTTGATGCCTGCACAGCCCATGTCTGGAGAGCAGGAGTTCTCCAGACCAGAGCAGGAAGGGCTCTTCCCTTCCAGGGGAGTGAAGCAGAGCTTGCTCTGGACCTGGAGGAGACTCTGGGACAGGGCGTCATAAAATCTCAGAATGGTTTGGGTTCAAAGTGACCTTAAATCTCATCTTGTTCCAACCCCTGCCATGGGCAGGGACATGTTCCACTAGACCAGGTTGTTCCAAGCCCAGTCCAAACTGGCCTTGGACACTTCCAGGGATGGGGCAGCCACAGCTTCTCTGGGAATTCCATTCCAACCCCTCACCACCCTCACAGGGAGGAATTCCTTCCCAGTATTCTACACAAATCTCCCAATTTCCAGTGGGAAGCCATTCCCCCTTGTCTTGTCACTCCAAGCCCTTGTCCAATGTCCCTCTCCAGCATTCTGGGAGCCCCTTTAGATACTGAAAAGGGCTCTAAGGTCTCTTCTCTAGGTGAACACCCCCAGGTCTCCCAGCTTGTCTCCAACACGGACCTTCTTCAGCCCTCGGATCATCTCCGTGGTTCCCTNATTACCTCCAGATTTCACGCGGGGAGAAATCTGTAACAGCAGCGAAATCTTGCTCTGCCTCGGTGGCCAGTGGCCTGCAAAGTGTGACAGCCACCGATTGCTCTCGGATGTTGTTTTGGGGGAGGCATGGGAGCAGCCAGTGCCGTCCTGAGGATAACCCTGACTCTGGATACTCTGTCCTTGATGCCTGCACAGCCCATGTCTGGAGAGCAGGAGTTCTCCAGACCAGAGCAGGAAGGGCTCTTCCCTTCCAGGGGAAGTGTCCCTTTAGATACTGAAAAGGGCTCTAAGGTCTCTTGTCTAGGTGAACACCCCCAGGTCTCCCAGCTTGTCTCCAACACAGAGCTTCTCCAACCCTCGGATCATCTCCGTGGTCCCCTCTGGACTCACTCCAATAGCTCCACGTCCTTGTGTTGTAGACCCCAGATGGAACCTGCATGCAGAGCAGCAGCTCTGTGCCAAGCTCACCTGTGAGTTCCAAGCTCAGGGACATATCTCAGGGTGCAGCTGCTGAGCCCTCTCCTCCCTCCCATTCCCAGGCCCCGCTGGAGGATTTTGGCAGAGGATTGTAGTGCTGCTGCCAGCAAGAGCTGCCGGTGCCAGGATAGCAGCTGGATTGAGGAGTGTGGTGCCAGCCCTTCTCCTGGTGCCAGTGGCTCTGCTGGGCAGGGCTGGGACCTGGGGAAGGACTTTGTCCTGGACCCACAGATCAAGCAGCAGCCCTGGGAGCTGCTGGGGAGATGGTTTCCTCATGAATAATTGGTGTGGTATTAATATACATGTGTTTTTTTGAGGAAGTTTCAAACTCTCCCCCTCAGGAGCCTTTGATGCTTTATTAATGATCGCGGCGCACACAGAGCCCTCCAAGCACCACAGCAGGAGCAGGGCCTTGGAGCAGCCCGATTATTTTTGGGCAGTGCCTTCCATAAGCCCAGGGAAGGCCTTTGGTGGTCCAAGTGACCAGGTGAGGGTAGGTGGACTCGAGAAGCCCCAAAAGAGCCTCTCCATGGCTGTGACACACTCCAAAGGTAGCAGCAAGTTGGACTTTGGGAGCTTGGCTGGTCTCACTGTCGTCATCTGTGCAGGGTGGAAAAGGTGTGAACAAGATTTCAACCGGACTGGGATTAACAGGAACTTTCTCAGGTCCCCTTGTAACTCAGAGAGGATCCAATAACCTGCAGAAAGGACAAGATCAGAGGCTGGCTCCAGTGAGGTGCCAACTCCCTGATCAGGAGTTGGACTCAATGATCCTTGTGGAGCCCTTTTGTCTTAGGATATTCCATGATTCTGTAATTAACTTTGATGCTGGGAGGCTGCTGGAAGACTGCAGCGTTTTCCTGCCGCCTTTCCCTGCTGAAGCATTTGGGGATGTGAGGCAGCAGCGGGGAAGGAAGTGGGAAGCAAGGCTGGGAATGCAGCCTGGTTTCAGGGACTGTGTGTGCTGAAGTGCTGAGGTGGATGGGGGTGAAGGGGAAGAGGAGAGGAGCCTTCAGGCAGGTGACCTATGGGAGCTGGGATATGTGCCGGCACAAGGAGCCAAAATCTAGACTTCCACAAGTCTAATTATCGTTAATTAGCTACCATTAGTGCTCGCGACCTCTGCTTGTAGCCAAGATGGCTGAGAGCAGGGACAAACATTCCTCACTTCCATGCAATAAATCAAGGTAAAGTTGGGCTGTTATTCAGACTATCATTTAGCATTTCATTAAATAGATATGTACACATACATCATCACTGCCGAGGAGGTGTCAATCCCCCTCAGGAGCAGGGATGCCTCCAGTCAATCCCAGCGGTGCAGGAGAGGCTCTGGATCGTTGTGTGTTGCATCTTCACAAGTGTCCATCAGGTGCTGGTGACTCCTCAGCAGTTGAAAGCCCAGTTTTCAACCAGGGAGTTGCTCATAGTGATGGTGAGTGATGGGGGCAGTCTGGAAGGTCCGCGTTGGAGCCAGCACGCAGCTTCAGCTGGGCCCTGCTTTGCTGCAGCATCTTCTCCTATCTTCTCTCCCAGGGAACAAGCAACAGAACAAGAGAAAATGGCCTAAAGTTGCACCAGGGAAGGTTTAGTTGGAACACTGGGGAAATTTCTTCACCGAAAGGGTTGTCCAACCCTGGCACAGGTTGCCCAGTGCAATGGTGGAGTCCCTGGAGGGATTTAAAAGCCACAAGGATGCAACACTTGAGGACATGGTTCAATGGTGGCCTTGGCAGTGCTGGGGTAATGGTTGGACTCGTTGGCGTTAAGGGTCTTTTCCAACCTGAACAATTCCCCCTTTCTGTCTTCTAATGGCACTACATTCCCACGGCAGACTCAGAGGAGGACTCAGTCTCCTGCAACTCCAGGGCTTTGTGGTTGGGCTGCCCCAGGGCTAATGGGAGCAGCCCCGATTTGCCTGTGTGGCACCACACGTTCAGTGCCCTCCGTCTCCCAGTGCTCCATAAATAAATTCCCCTAGTCCATCCCAGCACACTGTATCAATCTTGTTTAATAGACTGGAAAGCTTATTGCATGGCAGCGGGTCGCAAGGAATGTCGAGGTGATGGATTGCGCCTTCCCGGAGTCGAGCGTCGTTGATATATAATGAAATATTTATGATTTATTCCAGCTAATAAACTGGAGTGAAGTGTGTGATATATGTGAGCAGATGGGGGATCTATGGATGCAGTTTCATGGCATGGGGGGAGGGAAAGGCTGAAAACCGTAACGGAGACACATCGCTCAGCTGCCCATCCCTCAGCCCGTCCCGGTCGGCACTTGGCCACAGAGGGGACAGATTATCTAATTCCTATGAACAGCCTTTAGCACTTTATAATCATTTATCCACCCCACATGGCTTTTCTCCAGCAGAGGAGCCTCTGGGAATGGGAAGAAACAATTTCTTTGAGCATTGGGCTTGGATTGGGAGCTACACAGGGAGCTTGTGCTGCACAGGAATGGGAAGAGAGGTAGAGTGACCACAGGAATGTCACTGCTGTGCCACACTCAGCAGCTTCCCAACCCCACTGTGTGTTACCTGCAAAAGAGTTTCCATGGATTTAGGAGAGTGGTGAAATGCTGAACTGCCTTGGAAAAAGCAGGGAAACTTGAAAGCACATGAGAGGCGTGATGGGCACATGGAACTCATGGCTATAGAAGGATTCCAAAGCTGGGCAAGGAGCATTTCTGGGGTCTGCTCCTGGACCTGATCTGCAGGCTGGAAAACTGTGCTGGAAGGAGGAGGATGGAGGAGGACCTGCCTGTCAGCTGTGGCCACACAGCAGCCTTTGAGTGGTCAGGGTGACCATCACAAGCCCCAGCTGGGTCCGTGTGTGCCCCAATCCAGCTGGAGTTGGAGACTGACTCCCATAAAACCCTTACCAGGCAAATGGGGTTTGAGCTCCCAAATTTTGGCTCTGCTCTCCAAAGTGGTGAGGATCAGGATCAGGACTTGATGATCCTGATCTTCATCACCTGCCCAGGCTGTTGGATCAATCCTGCCTGAAAAATAAAGAATTTTAATCACCGATGTATGTCTCTTTGCCAGAGGGCGAGCTCTGCTTAAGCCTGGGATGGACCAGGAGCATCAATAACCATTTCAGGGAAGCAGGAGGAAGGCAGGAGTTAATCCCAGGGTAGAGCAGAGATGCAGAACCTCCTGCCCACTGCTCCATGGTGTGCAAGGCCACTTCTCATCCCACCGAGGCCATTTCTTCGCATCCCACTGAGGCTGTTTGCATCCCGCCAGCTGTTCCCATTTCTGCCTAATTAGCCTCTGGATCAGTGTGCTTGGAGATCCTTGGCTGAAAGGCACCAGAGAAGGGCGAAGAGTGATTATTCCAAATGCCTCCCTTCAAGTTTCCCAGGGGTTTTCCAGCTGGGAGCCTGCCAGTCCCCCTGACAGAGTTCCCCCAACACATTTGCTTGGTGAGCAGTTTCAGGTGCAGAGGAATGCAGGAGGGTGAGCACCTTCCTCCATGTCTTCTCTGGAAATGAGGGATCATCATGGCAGGAGAACAGCTGACAGCAGGGAATTCCTCCTGGAGTTTGGGGAAAAAAAGCCTTAAAGGCTCCCAAAAGAGCAAGGTGCACTTTGTGATCTGAAGGAGCTCTCCTGGCTGTCCCTTGCCCTGTCTGTGGGTGGCACGGGGTGACCGTCCCCAAAGGAGCTGCCATACAGGTCTCCTCTGTGTCACTGTAGGGCAGTCACCTCAAAAAGTGGCTGTGAGACATTCCTGCTCTCCATTCCCACTCTCTGAGGAGAGCTGGGCTGAGCTGCTGCATGGAGTATTTGAAAGCCAAGACTTTGCAAAATCAGCAGTGATTCATTAACAGCAAAAGGTCTAATTAATATTTGAAAGTGCTCAAACCACATCCTGCTGCTGGCAGGGAAGAGCCCACCAGCATCCCCAGCGCTGCTCCAGCCCCTGGAGCTCCTGAGGAGAACATTAACAGCCTCCGGAGCAGGAGGGTGAAATAATCAACAAATTAATTTCACTTTCAAAGGGGAGTTTTGCTGTTTCTTGGTATTTTCTGCTGTGCAGTGCTTGATCTATTGGGGTTATGACAGGAATGGGTAGACATCCAGAGATCCTGTGGGGTGCCTTGGGGCGATGGAGCCACGAGTGTCCCAGCAGTCCAATTCTTCAGGGGCCACATCCTTCAGCTGGATGAGGTTTGCTAACATACAAAGCCAAGCACTCCTTCTGACTCCACATTTGTACCTGGTGCTGCTTCCAATGCCTCCTCTGTTTTTTCCAACACAGCGTTCATGCACTTCCTGGTTCTAAGTGATGGCTGGTGCTGGTCTGAGCCCAGACTGTCCTCACCATGCTCCCAGTGCCTGAGTGGGACCCAGCAAAAGGCTGTCCCTGAGGCTGGACCCAAATCCGTGGCACTGGCATCTCCTCCCTGCTGCTGATGTGCACAAGAGCTGCTGTGCCGAGTGTTCCCAGCGCTGGATTGCCCAACAACACAGCCAGGGAGGTCCTGAGGGAGTCTGTTGCAGCTGCAAACAGCCAAATGCACTGGGATTTGGATGCTCCTGGGCCGGGCGGTGCTCAAGGTGTTGGACTGCTTGGCTTTGGTTCGCAAACCTTGGAGCACAGATCCTCAGGTGTCCACACTGTCCTGCCTCCCATCTGCTGGGGCAGAGCTGCCTGGGAAACACCTGCCATGTCCCTTCTGGGAGCTCCAAATACAAAGGAATAGGTGTATAAATAATGTGGGATGGGGAAACACCTCCCAGAAGGCAGGAGACGCTGCGTGACAGTTTGCAGATCAGCGCGGCGCCGCGTTGCTCCAGGGTCAGCTCCGTGCGCCAGATCTCGGCTCGCACGTCGCTGCCACACTGTCACTGCCACAAAGCTGGTGACACGTGTTACCAAACAGTCTTCCAGGTTTCTGAGTGACATCTGTCCCTGGGGAGCAGGGACGGTGTGTCTGGAATGGGCTCCTCCTGGGGTGCCAAACTCTCCTTCGCACCTGTGTGCAGGGCTGAGGTCTTGGATTAATGTGCCAGACCCATGTGCCAGACCCACGTTGAGGGCAACACTACCCCTGTTCATTTAGTTTTTCCAACAAATCCTAAGACATTCCCGGATCTCCATCGAGACTAGGCTAAAGTGACCGTTCCTCCTGATATACCTGAGAAGTCTTTTTTTTTAATGCATATTTCAGCTATCTCAGAGCTCTCTGGAGCCACTCAGCATTTCACTTCTCCAGCAGAAGTGTTCTTTTGGTTAATAGATGGTTCAAATATTTGTGCAGGATGCCTTTGATGTGGGAATTGTGCCGTGTTTGCCAGGAACAAGCTGCCCTGTGGGCGAGGGTGTTGGCACAGGAGCTCTAGGGAGGGTTTGATCTTGTAGTTCAGCTCAAGGAGCAAAGAGGCTCTTGTTTCCCGTGTCCTGGGAAGTGGCTCTGGCAGTGTGTTGGTCACCAGTAGTTGTCTCCACTCTCTGAAGGAGGTGCTCAAAATACAGCCCATCATGGCAGAGTCACAAGGGCCCTTTTGTCCTTGGAAAGAGGATTTTGCAACTTGAAGAACCTCATTGCAGAAATCTCGGCAGTTTGACTTGGGAAATGTTGGTCTCCATTGCACGTGTCTCCTTCTGCATCTCTCTGGGAGGGTGGTGAGGCCCTGGCACAGGTTGCCCAGAGAAGCTGTGGCTGCCCCATCCCTGGAAGTGTCCAAGGTCAGGTTGGATGGGGCTTGGAGCAACCTGGTCTAGTGGAAGGTGTCCCTGCCCAAGGCGGGGGGTAGGACAAGATGAGCTTTAAGGTCCTTACAACCCAAATCATTCCATGATTCTATGATTTTGTATATATAAATACATATATATAATTGCCTGAAACTCCAGCAAAGGGCAGCCTGTTCAATATGTAGCTCAGCAGATCCTTTAACATTTCACAGAACAGATGCCCACTGAGCATCTTGAAACAGATCCAAAGGTAGCAGTGACGGCTGCTGTCAGGGAAACAATAATCCCACAGCCTTGATGCAGCTCCGGCATAGAGCCACTTGCCACGGAGTTCTGCTGCCGGCGGCTTTGTGGGATGAAAGGAGCCAGTTGGAGGTGGCCCAGGCAGGCAGAGGTGGGGTGTCAGACACCGTCATCTTCTCATCAGCCAAAATTCCCTTCCCTGCACAGCTGGCTGCAAGGAGGGAAGTGCTGGTTGTGGCTCCAGGCTGCGGAAGGAATCCAAGCACGGGCACAGTGTCCTGACCCTGCTCTTGTGTGCTGTGGTGATCCCTGTGCTGGAGGGAGGAGGAGGGAAAGGCTGAGGATGGAGAGGGAGTGAGATGTTACTGGAGTCCAGCATCCCCCACCTGATGCCTGACATCAGTCCTGCTGAAACCAGAGAAGGACTGGGAGCTCTGGAGGCAGGATGGGCAGGAGCAGGATCACACAGGTGCAGACCCCATTGTTGGGTGAACTTCCATCATATCCCTCCCATCTCTGCACTGCTGCCCTGGGTACTCCCTGGAAACACCCAGGAGCCAGCTGGAAAGGAAGATAGGCAGGAATGCAGTTTGGAAAGTGGTGTTATCTCATGGGCAGAGAGCTCCATTCCCTGCTCAGAATCCCCCCGTCACCTCAGTTGTCGAATTCTATGATTTTGACCATGGTCTGCATCCTGTAGGATGCAGCAGCCTGGTAGAGCAGGAAAAGCTGGAGCAGCTGGGATGGATGGAGCATAACACCAGCAGCAGGGCTGCTTGCAGAGGCTGGGTGGGCTCGTGGGCCACAGGAGCTCACATCAGGACCCCCCAGAAGACGGGCACAACTTCTGCTGTGGGCCTTTGGGGCAGTGCCAGGTTTGGAAGTGACTCTCAGACTGTTTACCTGCAGCATGTGGGAAAGAGCCTTTAAACAAAGTCAGCACTGTTTTAAGAGGTCTCCTCAGCCTGGGAATTCCCCGCTGGCCTGGGAAGCAGAGAATCCTGGATGTGCTGCTGCACAGGCTGCCTGATGTGCTGGGCTGGGAGCAGATGGTGCAGGGCAGAGGGTAATGTGGTTGTCCTCATGGATGGCAGTCCCCTGGAGTGTGCTCTGGCCTGTCAGCACGGGAAGTGACAGCCAGGCCCTGGCACTGGGCTTACAGGAGAGAGAAGACGGAAAGGAAGAGACAGGGGAATTGCAGAGCTCGTCCCAGAAGCTCACAATAGTTGCAATAATAATAATGTGGCTCATTCCCCCACCACGATGTGCTGCCAACAGGATGGAGGGATCTGCGTGGGGGGATGGGATGGAAGGGGAGCAGCGAGGATTTTTCCTCCTCTCCCTGGCTGTGTGGAAAGCATCTGGAAGTGGAGAGCTTAGGGAGCACATCTCCTCCAAAAGGGACATTTTGCAGTTAGCAGTAACATTTCTGAGTGTGGGACACAGCTCCATGGGCAAGTGTGAACAGATCCTGCCTATGCTCCTGCTGGGAAAATGGGGTGGCAGCACAGAGATGCTGGCGAAGGCCATACAGGGATAATGGTGGTGGTCGTGCAGGGATGCTCATACCCTCAGCCAGCCTGGTTCCAGCTGTCACCCAGCTGAGCCAGCCGGGCACACATCCCATCCTAAGGACCCTGCTCCAGCACTGGTCTCCCAAGTTGCCTTGGCACATCTGCCATGGCCAGGATGGATGCTCTGCATGGCCCTGGGAGCTCGGACTGCTGCCAGCTCAGGTGTTTCATTGTGGTACAGACATGTCCTGATATCCCCCAGCTGCCAGCAAAGCACAGACGTCTCACACTGGAAATGGGATCTCGGGCCAGGCAAGATCTGTTGGTGCCCTGTGCATGAGGACAGGAGTGGGGCAGACACAAGGCCCCAGTGACAGGCTCTGCCCTGGCAATTTGCTTTGCAAACAGGCTCCAGAGAGAACAGTGTGGCTGACACCTCCCCACAGACTCAAGGACATACAGGGATAAGAATTCCATCCTTTCTCAGTATAAGGAGAGATAAGAGAAGCAAGTCATCCAGGCAGGCACAGAGCCCTTTGGCTTTCACATCAGGAGACTCTGGAGCAGAGAAATCTTCCCCTATCCAGGTCTGTCTCAGGGACTCTACCATGTCCCTGTCCCAGGGATTGTTCAGCCCATCAGAGCAGAGAAAATGCAAATGAAGCCATTTTCCTGGACTTAGATCCCAAAGAGCAGCATGGTAACTGCGTGTCACTGAACCGGGGCAGAATTCCCTCTCCTCTCCCCATGTTTTCTGTGTGAATATGCAGCTCGTGATCTCGCTTCTGAAAGCTCACAGCTCTCTGCTCTCCCAGTGCCACCATCTCCCATCCTCTCTCAGTCACACACCACAGTGGTCTGGGTGCAGGGGGCAGTTCATCCCAGCAGCCATGAGTTCCTTCCCACCTCGAGAAACCCAGTTTCAAACTCTCCCTCAACTTCAAAATATTCCAGACAGCTTTCATCATCCACACAGTGCCAAAGGGCAGGCAAATACAGGAACAATTAATCATTCCCTGGCTCAGCTGAGCTGCTCAGCATTTTGGCATGTGCCAGCTGAGCAGGGACACAGCTCTTTTGGGGAGCAGCCTGGATTTCAGGTCTGATCCTCATGCTTCATTGCTCTGACACTGTAAATCTCTGGGCATTTGCTGCCTTTGCAGCACCACATGTAAGCTCCGGAGTGTGCCAGAGGTGAGCTGGGAATCAGGCGTGGAAAACTGCACTGCTGCTGGCACGTTTTATGGTATCTGGGCTGCGAATGCTACAAAGTGGCATTTTGAGGGGCTGGACAAACAGAGCCAGAGGGAAGGAGTGGAGCAAGGAGAGGTTTGCTTTCCAGGAGACACAGCAGTGTACAAGGACGGCGTGTACTGGATCAGGGGCCGCACCTCGGTGGACATCATCAAAAACGGAGGGTTCAAAATCAGCGCCCTGGAGGTGGAGCGTCACCTGCTCGCACACCCCCACATCACAGGTACTGCTCTGCCCTATCCCTGTGTCGTGCTGGGAAGGATGGAGGCTGGGAACACAGCTGTGATCAGTGGGTGCATGAGGCTCCCAAGGGCTCCCGCCTGGAGCTCACTCCTGGCCCTCTCACAAGTGAGGCTGGTCTGAGCAAAGTGTCTAAATCCCACTGTTACTTCTCTCCCAGGGCCAAAGCCCATGGCCATGTGCTGAGTCAGCAGCAGCTCCCATCTGATTTTGGAAATGAGACTATAATTAGATTGGTCCTGCCCTTGTGGGTGACCCTGTACAAGGGGACAGAAGGCACCCCCGGCTTCACACCACTCTGTACATCCTCCTCCTCCCTTTTGACTCTAAATTGGTCAAACCATGGAGCTTCCTGCTTTTTCCATGGTACAAAGCTCTGTTCTTGTGTCAGCACAAAGGTCCATGGTATTTTCCTGTGCTGACATCCTGTGGCATTTCCCTCCCCGCACACAGTCGCTGCCGACACCTGCCCCTCCCTTCTACCCACCTGGACCCCAGAAGCTGCTCAGGTTCCTCACTCCACCTCCTGTTCTCCCTGCAGACGTGGCTGTGATCGGGCCCCCGGACATGGTGTGGGGGCAGCGGGTCAGTGCTGTGGTGCAGCTGCGCAAGGGTGAGATGCTCTCAGTGAAGGACCTGAAGGACTGGGCCAGGTAAGATGCCACAGGGAGATGAATAGTGGGGGACACAGGGAAAGCAGGGTCAGAGCCAGCAGTGTCCTCATCAGGGATATGTCAAAGAATCACGGAATGGTTTGGGTGGGAAGGGACATTAAAGCCCATCCAGTTCCACCCCCTGCCATGGGCAGGGACACCTTCCACTAGCCCAGGCTGCTCCAAGTCCTGTCCAACCTGGCCTTGGACACTTCCAGGGATGGGGCAGCCACAGCTTCTCTGTGCAACCTGTGCCAGGGCCTCACCACCCTCACAGGGAAGAATTCCTTCCCAATATCCCATCTAACCCTCTGTCAGTGGGAAGCCATTCCTCCTTGTCCTGCACTCCAGGCCCTTGTAAATAATCTCTCCAGCTCTTTGTTCACTTCAGGTACTGGAAGGCCACAATTAGCTTACCCCAAAACCTCCTCTTTTCCAGGCTGAACAATCCCAACCCTCTCAGCCTTTCCTCATAGGAGAGGTGCTCACCGTGCTGCATAGTGCCTGCTCATCTCTTATCCTTCTGGCAGGGACATTGGTAACCCCAGCAGATCCTTTCACCCCCCACCTGTGGCTTTGTGGATCCCCCAGGTGTTGCTCTGGGGGTCCCTGGTGTAGGGCAGGGGGCTACACTCAGCCCCCCATGTACTTCCCTGCCTGCCCCCCTCCCAGAGTGTTCCCTGCACATCTCTTCCCATCATTGTCCCCAGCTCTGTGACGGAGTTGTTGCTCTTCTGCCCTTGAAACTAGAGTCCCTGGAGGGTCCGGCTGCCCACCCGGGCTGTGCACCCTGCCCAGCAGTGGCTCCAGGCACTGCTCCAGCCCCCTCCCACCTCTCCCTCTCGCCCTGTCTGTCCCCTTTATTTTTTATGTCACTTACATTCACTTGGCCCCTTTTCTTGCACTCCCTGGCAGGAGACACATGTCCCTCTTCAGAGTGATTCATTTTGCAGCTTTCACTCTGATGGCGCTTCCCGGCGACAGGCGCCATCCCGAGTTAGCGGATCCATATGGCCGGGTGCTGGTGGCAGCGGGGGGAGGAGGCCAGGCAAGGGCTGAAGGGCTCAGCAGACTTGGCATCTCGAATTAGAGTCAGTGCCAGGACACTGCTGGGGCCGGGCACAGCCCCAGGTTGGTGACACACGGACAGCAGAAGGCAGGGGAGACCCCCCTGCGTGCTCTGCAAAAGGAATGATGCTCGGTGCTCAAACCCCTCCCCACAGCAGGAAGGCCCCCGTGGGCTGTGATCACTGACAAGTCACCTGCACACCCCTGGGGAGGTGACTCACCTGCAGTCGCAGTTCTCAGGGACTGGCATCAGGAACACGCAGGATCCAGCATCCGCCACTCCACTGCGTTTTGTCCCTGCCTCTAATGGGGAAGGTCACTGAGTGCATCTCACCATTTGAAGGGTCTCCATGCCCCCTCCTGAGGGGTGGGTGGGTGCTTTGGGGTGCCCCATGGACAGTTGGCATCACAGGCAGCTGCTTCCAAAGGGCAGGGAGTGGGAAGCCAAGGGTGACCCTCATGGATAAGCTGGAGGTGTCAGGTAGAGCCAGGTGTCAGTAACAGGGTCCACCTCCAGTCCAAAACACAGCAAGTGGTGAGGCAGTTCCAGAGAGCACAGGCAGGAGACAAATAGGAGCAGGGATGAACTGCAGTGGAGGAATAAAGCCCTCCCAGGAGACAAAGGCAAGGAGAGGACTAGAAACAAGCCCTGCATCCCCAAGGGTTGAGCTGCTCTCTACAGAGACAGGCTAGAAACAAACAACCCACCATACAGCTCTAGAGGGACTGAGAGCTAAATGGGCTCCTGGGGTGTGGGTGGGGGTCCCAGGTGGGGCTGATCAGGACCCTGAGGGCTGTGGGTGCTGCCAGGACATCTCAGCCTGTGCTGGTCCCAGATGGCTGTAATGGATTGAACACCTGTGTTCCAGGGAGACCATGGCTCCGTACACCATCCCAACGGAGCTGATCGTGGTGGAGGAGATCCCACGAAACCAGATGGGGAAAGTGAACAAGAAAGAGCTTCTGCAGCGCTTCTACCCAGCTTGATTCGTGGCCCTGGGGCCAGGGCTGGGACCCTAGGGGTGCTTGGCCCTGATCCACACCTGTTCTGCCTCCAAAGAGGTGCTGCAGGGATCAGCAGCAGCAGATCTAGGCTCGCTGCAGCCTGGTCCATGAATAATATCCAATAAAAGTAGGGTTTATTTATCCCAGCTGGCCAACCTGAGCTAGAGCTGCAGAGTTAGGGTTTCCTTGTGTGAGAGCCCTTTGCAGGAATCACAGAATCATGGAATGGTTTGTCTTGTAAGGACCTTAAAGCTCACCTCGTTCCAACCCCCTGCCCTGGGCAGGGACACCTTCCATTGGACTGGGTTGCTCCAAGCCCCATCCAACCTGGCCTTGGACACTTCCAGGGATGGGGCAGTCACAGCTTCTCTGTGCAACCTGTGCCAGGGCCTCACCACCTCACAGGGAAGAATTTCCCAGCAAAAATGAAGAATAAATACAAAATCACACATAAATACTGACTGTGCTGTATAACCCAGTACATCTCCCCCCTCATTCTCCCAGTGCACCTGATGGGTGTAACTCATTCCACAATGGAGCAGGAAAGGGGGAAGGGGCAGGGATGGCTGCCAGGGGCTTGCAGGGACCTCAGTGTGATCAAGGAGCCATGAAACAATAAATAATGTACAGAGACCCCAGGGGGATGGGGAGGAACAGCATGACCAGGCTTGGGTTTTGGGATTTGGCCACAGCTGGCAAGGGGTGAAAGCCCTGGTGGGGGCAGAGCCAAGAGGGATGTCACAGGCACCCTGGAGCAGATGCAACATGAATTAAACTCTGTGTGTGTGGGGGTGTGTGTGACACCAGTGCCCACGTCTGAAGGTCATCAATTACCTGGAGGACGGGCACTACCGATAAACCCCACCTTTATACATCTAAATTTGTCCCTGTTTGACTTCATGCAGGAGCTGCCAGCCCTGGGGGATCAATAATGCCAGTGGGGGATGGCAGCCATGGCCTGCAGGTCACCAACCAGTGGGTCCATCCCGCTGCACTGGGCAGGCAGCGGGATGCTGGTCCAATCCTGTCCAGTGCCAAGGGGCTGACAGGGAGCACCAGCTTTTCCCAGCAGCTGTTGAGGCACTGGAAGCAACAGGAAGGGCAAGAGGAACAGAGAATACAAGTAATTACAGGGATACCTTTGCAAGGGTCAGTGGAGCCCAAAAACCTGGCAGAACACAGCATGAACAGAGAGGGGACAGCTGGCAGACACTGGGCATAGGGAGCAGGATGGGACAGGGACATGACAGCAGATGGGAAAAGGGGAAGGGGATATGGATAGGAACAGGCTTCCTCCTCTGCAGCCCCTCCATCCCACCCCACATCACCTGCACAGTGATCCAGCCACACACCTGCTCCATCCATCCCTGCACCCAGCCCACAGCAGCATCTCCCAGGGCCTGACTGTTGATGGTTCAGGCTCAGAAGGAATTGTGATGGGGACACTGAGAGTTCACCAGCCACCCCTTCCTGTCCCACACCACGGGCTCAGCGCTCCAGCACATGGACATACGTATGGAGCTGAGCACTGGTGGCTCATCCCGACCTGCAGGAGGGACCGAGCGGATCCTTTGTTAAAACATCAACGATGCAGTAAATTTTTTAACTTACCAAATAGATCAATATCAAATTATCATGTCTCGCATTCATAACTCTTAAGCAAGCAACAATGGAGAAAGACAAGGTCACTGGAGAATAAATAGCAGCAAAAGCTCTTAATGATCTATCATTCTTGACAACCCCAGGCACCCCGCACCAGCCCCGTGACAAGATCATTAATAAAACTCTGCAGGAACGCTATCGATTGCTTTGATGGATGATCACAGGTAGCAAATACTGTAAAACACCTGGTTGTCACACACAAAATGAGTAGTTTGACTCACATCTCAGCATAGGGACTTGAGTGTGATTCTGCTGGGTTTGCTTCTCAGTGGTTTCCGCAGGGAGGGTGGTCAGTGGTGACCCCCCATTTTGGGGCTGCCATCCACGCTGGACCCCCACGGTCCCACCTCCACTCCCCCATTGCTATTCATCCCTATAGATGGGACCTGTTAATTAAAAGCCTCATTAAAGCACCTGGTTATGGTGCCCTGGAACCCAGGTTGGGAGCTGAGTCAGGTGGAGATGGGGTGGGGTGACCTGGTGCCACTGGATGAACATGGAGACCTCCAGGAACACTGACACGGTGAGGACCCCAGGGATGGATGGGAGTCTCCAAGGCCACGGGCTCTGCTCCCTCTGTGCTGCCTCCATCAGGGGTGCAGGAGGGGCTGTGTCCCCCCTTCTGCTCCAGGCGTTTCACTTGCGAGCCACGTCGGCATTGACAGTCGGATCATATGTACACAACCATTCAATTACCCCGTAATGGCTACAGGCGATTAAGCCATCAATCTCCTTCATTAAGGCCTGCCAGGACCAGCCCAGCATCGCCCAATAAAACCATTAAAACAACAACAACAACCCATAGCAGCAGCGTTAATGCATGGGCTGTTATGCTGGCCCTGTCAACAGCACTGGGGGTGTCCCTGACCCGGGGATGCCTGGAGACCTGCTCGCCCCATTGGGTATTGCCCTGCTAGGGTGTCCCAGGGAGCTGGGGACTGACCACCCCTCCGTGCCCCCCACCACTCAGCACACCAGGACCTGCTAGCATGCTTTATAGCTGGCATTACCTTTTATTGTCATATAAAATCGAAGCTCTGGTGGATTAATGGGGCTATGCCAGCGTGTGGCACCTCTGTGCTCCCAGCTGCTCCCTCTGCCCTCACTGGGCACTGCCCTGACCTCCAGTCCCTGTGCTGGGGTCACGACTGGTCCCGCTGCACCCCACATGAGAGACATCACTGGTCCCATTGCACCCCACTTTAGGAACATCCATGGTCCCAGCACATACAGTGGGAGCACAGTTGGTCCAAGCACCAAAAGCAGTTGCACTGTTCTGGGCAGTCAGAGTGTCAGCTGGGAGGGGGGATTTGGACCCTCCAAAACAGGGTGACCCAGCACAGCAAGGAAGGTCATACTCCTGGGCTAGTCCTACTTGGCCTCAGCACCTGGGGGACCCCAAACTGCTGTACTCCAGTGGGACCCTGAGTTTCTGGGGGGCGAGGGGCAAGGGGTGTCAGCGCAGGGCCGGCGGTGGGGAGGGCTGCAGCACCCACTGTCGGGTTGCAACCAGGGACACGCCATGGGCAGCCCTGTCCCCACAAGCGGGTCTGGCGCCTTGTCAAAGCCTGTCACATCTGCCACTCCCGCACCCCCGCGCCGCGGTGCCGGTGGCAGGGAACATCTGCTCGGCCGCCCCGCTGCCAAGGCGCGTTAGGGTCAGGGGCAGCCGCCAGGACCCCCGGCCAGCGCCGCCGGGCCGGCTCCTCACCGTGACACTGATGCGGGGTGACAAGACAGCGGGGCGGACGGATGGGATCGGACAGACGGACGGGCAAGTGAGCGCCGCTGCCCACGCCAGGGCCCAGCCAGGCCGCGGGTCACCGGTGTCCGACGCTCACCCGCTCGTGACACGTCCTTGGGGACACCGATAGCCCTGCCACCACCGCTCAGCTCCTGGGTACGGACAGGACATATCCCGCATCCCTCCTCCTGTGTCCCTTTTCCCACGCCTTGTTCCCCATTCCGGTGTCGGTGCCCACCACAGGGCATCTGTTCCCATGGACTGGACGGTGCTGGCCGGGAGTATCCGCAGCTGCCAGGCAGGTACGCGGTGATGCCCCCAGTGTCACCGACACACAGCACGCTCCCTTGCCAGATCCAGGGCTCGGTTCCCTTGAAGGGCAAGAGCCCCTCGACCCCTTCGCCTTGCCCGGGGGGTCGGGGTTTTCCAGCCCTACTGCACCGGGACCAAGCGCCGGCGGGCGGGGGGCAGCCCTCGGTGCGGCACCTCGGGCGCGGGGACCGCCGGTGTCGGGGCTGGTGGCCGGGACGATGCTGCCACCTGGTGCCACGGCATCGCGACAGCACCGGGACCGGCACCAGGGATGGGGGAAACACCGGGACCGGCCCCGGGGGTCGAGAGAAACACTGGGACCGGCGCCGGGGTCGAGAGCGGCACCGGGACCAGCTTTGGGGGGTCGAGGACGGCATCGGGACCAACCTTCGACCCCCGGGGTCGAAGAAAGCACCGGGACCGGCCCCGGTGGTCGTGGGCAGCATATGGACCGGGGGTCGGGGGACAGCTCTGGGACCGACAACGGGGGCCGAGAGTCTTGCCGGGACTCCCGGAACAGCCCCCGGCCGCTCCTCCCGGTGGGAATCCATCGGTACCAGCAGACTGTGGGACGCTGCTGTCCCTCTCCTGGCCCCGCGCTGGGACCGGCCCCGACGCCAACGCAGACGGCACCGGCACCGTGAACGGCCGAGGAGAGGCGGGCGGGCTCCCCTCAGCGGGAAGAACGGCGGAGAGAGGCGGGAAGAATCGCTCCCAGTCACTGTTCGTGTCCGTGTCCCTCTCCTGTCCAAGTTCCTGTCTCGTCCCAGTTCCTGTCCCACTACCGGTGCCGGTCCCTATCCCTCTCTCGGTACCGATGCCGGTCCATGTCCATGTCCCGGTGCTGGTCCCTGCCCCGCTGCCGGTGTCTGTCCCTATCCCAGTGCCGGTGATGGTCCCTGTCCCCCTGGCGGTGCCGATGCCGGTCCCTGTCCCGGCGCCGGAGCAGCCGGGGGGCAGCGGGCCCGGGTCTCCCCCTCCCGCCCGCCCCGTCG